>CM053601.1:173729394-173770418 GCA_028646575.1 Pseudocheirus occidentalis | reverse complement strand
GATAACCCAGGTTTTAGCAGCTTCTATATTAAGGGAGCAAGTGGCCTGGAAAATGATATTCTGGAGATAAAGGGAGCTAGGATTAAAACCAAGAATCACATACCCAGCAAAACTGAGTGTAATGTTTCAAGGGGAAATATGGTCATTCAATGAGGTGGAGGACTTCTAAGCATTCTTGAGGAAAAAACCAGAACTGAACAGAAAATTTGGCATTCAAACATAAGAAGCATGAGAAGGTAAACACAGAAAAGAAATCATAAGGAACTTATCAAAGTTGAACTATTTACATGCCAACATGGAAAAATGAGAATTGTAACTTGTGAAACTTTTCTCAGTATGAGGATAGGTGAAGAGAATACCAGTGTGTGTGTGTGTGTGTGTGTGTGTGTGTGTGTGTGTGTATGTGTGTATACATAGAGAGAGTCATAGACATATGTCTGTATAGGAGGGTATATATGCATATTAATACATATGTGAGTGTAGGTATTTATGTATATGTAGACAGAGGGTACAGGATCAATTGAATAGGAAGGGATGATATTTTAAAAGGTGTAATTAAGAGGTGGGAGAGGAATTTAATGAGAGGAGACAGGGAGAGACAGGATGGGGTTAATCATCTCATATAGAAGAAGCAAGGGATAACTGTTACAATGGAGGGGAAGAACAGGAAAGCAAAAGGGAATGGGTCACACTTGCTCTCATTGAATTTGGCTTAGGGAGGGAATGACATACACTCTAAAGTGGTTATCTTGCCCTATAGGAGAGTACGAGGGATGGGGATTAGAAGGGGAATATGGAGGGGAGGGCAGAGGAGGGGGAGGGGGATGTTAGAAGCACACATTTCAGTAAAGGGACAGGGACATAGTAAAGAACAGAACAAGGTGGGAGGTGAGATTGGAAGGAGGAAAATATAATCAGTTTTACACAATATGTTCATTGTGGAGATATTCTGCATAACTACACATGTATAGCCTGTGAATTACCTGACTTTCCAGTGGGGGTGGGTAACAAAGGAGGAATGGAAAGAATACAGAATTTAAAGTTCTAAAATCAAATGATAAATATAATACCACTTATTATTATTATTATTATTATTATTATTATTTACATACAAGTGGGAAATAAGATATATAGGTACTGAGATAGGGAGATCCATATTACCCTACCAGAAAGTCGGAGGGGTGATGGGGGAGAATATAGGAGAGAGCAGATTGGTGGATGGGATATACAGTGTGATCGCTATTTTGGGGTGGTGAGTAGGGGAAGATGGGGAGAAAATTTGTAACTCAAATTCTTATGGAAATCAATTATGTAAACCAAAAAAATAAAAAAGAAACAAACAAAAAAAAATAAAAGTTAGGTTCTAGTCCTGTCTCTGACACATACAGTGTTTGTGACCACGGGCAAGTCGCCTGAACTCATAGCATGCCAAGCACTTTCATAAAACCGTATGAGAGATGAGTAGGGTCTCTGTATTTTGGGAGAAAATTTCCCCCCTGAAAGTTCCATACATAAACAAAATTGTAATTATGCACCAAAGTCAACTAACAAAATGTTCACTCATTAACTTGGTCTTCTAGGTCTTTATAGGGGAGTGCCACATTATCATTTCAGCCTTATTTCACAATACTTGCCTCTGTTCATCATAGAGGGTGGCCCAAAAAGTCTTAGTGTAATTTTAAGATTTCATAGCTTACAAATAACTGTCTAATTCTGAGAAAGTGACCTGAGTATCATCATCTCCTGCCCAATGTCCATGCTTTCTACCCACTAGATATTGCTTACATTATTCCTTGTCTCTCATTTATTTTATGTTCCATTCTGACTCATTGAAATCCATCAGGTAAATGCTGTTTTAGGCCCAAGAAAAATGTTCTATAGAATGCATCATATTTACAGATCTAGCAGAAGAGTTGTTTCCTCAACTGTAATCTCATTTAATATTTATCTCTCTTATATTCTTCCCATTTTGGAGAAGCAGTGCTACTCTGTGTGCCATGCTCCCGTATAATATTACAAGCTCCATTATGTCAGGTACCATGTTTTATTAAGTTTAGCATGAACCCCCAGTGATTTCACAATGTTTTATATATAATAGTCACATTGTAGGCATTTATTGAACTGAAATGAACCATTCAGAAAAATAAAACTTGTCAAAGGAACGGTTGTGTATGTTTTTAATGAAATTATTATGACCACCATCAAACACAATCTATTCTTTCCCATGCCTCATTAACATTTTCCCAACTGGCTTGTCATTTGATTCCCTTTATATCCAATGGCCTTAATTTCAGCTAAGGCTTTCTTAGTATGTGGCATAAGCATTATCAAGCAATCCATCAATGAGCATTTTTTTTTCAAAAACCTACTATGTTTCACACACTATTCTAGATTCAGTGAAAACAAAATTTTACAGAGCTTACATTCTCCTGTAGAAAATACATACAAATATTAATGTAATAGTGTCTGAGATTTCAGGTATTAGGTTTTACTAGGAAAGAGGGCTAATCCTTCTTGGCATACCTCTCAACTTTATGTGGGCAGGAAAATATCTCCCAAACCATCCCTTTAGTCATTGCTGAGGCTGTGATTTTAAATGAATGAAACTTTCACTCTACTTTTCACTCCAAGAATGGATGAGGTTCATGGAACCTCCAAACAGTGAATGATAGCAAAGTGAAATTGTCTGAAACTAGCAAAAGAACTTACTTTAGGTTCTACTAACTGAGTCTTTTTTCCCTTAATGCCATTATTTAGCTCAATTATAACCAGGGGCATCCATTAGGTCTGGACTCAAAGGCATGTTTATTAGTTTGTTTGTACTTGTTTGGAAAAATGGTGGTACATAGATTGATGCATGATTTATCTTCAGTCACAAACTGGGATATATCTCCTCACAATGTATTCTATTCTTTCTGTGTCTCTGTCTCTTCCCTTTGATGCAGAAAAACATATATGTGTGTGTGCATATATATATATATATATTTACATTGTGTATGTACATGAACTCATATATGTTGTGTGCATACATATGTGTTTAGGTGTATGTATTTCATGTGTATGAGTATATGTAGTTGTCTATCTGTCTTAAAGAAGAGTATGTGAATACAAATACATATGGACGGATATTTATAACATTTATACATATACAAAAATGAAACTATAATTAAGGATCATATGTGAGCTCAGTGGGATCAGATTTAAATAGAAATGGGGGTCAGCAAACAATGTATAAGGGTGCCTGAGGGCTGCTTATTGATTAGAAAACCACATATTAATATTATCTGTATTCTATTGTATTTTACTAATTTTGTTAAGTATATAAGAGTTACATTGTAATTTGGTTCATGCTGCACTAAGGAGTGCTGGCTCTGACTGGTATCTCTTTTTTAGATTAAGCCAGCATTCAGTACTAATTAAACAGAAATATAAACATACATTTAAAGACAGACAGCCCTTTTGGGCTTAACCTACTCTCTTCAGTGGGGAGATATAAGACAATGGGTCACCCATTCTCTTATATCAGTTTTCTTGGAATGGAAATTTCAGCAATTCATGGTAGGTCAAGGTGAGGGTGACATTGGTAAGGATTCATTCACTCCCTGCTAGTTGCCTCTACACTCTGCTCAAAAACTTCTATCTCCAGTTTCCCCCCCCCCCTTTCCCTTTAAACCACCCGTGGCCATTTGTGGCCTGATTCCAGTTCACTTTTGACCTTTCACAAGATTCTAGATCCCTCTTCTGTTTTTGGTGAGAGATGATGCAAACCATCAATCTGATTCAGCCTCAGTAGCTCAAGCCTTGACATTAAGAGGCATAGGAAACTTTAATCTGGTAGCAAAAATGGGTTTCCAATGACCTGCTACATGAACAAATACAAAATATGCATGAAGTAATTGAAAGAGAATTTTTAGAAGGGGTTATATTACCAGGTGTGGGGGCAGAAGTGGATCAAGAAAAGGTTCATATAGGAGAGTACTACTTGAAATAAGCTTTGGAACTAGCTAGGGAGTCAAAAAAATATCCATATGAAGAGAGAGGGCATTCTAGGTAACAAGGGAACCTCACAGGAGCTTAGAGATAAGAAATAAAATATTGTGTCTGAGGAAGAACAAATAGGCCATTTTGGGGATTCTCAATGGAGAATGAATAAATGGGAGAGATATGTAATAGACCTGGGAATGTATATGGGAAACAAATTGGAAAGGGTTCCAGATACCATGTCAATAAAAATAAGGGGAAAGATATAAAGGATATTATAAAAAGTAGGATTCACAAAATTAGTCTACTGGTTAAATTTTAAAAGGAAAGAAGAAGAAAAAATTGAGACCAAATATAAGGTCTTGACAGTCAACAATGGGGCCTGATGGATAGAACCCCTCTCTTGTAGTCAGGATGACCCAAGTTCAGATTTGGCCTCAGATACTTATTAGTAGTATAGCCCTGGGCAAGTCATTTAACCCTGTTTGCCTCAGTTTCCTCTTCTATAAAATGAGCTGGAGAAAGAAGTGGCAAACCACTTCAGAAGCTTTGCAAAGAAAACCTGAAATGGGGTCATAGAGAGTCAAGATAACTTAATTGACTCAATGACAACAACAAGGTTATGAATTTGGGCAAATAGAAAGATGAAAATACTCTTGATTAAATAAGTCAATAAGGAAGAGGGATGATTTTTCAATGAAAGGAAATAAATTCTATTTAGGACAAATTGAGTTTCACAAGTATATGGAACATTTAGATTATCCAAAAGAAAAATGTGCTATGAGACTAGAACTTAGGCTTTATATTTAGGTCTTGGAGTCATCTGTATAGAGAGGATAATTAAACCCATTGAAGTTTATGAGATTGTAGGGTCAGAGATTTAGAATTGTGAATCTAAACCCAGCATTTTACAAATGAGAAAACTGAGGCACAGAGGGATTTAAGTGACTTGCCCACAGTCCTGTAGCTAGTAAATATCTTTGGGTGGCACTTGAATTCACACATTCCATACTCCAAATCCAGAGAGAAAGTATTCATAAAGACAGCATAGAAGAGGTCTCAGAACAGAGATATGGGTGGAATGTAGAATTAAGGGACAAATCATAGGTGATGACTGAGAAAAAGAAACAGAAGAGTAACCCAACATGTAGTAACAACATCACGATGAAGTGAAGTGAGGAAAACCTATTGGACAGAATTAGTGGTCAAACTCCTTGCATTTCTCTAATTATCAATGCTTTCTTGCTTTGATCAGGTACTTTGCTATTAGTCACTGGTTCTCTTTGTATTTGAATTATTGCCTTTCTTTAATTTTTGGCCCTTTATTTTGCATTTCAGCATCCTTGTGATGTTTTTACCTAATTTGAGAAAGGTCAGATGGAGATTAAGAATTTTTGTCCACTACACTTGTTATTTATCATTAAGAAAAGAACTGTCAAATTTAGAACAGGAAAGAGCACTGACCATTTATCATCTCACTGGCTCCACTGAGCAAACCCAAGTGAGTGAGTTCTCTTCATTGATTTTTTTAAAGAAGTTGTTGTTTTTAATGATTCTAACAGTAGGGTGTCCAGTGGGGATAATAATTGAAAAAACAAGTTCCTTGACACTTAGCAGTAACAGACAGTGAATTGTGCCATTATGTTACAGCATTTCAGACAATCTCTCCATGAAAGGAATTTTAGAGCCTAAAAGAAATTGAGGAAGCTTGAGTACTAGGAAATTGACATGGAGGCTGAATTCAGATGTTGTTGACAGGGCAAGGCTTCAGTGATCATGTATTTTTCATGTGGAATCAACTTCATTGGGGAAAAAATGTTAATAATCCCCTATGTCCTAGGCAAGAGACAGAATAATACAGTGAATAAGAGACTATCCTTATAATCACAAAGACCTAGGTCCAAGACTTACTTCTTATCAACACTAGCTATGAAGCTTTGGAAAAGGCAATTAACCTCTTGGTACCCCAATTCTCTATATTAGTAAAGGAAGTCCCTCACAGAAAGTTCCATACCCCAATGGGAGGGAAAGTGTGAAGGGGATAAACACTTATCTAGTTATAGATATATGATGTTATATTATATTACATCATATAATAATCATGTCTTATCATAGCATTATATCATATTAAATCATATAATATTATATCACATCACATGCCATATTATATCATATCATATATTGTATTGTGTTATATGTGTATATATGTGTGCGCATATATATGTATGTGTGTATACATACATGCATATATATATGTATATATACCATACAGCCTGATGCTAATTTCTCCAAATATTATCTCATTTCATCCTTAGAACAACCCTAAGGAGGTGTCATGATTATTCCCATTTCATACTTGAGAAAACTGAAGCAACATTTGTCAAGTGACTTGCCCAGAGCCACACAGCTAGCAAGTGTCCTAGGCTGGATTTGAACTCACATCTTCCTGACTCCAGGGTCAGCACTCTTCCCACAATGTTACCTCCTGCCTCAATGAAATCAGTAATGCAGTTTAATAATACAAATACGAATATTGACCCTACTGCTAATGATGGAAATGATCAAATGTCCCAGCCACTACACTAAATCATAAAGATGCAAAGACAAAAATGAAGTAGTCTCTCTCCTTAAGGAAATTTCAGCAAACTGATGTTTAACTATTTGTCAAGTATGCATCACTTTATGAACATTTACTCCTTGATTACTGCCCAATCTGTTGTGCTAACTAAATGATTGACTCATATTTCCTAAAGCACATGTTTAACAACATGAGAAAACTCATTTTATGACTTTCAGTGGATCCCCTTCATCTACAGAATTAAGTTTAATGAAAAACAAGTTTAGGCTAGCATTTAAGATTCCATACAACTTGGCTCCCACCAATTTTTCCATCATGTTTCTCACTGTCTCCTTTCAGTTACACAATGTTCAAGTCCCTTGAATTCTATACTATATGACCTCTTATTTCCATCCTCATTATCACCACTTGGATTGACATAGGCTGTCCCTTGTACATGTAATCTAATCGAACTCTATCCAACATACCAAATATTTGTTAAGTGCCTACCATTTGCAAAGCAGAATGTGAGTTACGAGGGAGAAAATAAAAGCAGGGGAAAATGGAGCCTGACCTCAAACAGCTTGCATGCTTTTGCAGAAAATTACATGTAAGTACAATTGCACATAAATATTTTGAGGAGGGAGAAACCACTAATAATTAGAAGGATCAGAGCATTCTCACAGAAGGTGGAACATGAACTGAGCCTTCATGGAAGCTAAGAAATCTAAGAAGTATTCCATTTGAAGAATGAGAGAAAGCCCAAAGTGGAACTTAGTGAAGTATTCAATTCAAGGAATGATAAATTCCATGCAATTCTAAATCTAGGTAAGTTTGACTAGAACATAGACAGCATGATTGGTATAATCTTTGTTGACTGAGAAGAGTTGAGGTCATCCCAGATTATGAGGTTCATCAAATGTGAAGATGAGTTTATATTTTATCCTAAAGACAATACAATGCTGCTGAAGATGCTTCAGTCTTAGATAGTATTAATAAAGTATATGATATATAGATAGTATTAAGAAAGAGAGTATTACTTTTGTAGTTGTACATTTAGTTGAATATCAAATCCATATTTTATTTGCTAAAGTTTTCTCTGTGTGATGATTATACAGAAAGAAGGGGCAGAGTACTTTTGTTTGTTTGAGCCTTCATTTCTCTCTGTGCTCCTCTCATAACTTTTAGGACTTCTTTTTCTACCATGCTCTAGCAGTTTTCTTAGAAGATTCCTCTGCTTGGGGCAGCTAGGTGGCACAGTGAATAGAGCACCAGCCCTGGAGTCAGGTGGGCCTGAGTTAAAATTCGATCTCAGACACTTAACATTTACTAGCCATATGACCTTGGGCAAGTCACTTAATTCCAATTGCCCTTCCTTTCCCCTTCAAAAAAAGAAGAAAAAGAAAAAAGATTCCCTTGCCCATGTGACTCTGTGCTCTAACAAGTCAAATCCTTTCAGAACCTCTAGTTGAATAAAGGGCTCAAGCCAATCATGTTTACTCTTTCTTTCTTCTCTGGGCTCCACTCTTGACACACTGGATTTCTTTCTTCACTTGAGTGCTCATTATCCTGCCCTCTCACCCAAGCCGCCTTTCTTCTTCCTATTATGTATCTTTTTCTCATTAGAATATAAGCTCCTTAAAAACAGTTTCCATTTTTACTCTCTATCTACCCATCTAACTGTTTATTTGGTGAGTTACTTTTATTCACCGCATTAGCTTAGTGACTGCTATTTAATGCAAGCTTACTGAATTCCTGGTAACATGATTTAACTTAACTCCTGTTGGCAACAGGTAATCTTCTGTAACAATAACCAAACTTCCAACATGGACACACTCTTTCTTTTCTGGCTTAGTGATTTTTCTCTCTCCAGGAAACAGGGCTCATAGGCCTCATTTTTTTTTTTAAATAAGACCTTACCACCCTCATTGGGTAATAGATTCAACAACTGGAAATTGGAGAGATTGTTTAGATATTGAAATGATTTTTCAGAAGAAGTTTGACCCATGCATTCCTCAGCCATTAAGTAGGATTATTGGAAAAACAAGAGCATTTGAGAGCAAACTAGAGTTTACTAGTTCTGGCATGTAACCCTATCACAGACCCTTCCATTTAGAGCTAGAACTGCAGAGACCAATTATTACAAACTCCTTTCTAAAGAAGGAACTTGAGGCTCAGAGAGCTTAACAGACTTGCCCAAGATACCAGGGAGGTGGTGGGAGGGCTGAAAATTCCCAACATATTTGGGATTTGTACTGAAGTATTTGGACAAAAATCGAACATCTTTTCCAATGGCCTCTGCTGTCACAATGCCTGTACAAGAATGACAATAGGGGGTTGGTAAAAATGATGAGAGCCAGTACTCCTCTAGAGATGACCCTCTGTTGTATTGACCAAAAGGTGGGGGATAGATTGGTTATTGATATTATCAATTTGGTAATTTGGGGAGCAAATGAATTTTCTAAAAAACATACCTAGGATTTTCTTTAAAAAATGGAAATAAGTTTTCCTAAACAGCTGTAAAACTATGCATTTACCCTTTGATGTAGAAATACCACTAATATGTCCATATTCCAAAGAAGTCAAACAAAACAGAAATGGACCTATTTGAACAAAAATGTTTATACCAGCTCTTTGTGTGGTGACAAAAAAATTGGAGATCGAGGGGATATCCATTAATTAGGGAATGGCTGAACAAGTTGTGGTAAATGATTATGATGGAAAATTATTGGTCTATAAGAAATAATGAGCACAATATTCTCAGGAAATATCTGGGAAGACTTGGATTACCTCATGCAGATTGAAGAGAGCAGAACCAGAACACTGTGCACAGTAATCAAAATATTGAAAAATGTTTAACTGTGAAAACTTTAGCTGCTCTGGCCAAGACAGTTCCAAAGGACCCATGGTGAAAGATTCTGGTCAACCTCTGAAAGAGAACTGATAAACCCTGAAGGCAGATTAAAGCATATTTATTTTTTACTTCCTTATTGTTTTATATTTTTTGTGTTTTCTTTTGCAGCATGGCTGATAGAGAAATATGTTTTGTATTGCTGTGGTTTTATAATCAATATCAAAATATTTGCCTTCTCAAGGATGGAGAAGGGGTGGGAGGGAGAGAAATAATCTGGAACTCAATATTTTATAAAAGATGGTTAAAAATTTTATATTGGAAAATGTTTAATCCAGTTAATAAAATTATTTTTAAAAACAGGAGATATCATTATATAAATATATGGGGACATAAATGTGTTCTACTTCTTAAATCTTTGGACAGATTTAACTTTTCATGTGATGTTGCCTGAGATTTAAATTTTACCTTCCTTTGTCTTAATATGATATTTTAATTTCCTATCTTCTTTAGAAATGATGCTTTCTATTGCAAGAATTCAAGATCACACAGAAGAAGTGGAGCCAAACAAGCTGGCATATCACCTCATTCTCTAAATGTATGTAAGTTTCTGAGAGTCGTTTTGCAAGTTAATTTGCCTTATCATTGGAGGCTCTGAAAATAGATTTGTTAATGGCCAAGCCTTCTTGGGTGATGCATTTTTGTCTCTGGTGACAGTGAATCCACAATGTGATCCTTGTAGTTTGGGGAAATATTCTTAGATGTGTCCTTCATAGACCATTTTATAAGTATTGAAAGATCATTTTGCTCCCCAATATCATTATCAGTTCTATAATTTAAAGAATTAAGGGTACATTAATATAGGAAGTAAAATACAGTACTACATATGGATGACTACTAGACCTTTTTAAAAACAGTTCTGTAGATTTTTTTACCATATGATATGCTAGCTAAAAGGATGTCCATGTCTACTAATGAATATCATAAGCAGGAGTATATTTTACTTTGAGTATCTGAGCTTAGTTTAAAAACATGCAGGCATGTGGGCACTTTTTTCCAAAACATCCCCCTGGTAAACAGAGCCCTACTAAGCAAAATTCCAAAGCAAAGACTTTGAGAAAGAATTGAGATGACCTTAGGTCAGTTTTCAGAAACTGCAGCTGAATATAGATATCCTGACTTTTGAGTCTTGGGTGTCTAGGTTTGAATGATGATCTTTTAACTTTTGACTTTACATTTAAACTGGTACTTATGGAATTGTGAAGAAAAGGCATATACACATGCATGCATGTATGCATGCATAAATGTTTGTGTGTGTGTGCAGGTATATTATTTTTTCTGGAACAAAATTGATGAGGCATAAAGAGATTAAGCTTAATGACATTATATATAGTAGATTTATTTTAAAAATTTATTTATTATAGTTATTATTTTAAAGTTCCATGCATTAACCTAAAATCTAAGTACTATGTTTGCTGTGTGTTTACATTATTTCCTTCTTTGTTCTCCCTTTGCGCCACCTTGCCACACACGTGTGTGTGCGTGTGTGTGCATACATGCATATACACATATGTGCATGTATGTATATTTATTTACAGATATGTATACTTACATTTGTGTATTTAGTTTTGTTTTATTTTCTAAAATGTGTAATAGTATTTACAAAGCCTATAATGTGTCTTATTTATCTATGTATATCTATCTTAATATTTAATAAAGTACCTTGTATATATTATATGCTTAATAATTATTGCTATTATCAAATTTGTAAACAGATGAAGAATGGTGATTACTTATACATATGGACATACATGCATATGCAGACATGTATACATATATTTCTATGCATTTATACTTATATGTCTTTATAGGTCTATATGCATACATATCCATATTGATAGATAGATAGATAGGTAGATAGATAGACAGACAGACAGACAGACAGACGGACGGACGGGCGGACGGACAGACAGACAGATAGGTAGATAGATAGATGGATAGATGGATGGATGGATAGATGATAGACAGACAGATGGTTAGATAGATAGACAGATAGACAGAGTGACATATCTATATGTATGGACCCCAGTAAAGGCAAAATAGGGGGAAGAGGGTTGAAAAACAGATCAGGACAAAGAAGACAGAAGGGAAGGGATTCCCATTGGATCAGCTAAAATACATGAGATTTGCATTGATGTGCAAAGGTATGTAAATTCATATATGCATAAATATTGGAGTATTTGAATACCTGGTATTCAAATGAAAGCTCAAAATAGAGGACAAAACATGTATTTTAAAGACAACATAAATACAAACATCTGTGATCATATAAGAGTAAATAAAATTCATCTAAATATGTATATATTTCTTACTAATTTGTATGGCATTACTTGCCATTGTAATTTTGTAAATGTCATCACTATATATTGAAGCATAGTTAAAAGTACTCACAAAAGACAACTGTTTCTGTTTATCTCTAGAAAATCTTTTACAAATAATTTTGACAGAAAACTTTACTTAGAAATGACTACTTTGTTGAATTGTATTTTTGGTAAATAAATATATATATCAGTCTTTTATAATCAAAGAATAACCAATTTTAAATACAAACTTCATCATAATAAAATTGTACTAAAATTCCAAAACTGCAAATTTATTCATAAAAACCTATATTTCTAAAATGATCAACTCCAGAAATTATTGAATGAATCTAATAAGACAAAACTGCTCTGTCAAACAATGAAATGGTAGAAGTGGAAGTTTGTAAAAATTTGGAAATACTCTGAAATGCTCAGATCACGTTGAATGTATCCAAGTCTTTCTTTTAGAAATGTAAGTGCACAGAATGTAAAATATAATATATGTGCATTATTTATTTGTGGTTAAGAATTACATAAAAACATTTTTTTCTTTAGTCCTTAATATGTAATCATGTAAAGATTTGGGTGATTAAAGTTTATTGATTATATGACAGAATTTTTTACATCATGGTTATTCTTATTTTTAAAGTTCACCAAGTTTACAGTAGATATTAAAAAGATTTTTTTTCTTTGCCACATTGGTCAGCCACCCATTAGTCCATCATTATAGGCCCTGCTTTCTCTCCTCTTATTTTGAGCAGAAAGGAGGGAGGGAGTGCACATCAGGCATACATTGGAACATCCAGTAAAAAAGCATGAAGAAATGAACATCAACCTCATCATCATGAGAAACACAAACAGAAAAAATGCCATTTTGTATCACACAAAGTGCATAAGTGGGGAGTAATATCTAATGAGTCTAGGAAAAAAAACCCATTAAAATCTATTGCTACTTCAAGACAGGTGCAAGGCAAGGATTGTGAGGGGAAAGGTTGCTTTAGGAATTCTGATGTTAAGGCTCTTTAAATATCCATCCTGAAAAAGCAGACTTCCCTGACATTATTTAGTAATTCCTGTTCTGGACTCTCTTCCTTTTCCAGCCTATAATAATAGCTCAAATTTATATATAGCACATCAAGTTGCACCAAGTATTGTCCAATGTAACTTCATTTGATTCCCACAAAAGCCCAGGACTAAAATGCTTTTCTTCCCTAAAGCCAGTCAAGTGTTATCACCTAAATGCATTCTTCCTCTATGCCTGTCACTATTCCCCAGAGGAGAATGGTTTCCTTCATCCCAAACCTTATATCCTTCTCTGAAAGCCTTTATATTTATAAATTCTGCCTCACAAGTAGTCATACAGAATTGTAGATGTATAGATCTCATTCTCCCTATTAAACTATAAGCTCTCTGAAGAGGAAACTGTAGTTTTTCCTTGGCATATTTCTACCATCTAACAATAGTGGACTGGATATAATAGGACTTTCATATAGGCTTAGAGAATTGAATGGAATCTCTGTGTACCTATTTCATTTCATACTAGTTTCATGACAAAAGTCAATAGAGTTATTAATGTGTAATGACATGAATGATTGCATTGGAGTCATGAGGGCATGAATTTTAATGCTGGTCCCCTGAGATTTACTGGTTGTGTGGTCCTGATCAAGGCACAATCTTTCTGAGTATTAGTTTCTTTATCAGAAAAATGAGAATTACAATACCTTCAGTCCTACCCCACAAGTTGGTGGTGTAGATCCAAAGAGATAATAGAAGAAATAAATTTTGCAAGCCTTAAAGGATATATAAATATTTCCTATTATCCATTGAACTTTGGAGCCAACCAGTAGTACATAATAGCAAAATCTTCTGTTAAATAATGCAAAATCACACACTTGTTAACATACCTTATTATCATTTTTTTTCTACTGTTTACTAAGAGGATGGATTAGAGTTGACTTGTGAAAGTTTAAGATCTTGGTATATATTATATACTCTCACCCAATCTGTCTGATACCCAAGGAGATACTTCAAAATTATAATACTAAATCAAAGATGAAGTGAATTGAATTAATTTGCTAGTCAACAGACACAATTATTATGTTTCTAAAGGATTAATTTCTATGTTGAGCCTCCAGGTAAACCTATTTTTGTCCTTTGAAACTGCTAAGATTGTTCTTTGTAAGACTAAATCATGAAATAAAATGTTCTCATTTTAAGAACCTATCTTCTGTTTGAAAATTAACACAAGCCTGGGAATGTGTACATTTTCCTCCTACCAAGAATCCAGCTTAAAGACGATCTTTACAATGCTGATCACCGAAATAAGCTGTGATATGACAAACATTTTGCATTTTTAGTTTATAGAAGAGAAAACTGGTGGTGGGTGGCATTGCATTGTCTTCACACATTTGAAAAGTTACTGTGTGGAAAAAGTAAAGGACTTGTCCCATTTAACCCAGAGAGCAGAAAGACTAGCAATAATAGAGATGGAAAATAGGAAAATTTAGTTTAGATGGCAGAAAAATAAAAATGAACAAAAAAAATTTCTTAAAATTAGAATCATCCAAATATGGAATGGTTGTCTAGAATTGTGGTTGGTTTCCTCTGCTTTGACACTGTCAAAACAAGGCTGACCAATTGTTGGATATATTATATTGCTAACGAATTTCATTTAGGAGACTAAATTGGTGCGGAGGGTTCCTTCACTTCTCAAATATAGGAATTCTAGGACCCTCTGGAGTTAATGTAGGCCACTTCTTTACTATGCCAAAGCAATTGGTGGGTTCCATAGTCATCCAATAAGAACCATTCTGTGGTTTTATTTAGACACACACGCTTCCATTTAAACTTCTCTTCCATGCCAGATCATGATGTGAAGGTCATACTGGATTGTTGAACATTGCCAATTTCTCCTAAATTTGAAAAACAACTCAAAGGATTGTGTGACCATTGGTAGGTAGTATGCCTGCTATATGACCAGTCTAAGTGCAGAACCATAACTAGAAATAATTAAACCCTGGGTAGTAGATATTAAAGCATCCTTAAGTCACCTCTTTGTAGGCTGTGACACAAGCCACCATATGCTAAGGGAGCTACCAGGGGTGAAAGAAAGCAAGAAACAGGTCATCTAGTGGCTTAATATTTTTGCCCTATTTTTCTTGCTTGTTGCATACTAAGTGTTTTTGTCTCACTTACACTGTAACAGAAAGAACAACTGAATTTGGAATCAAAAGCCTTGGCTCAAATTCTCTTTTAATGCCTGTGTAACATTGAGCAAGTCATGTAAATATTCTGAGTCCTAATCTCTCAACTAGAAATTCAGGAGTTTGACCTACACAACCTCTAAGGTCCCTCCTTATGATGGCAAGTGCTTTCAAGTTTCTAAAATTATGCACCATGGTTCAAAGCCCTGATTGTCCCCCTCTGGTTATATGTATAAAGCATGTGACAATCCAAGTGGGGATTGTGAAGGTTGAGATATGAATCAGTTAAAGATTCATGGATCTTTGGAGACTTAAAATATATACAACATACATAAAATTACACAAATTCATATAACAACCAGTCAACCAAGAGAAAAAAATGAATGACTCACATTTTTATGCTTTTAACAAATAAACAAATAAATAAAACCCTCTAGTGACATAATTTACAAACAGATTCAGCACATAGGTAGAATGTTTAGACTCAATGTCTTTTCAATGTAGATTCATGTTATCAATTATGTTCCTAACACTTTGTAGCTGCATGACCACTGTGAATTCATTGTGGGGGAAAGACGTTGTTATAATTTAGAGGGGGAGGTGAAAGAAGGCCAATTCATAGAGAAGTAGGCTGAAAACAGAATAGGAGAACATAAATCTAAATTGAATTTCTTCTGCCACTCTTGTGAAATATTTTTCCTCATTAGGGGCATCAGTTTCTTCACCTGTAAATGGTAGATGTTGGACTTGAACAGAAAATTCCCTTCCTCTTGTAAACCTATGATTTATTCATCTCAAGGATGATTTCCCAGAGATCAAGAGTTTGTTTTACTGAAATTTCCCAACATACTGATTTGTATCATCACAATTTAATTTGATTAGTGACATACTTATCTTCCTTAGGGATTTTTGGTAGGTTTTTTTCGTCTTTCAGATTTTTTTTTCCTTTGGAACTGTCCTCTGCTTAAGTTCTGACAATTATTGAACTTTGTAGAGAAAGTTAGAGCTGCAGTCACACTCATGACATTTTAAAAAAGCATTGTAACAATTTGTTACTGGGGGAAAAACTTATTTTCTCTCTTCTTTTGCCTGGGGTGCACCTGACAATGAATCACATCTCTTCTGTGAAGTGTATTTAAAATGATCGAGACAAGAAAATTAGAGAACTGTCATGACCTGTCTAAAGGAAGTCATGGTAAAATTTCACCTCAACCCAGATCTGGAAGCCACCGAAAGCAGTTGGTTGTCTTTGTTTTCCATTGCTGATCTGTGGCAAATATTTTCAGACGGGTTTGAAAGTTTTGTTTTGTTTTGTTTTGTTTCAGTTGGTTGAATGCCATAGAAAAAGCTCAAAGGGTACCTTTTTTCAAGTTTTCAGGGAGAAGGAGATTTAAATTACTTGAGGGAAAAAGCAACAGTATTTGCCACTGAACATTTTACCACATTTTTAATGATTTAATTTTCTTTCATTGTAAAATTTAGAAAAAAATTAGACATTATTTTGTGATTAAAAGAATAATAACAACAGGGCACCTCAGCTCCTTAAAGCTGGGGTGTCTTGGGGAGAGAGAGAGAGAGAGGTCTGATGTTTGGCAGGCTGCTTCATGTTTTTCATCATATTCTTGATTGTTCCTTCTTGAAATTTATAAAGCTTTTAAATGTGTAAAATTGATTTTAAAAGATAGCAAATAGCAAAAATCAAACACAAACTGTCAAAGTATTTTCCAGGAAGAGGATTTCATTAGCTGAAAAGAAGAAAGAGAAAAGAGAGACCGAGACAGAGACAGAGAGAGAGAGACAGAGACAGAGAGAGAGAGAGAGAGAGAGAGAGACAGAGACAGAGACAGAGACAGAGACAGAGAGAGAGACAGAGACAGAGACAGAGAGAGAGACAGAGAGAGAGAGAGAGAGAGAGAGAGAGAGACAGAGAGACAGAGACAGAGAGACAGAGACAGAGAAACAGAGAGAGACAGACAAACAGAGAAACAGAGACAGAGAGAGAGATGCAAGTAGAGACTGTGAGACAGACAGAGACAGAGAACCAGAGACACATAGAAACACAGACACAAAGAGACAGAGACATGGAGACAAATACAGGGACAGTCAGGAAGAGACAAAGAAAGAGACAGTCATAGACGCAAAGACAGAAAGAGAGATGTTGACAGAAAAAAAAACAGAGTAATACCAGAAGATTGCAGACACATAGGCAGATAAATAGTGAAAAATAAATAGAGAAAAAAAATTTTGATTCAAAGAGACTAAAAGTTAAGTAGGGAGTGATTAAATGCAATGGGAAGTATGCTGGGACAGTAATCTGAGGACTTTGGATTGAAATCTCAATTCCTATACATAGAGGTAGTATGATGTGGTGGCCAGATATCCCATTTTAAAGTCATGAAAACCTATGTTTAAGACCCTCCTTTGACACAAACTAACTGTATGACCATGAATAAGACTTTTCAATATTCTAAGCCAGCTTTTAAAACAATAACTTCCAAAGAAAGGGCTGATAAATATTGGTAGACGGTGTTTTGTTTTGCTTTCACATGGGAGTCATCTATAGCAAAGAAATCACAAATCCAGGACCTATCTCTGTAGTAAAAGAAAGACCCCACACTATTGCCTCTTCAGAATGTGTTTTATAGAACCTGATTCTACCCTTCTAAGGGCTGTCTGTCTGCAGGACTTTTCAATTACATTGCTATAGTCCCACCAATTAACCAAATATAAAATTTGAATATCAGGTAATACTTTAAATAATACTCTGCAATTGAAAGATATTATTTCATTTATCTTTAGGATCAACTCTGTGCAAGAATTCTGTTTCTTCTTTTCAAATAGCATGTACAGACCTAAATTGATGATTAGTCAGAAGCTACTCGGTTCTAGACAATTGGTCACCACAGGAGGTGAGGTGATTTGGTTGAGATAAATACACAAAAGTTCAGAGGCTGAAACTACGTTTATCTAAAGCTCCTCTCCTATCTGAGAAATCTTCCAGGAACATTATTGCTTGTCCATTTTATACATACTTACTTAGGTTTTTAGCTTATGGATTAGACACAATTAGGATTAGAGCAATCACACTAATTCTGGAAACATGGTAATGGCAATGAAAAGTTCTCTTCCTGTTCATAACCCTGGTTTGGAAGTAAGGGAAGTTTTATTCAGACTCTGTGTCCCTTGACCCATAATGTGCTCTCTCTCTCTCTCTGTGTCTCTCTCTCTCTTCTCTTTCTCTCTCTCTCTGTCTCTCTCTCTCTCTCTCTGTCTGTCTCTCTCTCTCTCTCTCTGTCTCTCTCTCTCTCTGTCTCTCTCTCTGTCTCTCTCTCTCTCTCTCTCTCTCTCTCTCTCTCTCTCTCTCTCTCTCATTCCCTCTGTTTCTTTCTCTGTCTCTGTTTCTCTGTCTCTATCTCTCTGTGTCTCTCCCTCTCCCTCTGTATGTGTGTGTACCCATCTATTACATGGGAATCTCCTAGAGACTTGGTTGTCATAAAAGCTTGTGTGGTTAAATTCAATAATGATATCCAAAGGCTGGCTGCATCAAGCCAGAAAGAAGTGCAAGAAGATGGACTAGCCAAGAAATATGAGGTCTTCTTTGCTGTGATCTTGGTATTGACTATTTTCCAAGGCTAAAACTTTGAAATGGTAGGTGTCACTTTTCTGAATATGAGTATAGCTATGGTATTTGTGTTGTAATTCCATTCTCCTGTATGTCCACCCACATAGTTTATACCTCCTAACAATAGACTCAGTGGAGTTAATTCATTTTAATATTTTCCTATTATATTTTATTATCGTCAATGAGTGGGAGCTGTGATCTTTCTAAGAACAATGAACCATTCTGTTGATGACTCTTCAATGAAAATAATGCCAAATAAAAGCAAACTAAAACTCCTTTAGAAATATATATATATATATATATATATATATATATATATGATTACACATACATATATTCAATACACAGAATGTACCACATAAAAAAACCATAGGGGGGATACATGCATAATATGTATAAGTACATTTGATATAAATATGCAAATTGAATTTGTATATGAATTGGATACAATTGAATTAGAATACAAATTGCATATTTATTCCTATATATGTATATAGATGTTATATATACTATATAGTACATACACATAATACATACAGCATATAAGATATATTCTGTGTATATGTATACAACATACAGGTATTAGATCTATGTGTTAATCATTATAAAGAACCCTCAATTGAGAATAATTCCTATAGATATTCAGAGCAGCAGAGTATTAGCCATTTAGAGGAAGCTAGGTTGTATAGTGGTTAAGAACTGGACATAGAGTCGGAAACCCTGAGTTAAAATCTAATCTGAAACAATGAGTCACTGTGTGACTGTGGGCAAGTCACTTCACCTGTATCTGCCTCAGTGTCCTCATCTGTAAATAATAGCACCTAGATCTCAAGATTATTGTAAGGATAAAATGAGATAACATTTGCAAACCACCTTGCAAATTTTAAAGCACTCTATAAAGGATAGCTATTATTATTGGAAACTAGTCTAGAATACTAAGACATGCCAAGGGTCACATAAATAGTAGGAGTAAGAGATAGAGAATAAGTATAAATTGTTTCTGAACTCATAACAAACTTTCTTTCCACAGGCCACTCTACCCTATGGATAAATCAAGATAGAATATGTTTTTAAAGTAGAGATACAAGATACAAACAAGCTGAACGATTTGCAATTGGGGGTGGTTTACCTAACCATGTGACATGGATATGCCACCCTAAACCCTTCCATCTCTTGAAATGAGAGTAGTAATTAAATAAATATTATCATTACTTGTAGATTTATTATTGTGTTGCTTCAGTCATGTATGACTCTTTGTCACCCCATTTGAATTTTTCTTGGCAAAGATACTGGAGTGGTTTGCTATTTCCTTCTCTGACATATTTTACAGATAAAGAAACTAAGGCAAATAGGCTTAAGTGATTTAACCAGGTTCTCACAGCTAGTGTCTGGTGGTTGTATTTGAACTCAGATGTGTATGCACTGTGCCATCAAGCTACCCTTACCTATAGTTAGCAACTAGTTAGCATAGTGGATAGAGTGCTGTGCCTGGAGTCATGAAAACTCATATTCTTGCCCTTCCAAATCATTTATATATTATTATCATAAAGAATTTCTGTAGATGGAAATGTAGACTAACTAAATTAAATCAATAAAAATCCTTATGCTTTGTGACTTTGGTGGGAAAAAATGGGGTGTGGTGAGGTTCGGGAGAAATATATGTGAAGTTCATGAAGAAGAAAGGAGAAAGGCCAAAGATCTGGAAATGCAGAAACCTCATTCTTATGTCTTGAGTACTTTCTTTGAGAAAAGAATTGGTAGTTATTGGGTGTGGCAAGTTTCAGGCAACATCACAAAAACAAAATAGATTAGGTTTCCACAGCCAGGAAATGACCTTTCAGTGAGGACTTACCGCTGAAACAAATGTCATATCATCAGCTCATCATAACTAGGATCAGAATGTGTAAAAAAAAAAAAGGAAAAAAGGATACAAATGAGCAAAAAGAGTGATATGCCATAAAATATAAACAACTTATGAAAAACTTTACATTTTTATAAGTAACTGTCAATCAAAACTTGGAAATGAATAAAATGACATTGATATTGATTAGTTTTATTTGTATATGGGATTGTAACCAATGCAAACTAATTGCCATAACAAGGAGACAAAAAGAGGAGAGAAAATGCTTTACTCAGCAAACATCTGTCTGATTTTCTAAGTACAGTCAAGTGACTGCCAAAAGCAAAGGCAGATTAGAAAATAACACTTATTTGTGAAACCTTATGAGGAAGGATGATGAATAATTATGAAGTTTTCATCTCATAAAGCAAAAATAAGTAAGCAAATATAAAATGTATTTTTAAAAGCTTGATAAAACATCCAACTAAGTAAAAATCATTCCAAGGACATTCAAGGACAAATATGGAAGGAACAAATAATAAAATAGAAGAGACATAGATAAAAGTATTATAACAAAATGTCTTCTTCATGAAAGACAGTGGTATCAAAATCCTGAGACTCTAACCTCAGAGTCTTAGCCATGTTTAATTCAGAAATTCAATATTGAACTGAAGAGAATGTAGAAAGAAAAAAGAAGTGGTCTATTATACCAAACCTAATTTAATACAATGCACAATACATTTATTAGTCATTTGTATATCATGAATATTTTCTTCAGAAAAATAGATTGAATTCACTGGTGATAGCAAGGAACAGTCATCAGAAATCAATTTATAGATGAGTAGATACAACAAAAGTGGAATTTACAAATAAATGAATAAATAAGTTTTAAAAAGAATAAATAAATACCAAAATGACTTTATTTTCAAATGCTAGGTATGACTGGTTAGATATATTAAATTAATATCTGACTTGTGAATCTATGACTGGCTAGATCTTCTACTAATGAGAGCAATAATTGATTTGAATTCCAGTTAATGAGAAATTTTAAGTGTTTATGTAGAACCTACTTTTTGCCAGGAACTGTGCTAAGTGCTTTACAAATATTAACCCATTTGATCGACATAACAATCCTGCAAGGTAGATGCTGTCATTATCTTCATTTTACATTGAAGAGAACTGAAGCAAACAGAGGTTAAATGGCTTGCCCAGGGTGAAAAAACCAGTAAGTATCTGAGGGTGAACCTTAATTCAGTTTTTCTTGCTTTTAGGTCAAGTTTGGCCTATCCTCTGGGCCACCTATCTGCCTCTCAAAGATAGTGAAGGCAAAGACAACATTATTTCAGAATACAAAAAACAACAACACAACAACAACCTCGTGATGGTTCAAAGTGCCATCTGTAAGGATCTATAGATATATTGAAGTTCACATTTTCCTTTTATGTACTGATAGTCCTTTTAGATAGAGAAATGTCCTTTTCTTCATGTCACATCACTTTGTCTTTCCACTTGTGTTTATATTTATCATTTAATATCAAATTGTATTTCATTGATTTAGAGTAAACCAATTATTTTATGGTAACTACAAATGAGGACAAGAGAGAGAAAGATATTTATTCAAGGTTATACAACTCAGTCACAGCAGAGCCAAGAGACAATAACTGAGGTGTCCTGCCTCTGAGCTTAGTGCCCTTTTTATTACACTATGGAAACAATTAATATACTGATGTTGGCAATAGATTTGTTTTTATTCCTTTCTTACATGGAGAATACAGAAGAAATCTTCCAAAATATATAACATGAAATATTAATATTAAATATAGAACCTATTTAAGTCGAGGGTTTCAATGTACTGGACAGTTAGAAATTATTAGGGTTCATCAAAAATAAGAAAGAAAATAGCAGCTCAGCACCATGGATAGTGTCCTGGGCTTGGGGTGAAAAAACCCAGTGGTACAAATTCTACCTGTTATAGTCACTGAGCCTGGGCAAGTACTATAGCCACTATGTAACGCGCACACACACACACACACACACACACACACACACACACACACACCCCACACACACAACTCCCCAGAGTTTACTTTTTTTTAAATCATTGGTTCCTAAAATTAACAAAGAATTCTATATTCACATTGAAACAACAACACAACCATAGATGGTGAAAAGTATGATCTTGATGGTTTTGTGAATGTAGAAATGGATAGAAATAATTAATGCCTAAAAAAATGACTAAAACTAGAGAAGTCCTAAAATTGATCCTTTGACATTGGGGAAAGGAAACATTTATGCTTCTCCAAATTGAATGTTATAATTTCTATTCTTCTTTTTAGTTAATTTATTTATTTTTAGTTTTCACCCTTCACTTCCTTAAGTTATTTTTTTCTTAAGTTTTAATTTATCGTTTTCTTCCCACCTCCCTCCTCGGGGTAGCCTGCAATCTGATATAAGTTCTACATATATATTCCTATTAAACATAATTTCAAATTAGTCATGTTGTATAGAAGAATTATACTGAATGGGACAAACCATGAGAAAGAAAAAAACAAAACAAAACATAACAAAAATCTATTAGTCTGCTTCTCTCTGCATTCAGACTCCATAGTTCTTTCTCTGGATATGGACAGCATTTTCCATCATGAGTCCTTTGGAATTGTTTTAGGTCCTTGTATTGCTGACAAGGGCTAAGTCTATCCAGCATCATTGCTGTTCTGTAAGATATTAAGAAAGGACAGTTCAGTCTTCCATCTCTTCCACTTTTGATGTCACCATCCTGGGATTTTTTTCTCCTGTCTTAATTAAATCCTTGCTTCCATGAAAAGTTCATTTCCTTATCTCTTGTCCTCAGTGAAAGATATTTTCTTTTTAATGGACACTGGCAATGATCCATGGGGTGCGGGGGACTTCTATGAGATTAAACACAATTATCCTTTCCCTTAGCATAAGAAATAGTGTGACATAAGGTAAAGAATAGTTACTATGCAATGAAGAAAATCTGGGTTTGACCACCTACTGGTAGCTCAAATGTCTTAATTTAAACAATGCACTATTTAATACTATTGATATAAGAATATGTACACGTATGTGTCTGTGTGTATTAGATATAAACTGAATGGAAATGGATTCAAAATTGGTTACATGATAGGTGTTTGGTTAAGGAGGGGTATCAGGAAAGGTTTCATATAGATGATGGCGTATGAGTTGCATATTAAAGGAAGAGAAGGATATTATGGGATGAAGGTAAGGTAGAAGTAGATTCTGGACATGTTTGATGGACTATACAAAGGCACAGAAATGAAAAAAAAAACCTGGCGTTTAACGTGTGAAGAACAGAGAAGGAGTCAATCTGGCTGGATAACAGTGTGTGTGGGTGGGGTGTGGGGCACAAATGTTCATTGAGGTTAAATGTATGGGTTTGGAACCTATTATAAAAGCCTTTAAAATCTAAACCACAAAGTTTGTGTTCAATTATCAAGGCAATGGGAAGCACCACAAGTGATTGAATAGGGCAGTCCCATGGCTAGATAGTCACTTAAGGAAAATTACTTTGGCAGCATTGAATAAGAAGAAATGAAATGAGAAATTGTCAGCAAGGAAACCAATTAAGAGACTGTTGCAATAAACTAGGAAAGAGGTGATGGGGGCCTGACCAAGACTGTAGCTGAGTAAATGGAGAGAAAGTATAGAATGAGAAAGATGCTACAGAAAAAAAAACAGTGGAAAGATTTGCCACTGGATGTATGGAATCAGAGTCAATGGAGAGTCAAGGAGAAATTTTGAGTTTGCAAGGAGATACTAGAAGTATAGTGGGACTTTCAACAGAATATAGATATAATTGAAAGAAGGGAGAGCTTTCAGAGAAAGATAATTATTACCATTTTGGCTATACTGAACTTGAGATTTCTCTGGGACACCCCATTCAAAATGTGCTATATATAGTCAACTGGTGATATAGGAGTGGAATTCATGGAAGTGTCTGTGGGTATGGGTGTGAGTAATATCTCTGAGTCATTTGTACAGAAATGCTTGTGGGATCTAATAATGCTACAAACAAAATATATTTGAAGGCAGTAGTGAGAAACCATTAGATAGTGTGAAGTTGAAAAATTAGTGAGGGGATGATTTAGTATGTGATCATTTGAAGAAGATAGGAGAAGATGTGAGCAAGCACAGTTGTATAATGGTTGTCTTCCTCGGTGGGGGCCTGGAGGGGGGAGGAATACATCCTTGTTAGAGAGTAGGGGAAGGGGAAAAAAGCATAAGATGATGTTGAGCAGTTTCCACATAAAGAGAAAAGAAACCTTACATCATATGTTTTTGGTTTTCTCATTGAATATGATACAGAATGTTCAGCTGAAAGATGAAAAGGATGACAGGAACTTAAGAGAGACTACATGATGGAAGAGAAGAGTTGGAATAGGTTCTGTAAGGAGGAAAACATGGAA
This sequence comes from Pseudocheirus occidentalis, assembly GCA_028646575.1. Taxonomy (NCBI): domain Eukaryota; kingdom Metazoa; phylum Chordata; class Mammalia; order Diprotodontia; family Pseudocheiridae; genus Pseudocheirus; species Pseudocheirus occidentalis. The sequence goes on along the minus strand of CM053601.1, from coordinate 173,745,556 downwards.
ACATTTGCTTCAGTGATGCTACACTTGAGGTTGGTTAATTCAAATTTTCAATATACCCAATCAGCATGGCTTCCTCCTACAGTTTTTAGCAACTCATGGATAGTGATAGATCTGATGAATGGTGAGAGAAATTTGGGCATAAAATTTGGCAAGAAGTCAATTGTAATGAGACAAGGGGAAAAATGAATCAAGAAAAGAACAGTATGGATTTGAAATGGCTAATTCTTGGGTTGAGATTGGAGAGAGAAGGGACATGAGTCAGAGCAGGGGTAGCTGAGAAAATACTAATGGGGGAAGGGAATTGAAATCTTGATGAGAGTAAAGGGTAGGTTTAATAGGGATGAGGCATGATAGAGGTAGAATATAGGAGTTTGTGGTCATGTGGAAGAAATATTATTTTCCAATTAGGGAAGTGGAACACTTGAGGGCAAAAGTGTGATAGTAAATGATCATCACTACTATATGACTGAATTTAAATGTGGTCATTTGATTTAAGGAGGATGAGAAAGGGACATGTTTGCAAGCTTGAGGGGATGTCTATGAGGACATTAAATCCCACAGATAAGGGCTGGATTTGATGAACTCACTTGTGACCAGTATATCCTCATACTCAATTAACTTCAGGGGCTCCTTAGTACCTCCAAGATAAATATAATTTTCTCTATTTAGCATTTCAAGCCCTTCACAAAAGTTTTTCAACCTGCCTTTCCATACATATATGGTATTCCTCTTCACAGATGTCAGGCTGGTTGATTCTTCATATGTGATTATTTTTATCCCACTCTGTGGTTTGGTAATTGCTTTCCCTTGCCTCTCCATGGTAATGTCTTCTCTACTCACTCCAAACTCTAAGAATTCCAAGTTTCCTCCTGCCCCACCCGTCAACCACTAGTGTCCTTCCCCTACTAAAACATCCCTTTGGATTTCCTGTGAATATGCTTTGTGTATAGTTACATACATACAGGTTGTCTTCTCCAGTAGAATGTTAGCTCCTTGAAAGCAGGGACTGTTTATTTTTGTATTTTTACCCACAGTGCCTAGAGAATAAGCATGGTATAGGGAATAAAGGACTGATTTCAACACCAAGAAGTACTAAGTCCCATTTCTATCTGTAACCCTGGGCAATTTTATTTAATTAACATCTCAGTGTTTTAGGCAGCATATTAAGACTATAAGTCACAGGGAAAGTACCTACTTCCATCAGCGAAGGAGTTTTGTGTCAGTGAAATCATAGGTCCAGTCACTACTAAAGAACACTGCATGACGATAAGATAAGCAGGTAGTAAATACATATTGATTATATAATTAATGAATACGCAGAGATCTTCACTTGTGGAAGAAATTTCCCCATTTGGAAAATCATCAGCAAGATTTTAATCATGTTGATCAAATAACACATTCCTTACATGTTATTTTTAAAAACAAATATTGTAGCTTCCTATGTTTTAGTTACTACCATTCTAATCTGAAAAATGTCTAGGTCAAAGACATTTTAAAAACTACCTGCTAATTAGACCATAATCTTTTGTTTTTGGATATGCACCACCATTTTTTTAATTTACTGTGAAAATGAATGTGTATGTATATATACATATATATGCAGTCTTCTTTCTGTCCTAGGTAAAGTCAAAAATGGTGGAAAGCCTCCTAAGGAGGTGTGTCCTAATAAGATTTCAGACCCAATTGTAGGTACCAAGGCATTTAGATAAGGTTTAGATAGTCATTTGGATTCTTTCATCCACCTCTACTTCTGAATCACTGGGGCTTCCTCCAACTCTACTTACTTCATAGGATTTGATCCATAACTAATTATAATATAGGATTTTGCTTAGAAGTTGGAACAGCTTTAAAGTTTGCTCTTAGCTCAGCACAGACCATGCCATTAGCTCTATAAAATGATAGGATAGTGGAGTTCTGTGCCCTTATGCATTTTATGAATTAATTGAACTAACTATAAATAGCCCCTACTAAGTAGACATTTATGGCATCACCTTGAAATATATCATTTAAAGATTCCCTTGAATTTCTTACACTTGGGCAGAAATAAAATAGTTTCCCTTGTAAATTCAATTCTGTGCAACACTGGAACATTGAGATTTTGTGTTTGGCTTTTTGGTAAGTCCAGATAACTAAGCAATTTAATAGAAAATAATAAGTAAAATTAATACTTATTAATTCTTGGCTGAGAGAGAGAAAACTTAGAGATTATCTAGTTTAGTTCCCCCTCCCATTTTAAGGCTCAAGAAATTAGGAAACTTCTAAAGACTAGATAGATGAAGAAAGGTGAACAGAGACACATGGGTTGTTTTTGTTCAGTGTTTTCAATTGCATCTGTCTCAGTAACTCCATTTGGTGTTTTTTAAAAATATTTTTAAATTAACTTTTGTTTATATTTTAGTTTACAATATTGATTTCCACAAGATTTTGAGTTACAAATTTTCTCCCCATCTTTCCCCTACACACCACCCCAAAACAGCGATCCCACTACATACCCTCTTCCCCAATCTGCTCCCTCCTATATCCTCCACCATCACCACTCTGACTTTCTGGTAGAGCAAGATGGATCACACTATCCCAATGCCTTTATATCTTATTTCCCAGTTGCATATAATAATAATAATAATAATAATAATAATAATAATATTAGTGTATATCCATACATATACATATATCAAAATATAAATATACAAACACACACACATATTTTTAACACTTTATTTTAGAACTTTAAATGCTACATTCTTTCCCTTATTCCCTTGTTACCATCTCTACTGGAAAGACAAGCAATTAAATACAGGCCATATATGTGTAGTCATGCAGAACATCTCTGCAATGGACATATTGTGAAAGACTGACTATATTACCCTCCTTTCTATCCCACCCTCCACTTGTTCTATTCTCTACTTTGTCCCTGTCCCTTTATAGAAGTGTGTGCTTCTAACAATCCTCCCTCCCCCCCACTCTGCCCTCCTCTCCATTGTGCCCACTCTCATCCCCTTCCCCACTACTCTCCTGCAGGGCAAGATATCCAGTTTGGAGTTTATGTCATTCCTTCCCTTAGCGAAATTCAATGAGAGTAAGGTTGACCCATTCCCTTTTTGCCTCCCTGTTCTTCCCCTCCATTGTAACAGTTATCCCTTGCCTCTTCTATATGAGATAATTAGCCCCATTTTGTCTCTCCCTGTCTCCTCTCATTCCCTTCCTCTCCCACCTCTTAATTTAACCTTTTAAAATAGCATCCTTTCCTATTCATTTGATCCTGTGCCCTCTGTCTATGTACACATAAATGCACACACTCACATATGTATTCATATACATATATACTCTCTTATATAGATATATGTGTATGTGTACATACATACATATACATATATGCATGTGTGTATGTATGTATATATATATATATATAAAAATTTATATTCCCTTCAGCAATCCTCATACTGAGAAAAGTTTCACAAGTTACAATTCTCATTTTTCCATGTAGGCATGTAAATAGTTCAGCTTTGATAAGTTCCTTATGATTTCTTTTCCACATTTACCTTCTCATGCTTCTTGTGTTTGAATGTCAAATTTTCTGTTCAGTTCTCGTTTTTTCCTCAAGAATGCATGGAAGTCCTTTACCTCATTGAATGACCATATTTTCCCCTGAAACATTATACTCAATTTTGCTGGGTAGGTGATCTTGGTTTTAATCCTAGCTCCCTTGATCTACAGAATATATTCCAGGCCCTTTGATCCCTTAATGTAGAAGCTGCTAGATCCTGTGTTTTCCTGATCATGTTTCCACAGTATGCAAATTGTTTCTTCTTGGTAACTTGTAATATTTTCTCCTTGATCTAGGAACTCTGGAACCTGGCTATAACATTCCTAGGAATTTTCTTTTTGGGATCTTTTACAAGAGGTGATTGGTGACTTCTTTCAAGTCCTATTTTTGCCCTCTATTTCTAAAATATCAAGGCAATTTTCCTTGAGAATTTCTTGAAGGATGATTTCTAGGTTCTTCTTTTTTGATCATGGCTTTCAGGTAGTCCAATAATTTTTAAATAGACTCTCCTGGATCTATTTTCCAGTTCAGTGGTTTTTTCAATGAGATATTTCACATTGTCTTCTATTTTTTCATATTTTTTTGGATCTGTTTAATAGTGTCTTGATTTCCCATAAAGACATTTGCTTCCATTTGTTCCACTCTAATTCTGAAGAAATTATTCTTTTCAGCAAGCTTTTGAGATTCTTCTTCCATCTGTCAGATTTGACTTTCTAAGGCATTATTCTCCTCATTAGCTTTTTGGGACTCCTTTGCCATTTGAGTCTGTCGATTTTTTTAGGTGTCATTTTCTTCAGTCAGTTTGTTGACTCTCTTTTCATGATATTTTAGCATCATTCTCATTTCCCTCCAGAATTTTTGCTCCCCTTCTCTTATTTGATTTTCAAATTTATTTTTAAGCTCCTCTATGGCCTCTATCCCATTTGTATATGTCTTGGAATCTTTTTGTGTGGGGGTTCTGACTGTGTTGTCTTCCTCCCATTCTATGTTTTTGTCCTTTTTGTCCCAAAAAAAAGGAATCTAAATTTGAATTGCTGGGCTTGCTTTGCTTCCTTTGCCTGTTCATGTTGCCAGTCAATTACTTGACTTTTTAACACTGTAGAACTCGGCTTTCAGAGAGGAGAGCTCTATCCCAAATCACTGGGGTTTTCGCTGCTGCCAGAGTTATTCGGAGGCCACCAAATAACTGCCACCAGTTTTACAGCTACAGAGTTATTCTGCAGGCCCCACCAGCTTTGGCTCACTGAAAATGCACCTCAGGACCACCACCCAATACTGTGATCCAATACCGGCAGCTCAAGAAAAGAGAACTTAACCTCTGAATGGTTACTTGGCCCCTCTGTAATCTGCATGCCAGGAGCTTCTGAAGCTGCCATGTGGAGGCAGCTGCAGGGCAGCAGCTTTAGACTACTCCTAGCTCTGGAGGGAGTTTGGCTGGATCCTCTCCTCCAAATTTAACTAAGTTCCACTGACCTTTTCCCTCTGTCCTAGTGTCTTATGAGTTGGTAATTCTCAAAATCACCACAGCTGCTGATGATCCACTTCTCCTGAATGTTCCAGCCTCAGCTTCTCTTGGACACCCTGGGGCTGAAGTCATGTGTGGCTGAGCTCTGTTCCCAGCCCACTGTGATGACTGCCTGCCAGGCTCCCTTCAGCCTGGAGATGTGTTTTTTCTGTCATTTTTATGGATTCTGGAGCTCTAAAATTTGTTTAGAGTCATATTTTATAGGTATTTGAAGTGGTTATGGTGGGGAGCTCATGGAATTCTCCTGTTTCTATGCCACCATCTTGACTCCACTCCCCCCCTCAACCCGGATTTGGTGTTTTTTGACAAAGATGCTGTAGTAGTTTGTCATTCCCTTCTCCAGTTCATATTTTAAAAATAAGGAAACTGAGGCAAACCGGGTTAAATGACTTGCCCAGGGTTGCACAGGTAGTAAGTGTCTGGGCTCAGAATTGAACCCATGAAGACTCTTCCTGACTTCAGTCCCATTGCTCTACTCACAGCACCACTTAGCTGACCTGGGCACATGGATAGTCAATAACAATAATAATAATTATTATTATAATAACTTATTCTGTAATTTTTTATAATTTGCAAAGCAAATTATAAATAATTATAAAATAAGCACCTTATGTCTCATTTGATTCTCATAGTAACCCAATACATAGTAAGACCATGGGATTCTAAATTCTCAAGGTAGAGGCGACATAAGAAGTGCTCTAATTCAATCCATTTTACACACCAGGAAACTGAACTATAGAGAGCTTAAGTGATTTGCCCAAGTTCACACAGGAAATAGCAAAGCTGCACTGTAAGTTCTGATTCTGTCACTCCAATTCCAGTGCCATCTTGCCCAGTACTTTTCCGTTACATTAGTAGGGAGTTAACAAATGCTTTTGATTGAAGGAATGATTGATTGCAATTGATTGTGGTATGTGTCACATTATGTATGTTTCACTTCCATCTTCCTCCAGGTGGATTTTACAGTCACTTAGAATCTATTCACTACTCCTTGCTTGAGCCAAGAGAGACCCCAATCAGAGGTCATATTATAAACAGGTTTTTTTTATCCCACTTTGCCAAGCCAGAGACTGAGTATGAAAGAAGTTAAATGACTCATCCATGGTCACCAGTACAAAGTGGCAGAGACAGTATAAGAGTTTAAATCCTTTTGAACACTTATTCCAACTCTTTCCCCAGCATTAAACTATGAGACTGGTATAATCTTAGAGCTAATATAAACCTCAATTAATTAACCAGTATGATTGATTTTCCTTCATTTCATTTTTCACATGGTGGTACTGTGTTACCTCATAAAGGTAATTATAAGTAACTCAATGCCCTGTGTTAAATAAAGATGCCCCCCTTGAGTTCAAGGGAAACCTGGGAATCAAAGTCAATAATGTACTATAGATTTAGAGACAAAAGATACTTTGGAGGTCATCTAATCCATCATCCTCATCTTATATGTTAGAAAATTAAAAGCTTCATAAGGAAAGAGATTTTCCTATATTCTACATCAAGTTGAACAACTCATTGAATATCTCTCTGCCTCAGTTTCCTACACAATTAAAGGAAAGACCTAGATGTCCCTTAGTTCAGCTCAAACATACTGTGAGTCAGAATAGTTTGTCCACATTTCCCTAGAGAACATACTCTCTTCATTTCCATTAAATATTATAGAATGTTGGCTTCAGCAGCTACTGTAAATCTATTTGGTTAGGCCTCAGGGAATAAGCTTGATCACACATCAGACAGGAGACTATTAAAGAGACTTTCAGGGGCCTTCTTTCCCTACTCTCAAGTTCTATCCAATTTAAAAGAATAAAACTGTTGAAAAACTTTCTAGTTTTGCTTTCACACAAGAACAGATTATCTCTGTTGAATGGAGTTGTGTTTTTCTCAAAGTCAGAATATGTATGCTTGCTTTCCTAGCTTTACCATATATCTCAGTCTCACACAACTATGTCCTCCACAAGTAGTGATATAAGAAAGAAAAAAAAAGTTACTTCGGCAAAAGATAATTTCACTGACTCTTTTATTGTTTCTCCTCTGAGTCCCCTCCAATCTCCATTCCTGGATAAAAACTAAATGGTGCCACCAAATTGGACAACAACTCTCTAGGATAATCCCAACATCCTTCAAAAACTGAACCCAATTCTTTTAAGTTCACAGGTTTCTCAGCATGCACAGCTTCTATCTTCTTTTTATCTTAATAAGCAGTTGTGTAGTCTTATAATTAAAGATAATTGCAGAGTATAAAATCTAGATTGTGATTAAGAGGACATGGACTGAAGCTTAGTACTATAGAAATTGTATCTGTCAATGAAGAGCCTTCGATTCTAGATGGAGGCTTAAATATTCTGCCTCTTCTGTAACCAGCTTTTCCTTTTCTCCTCTTCCTCAGCTTCTCACTGCTTCCTCTGCTCATTCCTGGGTTTACCCAGAACCTATTCTCAAATCTTAACTCTTTGATCTTTAAATTCATATGCAGATGAGCTAATCAGATTGTGACATCAAAATGTTATGGAATATTAGAGACTTAAGAAATGATGAATACAAGAATTCTGAGAAACAGAGGGAAAACATCCATGAACTGATGGAAAGTGAAGAAAAGTAGAACCAAGATAACAGTTCCACAATGGAACCAATAGTGCAAAAGAAAAGAATGGACAACTTCAGAATTTTAGTCATTGCAGTAAGCATTCTTGACTCAGAGAGCAGAGAGTGAAGAAAGCTCCCTTTCTTAATTTTTTTATTTTTTCCAAAATTTTATTTTAGACTCAAATGCCAGAACACAAATAGAGAATCAAGAAAAGAAACAAAAACATATAACCTTAAATATTGGAACTTAAACACCAAGTTAGAAAGGAAAAAAAGCATGTCATGTGCATCACAGAACATAAGTGAAGATTCAAACTATGTAACAATTGATTTTCATTTCAAGAAAGCCAATATTATAAATAATACTTATTGTGTTGAGAATTGTTCATCTTTTCTTTGCTTCCTTGTGAGTTTCCTTTTCTTCTCTGATGTGCACTTTTTTACTTTCCCTCCCCCCAAACGGGTACAATAAAGTTTAGATATGCTTCTCTCTAGCCATATACATATACATATATGGATATATATATATAGACATATACTTTTGCAAACCTATTCTACTCCTGATCTTTTTTAAAATACGATTATATCTCATTTCCTATCCCTCCTGCTTCCTCTAATTTACTTCTACTCTCTACCTTGTCTTCCTGTTATTTGCCTAACTCCCTTTGCCAAGGATCCCTCCCCTATCCTCCCATTGCCATAAATCTAAACACCCTTCTCTACCCCAATTTTACCTATTCCCTGTCCATCCCCTGTAAAGATCCCTCCCCTGTGCTCCCTTCCTTTAGCAAAGAGATGGTGTCTGCCATTGCATAATGAGGCATACATTTTCATATATATATATGATGTATTTATTTCTTTTATGTACATGTGTTGTTATAGGGGTTTTTATTAATATAGATTCATTTAGAAGGGACAGCTATTTTCAAAACTAATTACCAATATTATTTAATGTACAATGAAAAGAACATGGGATCTGAAATCAAATGTTCGAAGTTTAGCTTTTATGATGTATGCAACATTGGGCAAAGGTCACATAGCATGAAAGAAAGGGAGATCAGAATCTCAAAGGAGTGAAACTCCTAGACTGTGGGAGAGCCAGGCAGCAGGAGAGTAGGAGGACTAGGACTCTGTGTTGCTAGAAAAGGTAGCACACGCTGGGAATGTGGCATCAATGGGATCAGAGCTTTGTGATAATGTGGTATTAGAATACTCTCTCTTCAGGGATTCTAATGAAAAAAATGACATGAGAATATCAAATAGAGTCAATGTGTTGGTTAATTTTATATAAGTATTATTTTTGGAAGCATATCCTATTTTAAGTGATAGCTATAGACACAATTGCATATTTAGGAAATGACTAAATTGCACCAGAATTTCTGTTTAATTTATGCATAAAACTCATATATATATGGATATACATATATGTGTGTATGTGTATGTACATATATGTATGTGCATATATACGTATGTGTGTGTGTGTGTGTGTGTGTGTGTATACATATGAGGAGGGACTAGAATGCTGGTATAAGGAAATCACTGTGGAAATTCACCTTTTTCAATGCAAGTTAGTATCTTCTCTCTAACATCTTGCATTAATCAACTTCCTGGAGCATAGAGAATTCAAGTGACATGACCAAGATCACATGGCCAACACATGCCCAAGGCAGGACTAGAATACATGTTTTCCTGGCTTATTACTTATCAAATATGCTTCTCTCTGCTTCTGCTGCTGCCGTTCAGTCATTTCTGTAATGGCGAACTCTTCATGACCCCTTTTGTGTTTCTCTTGGCAAACATAATGGAGTGGTTTGCTGATTCTTTTTCCAGCTCATTTTACACATGAGGAAACTGAGGCAAATACAGTTAAGTGAATATCCCAGGGTCACAAAGCCAGTTAGTGTCTGAGGCCCAATTCGAATTCAGGTTTTCTTGACCCCAGACTAGGTGCTCTATCCTCTGTACCACCTAGGTGCTGAAATGTCTTTCTTTACACTATAATATATACCTTCAGGGCCAGTTATTTAGTGATAACTGCTACTAGCAATCTCAGATTCACAGTCTCCCATTAAAATGCAAATTGTCAGATTTCGGAGTTTACAGCTGATAAATCTTATATTTAAGTTATTTAATATGTACATATTATGTATTATAATATATTATACACAGATATAACACATATCAAATGCCAGTTTAGATAGAATTTATTCATTTTCTAAATATGCAAATGTAAGTAAACCTAGATTTTAAAATAAGATTTACAGGCTGTAAACTTTGAAATCTGACAATTTGTATGTTAATGTGGGAACTGTATAAATCAAAAGTTGCTGCTAACTGATATCACTATGCTAACTGAGATAGTGGGAATTCTGTCACTGATTCAAAGAATGTCAGGGATGGAGGGGACATCTGAAGCCATCTGGTCCAGTGCCCCCTTTGTTCAGATGAGAAAAGAAGTAAAGTCAGGGCAGATGTTCTGATCTGCCCAGTATCACCCAACTACTAATGGACAGAATAGGGATTCCAAATATAATATCCGTGTTCCCAGCCCTTCTAAGTAGATATGAGAAGGGATGCCATGGAGGCCTTTACAGTACCTAACTGGCCAAGGGACTGAAGTAATTCTCCACCTCATTGTCAACTAAAGGTCAATCAAAGCAGGGCAACTGAAAAGAGGGTTTCCTCAACCTGTGGCCACAACAGCAGAACAATTATTCAAATAAAAATTATCTTTCTAGATAGAATGGAAATTGAAAAACCCTCTTTCTTTTCCTGTGTCTGCAGTAATATATTGGGCCAATTAGTTCTCTAGGTCATATCTGTAAAAGGAGAAAATTAGCCTAAATGTTGTTAAGTGCTGCTGAGCTCTCTCCGAGTTTTAACATGCTATCATTGGACTTCTTGATCTTCTTTGAGATCTTTAATTTCCCCCATTTCCCTTGATTCTTGTCCCCTTTAGGCATGGTAGCATGTGTGTGTGTCTGTGTCTGTGTGTCTGTGTGTGTGTAGAAGATAGACCTCTTTCAAAAATAATGTTTTAAATCCATAAATAAACTGCAAATAATTATAAATGAAGAGCATGTGTAAAGCATAGCTTCATTGCCTAGAATTATCTTTCTCCTCACTACTTTTCCTTGTAATCTTTGGGTTTTATTTTTTCAGAAGGCAGATCAAGGGCCTCCTTCTTCAAAATCCCTAAACTCAGTTCTCCTAAGTTCTAGGGCCCTTTGTCCCCAAAATACCTTGTGTTCATTTTCTAAATATCAAGTATATAATTCTATGTCAATATTTGCTTTCCCCAAAAGAATATTAGTTTTGTGAAGGAGACACTCAGACTCCCATTTTTTTATCTCTAGCTTTTTTTGGGGGGGTTGTTATATATTGACATTTAATAATAGGTGTTTGATTGATTGATTGCTTGAGCAGTGATAACATTGCAAAACATCAACAAATCACTGAGTTCAGACCTGGAATGTTCCTTAGAAGATATAAAATCCAAATTTATCAGTGTATAAATGAATCAACCAAGTTTGAAATATGGGAAATGGCTTGCCTAAAGTAACCTATGTGGCCAATAGCACATTCCATTATATCTCACCACTTCTCTGCTAGTGTTAGGGAAATCTCATCTTCTGTTTAATCTGTTACTACTTGCTTGGTTTTTGCTCATCAGCAATCAATATCTATCTTAAATCATTGGGCTCCACACCTGCCTTTCCTTTTTTCTTTAAACTGTAGGCTTTAATTATCACTTTGCAGGGTATAAGTGGCAGGGTATTTATAATAAGCATACCTTTCAATCTATTTCAAGAAACAGTGCTTTTAGTACTTACACAGGTTATGTTTTCATATGATGAATTTGCCAGGAAAAAAAATCAATGATGAAGAAAAGAAAATGAGAGAGGGTGAAACCAGAATATTTAAAAACAGTAACTGCACAGTGAACAGACAATTTATAATAATCAATTCCAGATTTTTAGGACTGTTTTCAAATTCTAACATCAGATTTTATTTTTGTTTTTGCTAATAAAAGGAATCACTGGGTGATAGATATCCAATTCAGGTAATTTATGATTTTTAAAAATCTGTTTCTCTTTTATATGTAGAGAAGAAAGAGGATATAAAAAATTATCTCAAATCCCAAAATAAGAGTGGTATGGCATAGTAGACACAATTATCAGGTCACTCTGAGTTCAAATTCCCTGATGCTTTTATTCTGTTCTTTTCCATCTCTGTATCCTTTGGGATGGTATTTCATTTATCTGAACCTCAGTTCCCTCATCTGTAAATTAAAGTGCTAGGACTGAATGAACTCTAAAGTATCTCCTTGTTTTTGTTCAACACTCTCTATTTTATTTTATTTGACTCTATTCGAAGTTTCCTCTTTTTTAAGTCCAGACTTAATAATTCCAAACTACCTAGAAAGAACCACTCAGTTACTATTTCCTATGCCATGCATTTCCTGAATGGAATAAATTAATAAATGAAATTTCCTCAATAAAAATTTAAAAGTGCTTGTAATGTTCCCAGTGCTTCACTAAACACTAGAATGCCGATATCGAATGGGAAAGTTATCATACTCACAAAGTACATTATCTGGTAGAGTGAGACAAACATGTAGAGGTACAGGGCCATGGAGGGATTTTGGCACAGGAAATCATAGAAATAGGGAACGGAGTCATAATATATATAGGATTCTTAAGAATTATTTAAGTAGGAATAAATATGGTTTTAAACTTGACATTCAACAATGGAATATTTGATAAACATTTTATTGTTGGCTAAAAAGATGAGGAGAACATCAGATCCAGCTCTTGTTTATGGATTATAAAAATAGCATTGATTTGCAAAACAAAATATTTCCTTGAAGATTTTTATTCAACAATGTGTTCTCTATCCATACAAGAGAGACATAACACAGACAGCCTCATTATTATAACACATATAGTCTCTTGATGATAAAGCACAAAGCAGAAAAATTTGTGCTGCTCAAAGTTGTTCACCCCAGTAATGGACAGTATCTTTTGTAGAGTATAACTTGAAGAAGAATTTTCCTTCTGTGATGAGGGTTTTAAGATGCTTATGTTTTAGAAAATGTCATACTGATAGCATCAAGTGCAAACCACACTGGGTGACTTGACACACAGATAGACTAAAGAACATCTAGTTTTCCTGATTACAGCATATATTGAGACAGAAAAGTTATACCACTTAATCACACACAAATCCTGAACACAAACAACAATAGACCTGAAAGCTGGATAGGAAGATGTGAGAATGACTGCCTTTTCTTTCTTTCTTTCTTTCTTTCTTTCTTTCTTTCTTTCTTTCTTTCTTTCTTTCTTTCTTTCTTTCTTTCTTTCTTTCTTTCTTCCTTTCTTTCTTTCTTTCTTTCTTCCTTCCTTCCTTCCTTCCTTCCTTTCTTTCTTTCTTTCTTTCTTTCTTTCTTTCTTTCTTTCTTTCTTTCTTTCTTTCTTTCTTTCTTTCTTCCTTCCTTCCTTCCTTCCTTCCTTCCTTTCTTTTCCTTTCTTTTCCTTCTTTCTTTCTTTCTTTCAAGTTTAGGGCTCTTTAATGATCTCAAGTTTTCCATGAAAACAAGGGGCAAAATTTTTAATATCAATATTTTCATGGTCTTACTACATGGCACTAATATGTACAACATTATTCATGGCATTTTAAAAAATGCATATCACACAGAGAGCAATGAAAAAAGAACAGAGTGAGTGTGACAGGTTGCAATACAAATTTGGAAGGAGAGAAACAAAGGATGTCATGTAGGGAGCATATGATAGGAATACACCAGGTTGGTAACATTGTACTGCAAAAAATATTAGATAGTCCCAGTGCTTGACTGGTACCACGGATATCATGGCATAGGTAGCATAGAAGCTAGTGTAGCTCCAAATCTTGTGATGACCCACTGTGGTGAATTTTTGTGAGGAAAAGAGTCATATAGAATGGGTTGCTATGGATAGATTGTGTTCTACATAGTGGAAGGAACATTCATACCAGTGTGACACCACACATGTACACACACACACACACACACACACACACACACACACACTGAATCAAGAGAAGAGAGAGTAGGGAAAGGAGAAAGTGTATTCAAGTCAAAGCTATTGGAATAGTCTAGGCAACTTGTAATAAAGGATTCAGTTGGATTTCAGTCGGTAGGACTGCATAGATGCAAGAGATACTGAGAAAATGATGCCAACAATATTTGAAAAATGATTGGACATATGAGTATGAGAATGAAGAGTCAAGGGATTTTCCTCTGTTGGGGCCCTCAGTGAAAATAATTTTTAAAAGGTGAAGAAAATTGCCCAAAGTGGCACATTTAAGGGGAAAGACAATGACTTCTGCTTTTCAGGGATGTCAAGAATGAGGCATCGAGTTGAAAATTCCAGCAGGTGACTGGTGATATAGGAATGGATCTCAGAAGAAAGGTGACACTTGGACATATAGATTATTTACATAATAATTGAATGCATGGGAGAGAGCTGATAATTCCACCACAAAGGAGGATTATATTTCATCTATCTATTTAAATACTGATAGGGAAAAGAGATAGGGAAATATCTCTATATAGTTCATAAATCTCTGAAACAGTGTAAAAATCACAATCCTTGGGGTGGCTAGGTGGGGCAGCGAATAGAGTACTGGCCCTGGAGTCAGGAGGACCTGAGTTCATATCCAGTTTCAGACACTTGACACTTACTAGCTAGGTAGTTTAACCCCAAATGCCCTACCCTCACCCTCCCCCCCAAAAATCACCAGCCTAACAGATAAGAATAAACTATTTTGTATCAATATCAGGAAACTTAAAGGAAAAGTTTTTACTTTGAGGGCATGGCCAGTCATTTGTCAAATGATACAAGGGAAAAAAGTAAGAGAAGGTATGTGGAAATATCATTAGAGTTAACAATAAAAGATATCATTGATAACCTTACAGAGGTTTTATTTGAGAGGAAAGAGTAGAGACAGAGAGAAGTCAAATTCAAAGGACCTGAAAAGTGAGTGGCTGTAAAGGAATTGAGAGAAAAGGAAAAAGTAAGTAGAGGCAATGAGTGTGGACAGCTGATGTCCCAAAAGGTATCCTAATTTCCATTTTTAACAGTTTATTCATGGAGTGTCAAAGGAAAAAGGAAGCTTGGCTTTAGTGAGGGATTCAACAAAACATCATATCTGATCTTTGTCAAAAGGATTGGCAAAATAGACTAAATAAAAATGCAGTAAAGTACCTTCTCAATTCATTGAGACTTTGCATCCAAGAATTAGTCATAAATAATTCCAATTCTGCTTTGAAACAGATCTCTAGTGAAATGTCTTGGGACCTATGCTTGACCTTGGGCTATTAAATACTTCGATAAGCTGATTTGAATAAAGAAATGGATGGAATGCTAAGCAAACTTTCAGATATTAAAAAAATCTCAAGAATAACTAATATGAGATGATAGAGAAAATTTAAAGGAAAAAAATTCTTGACCAATAGGGCCAAATTAAAATAAACAAATAAACAAATTGAGTAGGAATAAGTGTCAAGTCTTAAATTTGGATGTTGGTCATGGGAGTCAGAATATATATCTTTAAATACTGTCCCTGCTACTTGCTATGTGTGTGACCTTTGACAAGTCCTTTAAATTCTCTGGCCCTCAGTTTCTTTATCCATTAAATGAGTGTTTGGTTTGATTTCTTCAAGGTCCTTTCAGTTCTAAATTTATGATCCTCTAATTGACTTTTAAAAATAAGATTTCCAGATATAATATGGAGGGAGAATAGTAGTTAACAATTCAACTTAAAACAAATCTGGACTTTCAGTTGACTGCAAACAGAAGATGAATCAATAATGATATAGAGGCCCCACAGCCAAGGTGTGAGTTTGATTCTTCTCTATGTCCTCTTCAATTTCTGAGATGCTGCAGTTTGATAGTTTAGTCTTTTGTGAAAGAAAAAAATGCACACATAAATATGGGGGGGGTGTGGACAATCAGACACAATAGAAGGGGACACAGAGTTAAGGAATAACTGATAAGTTGTCTTCACTCTACCAAGGCATACTAAAGGCCATTCGAAAAGGGCAAACTGTTCTAAATGTCAGTTAAGCATGTTTTGCTGTTTAAAATTAAATTTATGATAAATTGTTCATCAAACTTCTTTCATACTTCAAGGATCATTGACTTCATCTGTGTGAAGATAAAATCCCCATACTCATGCAGAGCATAACCACTTCCTACCTTACTAGACAGTTTAATGAGTTGATGACAAAAAATACAACAAAATAACAACACAAAACATCCCCTGGTGGCTTGAAGTTGATGATGAGCTCTTCAGCACTTAGCTATCCTGGCTGTCAGACAACAGAGATGCAGTCTGCCACCAGCCTCGTGTCTGAAGCCCTTCTAAGTGGATAGGACTCACCAGGCTTCTTACTCAATGGACATAATGTATAAAAATGCAAGGTGACCTCCACATCTCTAAGAGGCTTTAGAAGAAGGCTTCAGTGGCTG
>CM053601.1:173655525-173728894 GCA_028646575.1 Pseudocheirus occidentalis | reverse complement strand
AGGAAGGAAGGAAGGAAGGAAGGAAGGAAGGAAGGAAGGAAGGAAGGAAGGAAGGAAGGAAGGAAGGAAGGAAGTCAGAGGATTAGAATGGATCATTTCACAGGTCTTTAACATTCTGAAATTGTGTAGCTATATCAGTTATCCAAGCAGATTTTCCCAGGGTGCAAACTAATCCATGAGAATACTATGGATACTGCGATAACCCCCGACTACCTACTGAGGACAATGGATTTGTCACTCACTCTATGATAACATAGGAACATTAGCCTTCCTGCTGTTCCTCTGATACAACACTCCATCTCCAAATTCTTTGCTTTTCACTCCTTGTCTCTTATTCCCAGAATGCTTCTTTTCCTCAGTTCAGTCTCCTGGCTTCTCTGATGTTCTTTGAGATTCAGCTCAAGTCCTAGCTTCTAGAGACAACTTTTCCCAGTCTCCCTAAGTACCATAGAGCATTGCTTCTAAAATTACCTTTCACTTGTATTGTAGAAATCTTAAATGTGCCAATTATTTGCTTTCTCTCTACTCTGTTTGAATACGTGCTTTTTGAGTGAAGGCATGAAGATGACCCCCCCCATTTTTGTATCCCTAGCAGTTAGCACAGTGCCTTACAAAGAAAATTCTCAATGAATGCTTGTTGGCTGACTGACTGACAAAAAGATAAAGACAGGATAAAGAATTGTCTATGCCAATCAGTCAGAAATTGATGAATTTTGAAAAAAAATCACTAATCCCTAAAGAACTGATTACCCTGCATAAAGCATCATTCTAAAAACAGGCAATGCAAAACCAAAAGTGAGACAGTTTCTGCCCTTAAGGAAGTTCAATTTCTTTGTACATTTTTATTAACAGTTTTGTTTTTACATTTAAGAACTTTAAATGCCAGAGTAGTATACATGCTGTCTCAAAGGAAAGTAAACATACTGACCAATTTTAGCAATATATGATGTGTTTCACCTTCATAATCCCTCACCTCCACAAAGAAGACAGATGAATGTAGCTGTACCCCAATAATGAACATTGTGCAATCCCCAATTATGTCATTCTTTATTACTTTTAAATGTATCTTACAATTATACCCACATTATTTACATATGCATATGTATATGTATATACATGTATACACACATACACATACACGTACATATACATATACCTAAATTCTGACTGAACCTTTTTAGATTGAATCTATGAATTTTGTAACTATTTGGAATGAAACTACCCTCTCTATTATTTTCTACTGAACTTTGTATTGCTATTTATGAATGCTGTCAGTTCTGCAACTCTATATTTTAATATGCTACTTTATTGGTTATTAATCACATCAGTTACTTTCTCATTCTATGAGATTTCCTTTGTAAACATTTATATCATAATAACTTAAATTCAACTAGGGCTATACAATTAATTCACAGAGGAATATCTTAAATAGATATAGGATATAAAATGATATAAATCATTTTTTATTTAGCAAGAGGAGGGCTTTAAATGGAGAATAGAGGTGTTTGTGTTTTATCTATCCTGGAGTCAATATGAAGCTACAGAACTTTCTTGATTATTGGAGAGACATGGACAGAGACTTGTGAATTAAGAATATTAATTTGGAAGCTATATAGAGTATTGATTGGAGAGGGAAAAGGATATATGGTGAAGATGAATTGGAACTTTATTGAAGTAGTGTTGTGAATGTAGATAAAAGGACAGATGTGAGAGACTCTGGGTAAGTAGAGTTGGCATACTTGACAAATGGTTGAATAGGGGGTTGAGTGAAAATTTTAGAATAATGCTTCATTCATGAAACTGGAAAAATGGTGATACTCTCAAAATAAATAAACTAATTAGTAAGAGGGGTGAATTGAGTTCAATTGAGAATTTGAATGAGGGGGGGGCAGACCCAAGATGGTGGCAGAGAAGGAGAATGAGCTCAATTTTGAACATACTGAGTTTGATAGTACTAAGTAATATGTACATAGAGATATTATTTGGAGCTAAAGGACCTGGTTCTTTGGAGAAAGGTGGGAGTTCCCAGGTTATGAAACTGTAGAAGAGGAAAAATATGAATCTCTTCTTTGCATATTTTTGAGACATAATCTATTAAAATGAAGGTGTATATATACATTTGTAAAACTATCTTAAAGTTTTCATAAAGGTACTAACTGTGTTGGGAGGAAATATTGTTTGGACCTTTCTTATGAACTTTTCATATACTACCTTGTATTTTAGCTTTTTGTGTGCATGCCTTATCTCCAATGTTATATTGTCAGCTTCTTGAAAGCAGAATCTTATCTCCTTTATTCTCTTAATCTAATTCAGCACACAGGACATTCCCTGAAATGTAGTAATCATTTAATGAATGTTCTTTTGATGGATACCTGAATGAATTCTTGAATTTGATGAAATTTGGAGGAAAATATCCAAAAGAGAAATAGAATAATTTTAAATAATTCCATTTTTCATATGAAAGGGAAGAAATTTAGTTTGTTAAATATCTACAATAAAGTAATCTGAACTAATGAAATGAAGTTTTCCTCCTCAGTTGGGTCAGAAAGATCTACTGATTTTTATCTATTCTAAAATAAATGTGTGTAAATATTCAACCAAGCATTTGTTCAATGACTTTTTGAAGCTTTAAAAAAATAGGATGAGTTGAATGTGATCTGTTATGCAAGCCAATATGAAGATACATATATTTTTCTTCCATCTGTATCTAACATACACAATCTTTCTGACTTTTTAAAAGGAAATCTGTTCCAACCATTGTATCCACAGAATTACATGCAATGCTCTCTTTTAACACAAAAAAATTCTTCATGAAAATTTCTTCAAATATTGTAGGGGCCGAATTTCAAAGGGTTTGAATTGATATGATATAGTTTGACCCAATAATTCCCTTAACACTGAAATTGCCCCAAGGACTAAGCAGAAAATGGGACCCCACTTGTATGTTGGAGTTGAAGAGTTTAAAGCAAACACTCTCTATTTCTTACCTTTTCCTCACCATTACTACCTTATAGATTGGTGAATACCTCCATTAAAATATGCTCTCTGAAGTTAATGCCACAGGATGGAGAAACCACTCTAATCATGAAAATTTACTTTGCACTTCACATCTAATATGGCACCAAACACATTTTGGTATAGTATGGTCCAATATCACCCTCCCCCAGAATATACACTTGAAAATTCATCATAGAAATCTTATTATTTTGTTTTCTCCAGATTTTACTTCCATAGCCTCCTCAAATACCTTGTTGTCTAAAATAGAAATCATGCCCTAGAATGTTTTCCAGTTGTGTGCTGAAGTCAGCTCTAATTGACTTCCAGGAAAGCCAAATGTTAAAGGTTTAGCATGGGCATTTACACCTCAAAAATCAACAAACACTGCAAATAATAAGTCCTTGATTTGTTGGTTTTTGGTTATCTAGATTTAAGAAAATGATGGGAAACTATTAATAATGCAAATTAAACTTAAAAGTGTGGCATAAGTACATTTTTTCCTCCCAAAGAGACACTCATTAAACATTTACTAATACAGCCCTGTATTAGTACTTTTCAAATGTGTTATTTTCTCCCTGGGGGTCCTACTGTCCTGATTTATGACTGCGGATCCCCAAAAGTTCCAGCCATGCTTCATTACTCAAAGTTTTCTCTAATCTGTTCTTCCAGAGACTTCAAAATGCCTTCCTGCTGAACATGTAGCCTTCCCTTCCTATCTTCTCCTCTCCAAATCTAGAACCATGAATCATAAGTGCAATTCTACTTTAATATAGCTCAGCTTGGGTGAGATATGTACCTTTATTCCCCTATGGAACAACTTACTGTCTTTGTATCTTCACAGACTGAAGTGCTACTTTGCCTGATCATTTGCTACTCCCCTAATGTGTTATCTATCTCATTGTAATATAAACTTCTACAATACTTCTCTAGCCACCTAAGACTGATTTTTAAAATTAAGTGAATAGAGCTTTTAAGTAATATGATTTGATATGTCATCATGCTCATCTATTAAGTAATTCATTAGCACAAAATTTATAGATCCAGACAGGGATTCTAAGGCAGTATTGGCATTTTGGGGTGATGCTTTCAAACTTTGCCCTTTGGATTTAAATTGTATCAATATCTGGTTTCATCCTTCCTTGGAGAGGGGAGGGAGGAGTATGGATTTTTATCTTTTTTTCATGACGGACATTAGCAAAAAATAGAAAACAAAACAAGGATCTGGGCTTACTTTTCATATTACCTTTTTCTTTATTCTTATTCCCTCCTCTAAGTCATATTCTCATGATAGTGGTAAAACAGACTTTACATGTCTTGCTATCACAAAGATGTAATTGTGAAATCCAAAGGGATGAGTTTCTAAGCAACAAAGACTCATTTCCTTGCAAGCATTCTCTATAATGAAAAATCTAGGAAGAAAAATGAAAAAGTGACATTTGAGTGAAGCTACATCTAAATAGTTTTTCATGAGCCACCTCTAATTGTCTTCAAAGGCTGATCAATCTTGACTCATGTGGACACTGATAGATGTTCCAAAATCAGTTCTACAAGGCAAAACTACAAGAATACATTAATTGCTTGGTTTTCTTGAAGAAGTAGATTTGTTCTTATTTTTATTTTAATATATGAGACTAATTTTGCAGTTATGAAGATTTAACCCTTAATCTTTATAAAGTGTCAGCCAACTGTCTTACTGGTTGCTTTTGTAGATGTAGACAGGTTGGGGGTAACAAACTCTGCATAAAATGCCAGATTGCTTCTAATATGATAGTTTTGTGAAACCATTTTCTTAAAAAAAATCTTTACAATAAAGGTTAAGAATTTGGGAGAGAAAGAAAAAATAAATACATTAGAAAATGTAGATGTCATACAAACAGAAAATGAAAATAAAAAGTTTTTTCTCTACTGTTGACTTAACCAAGGTGTTTTAAAAAGAATAAACAAATTATGATTTAGCTAGGTGGTGCAGGAGATAGAGAGCTGGACCTGGAGTCAGGAAGACAAGGGTTCAAATCCAGCCTCAGTACTTAACTGGATTCTGGAAACAATTGTGTTTGACAAATCCATTACTTATAACCACTTCTATATCACAAATGAAGGGCAGAGAGGATCATTTTTTAGTGACAGGGAATGGGAACCCTGAGGAACAATACTTTTTTTTTTTGGAACAAGAGATAAAGGAACCTAAATAACAATATAATTTTTAGTCCCAGGGTAGTAGGGACACTGAGAAGCAGAATAGATTATAGTCCCAAAGGATGAGGGATCTTTCCTGGGTAAGGAGTAGAGTAAAGATCAAGAAGGCAAGAACTACTCCTCTCCCTAAATCATACCTCCTTAGTAACACCAAACTTCCAAACCCCGAACTAGCTCTGAAAATTGAAGAATAAAAAGCTTGACAGTTGTTCTCACCCTAATACACACACCAGTGACCGTATGTGTTTTTTAACTTTAACTTTATTTAACTTTAACATATCCAACTTTAACATCATATTCAAAATAAAGAAATAGAGGGGCAGCTAAGCAGCATAGCGAATAGAGCACCAGCTCTGGAATCAGAAGGACCTGCACTCAAATCCAGACTCAGACACATTTACGAGCTGTGTAACCTTGGGTAAATCACTTAACCCCAATTGCCCAGCCTTCCTCCTCCAACAAAACAAAAACAAAAAACAAAATAGGAGAGAATAAGAAAATAGCAAATAAAGGAAAATAGCAAAAAAGAAAGAAAGAGAGAGAGAGAGAGAGAGAGAGAGAGAGAGAGAGAGAGAGAGAAAGGGAGGGAGGGAAGAAAAAAGAAAGGAACTGATAAAAAAAAACTACTCACCTTTATTTAATTTCTGTTTCTGGAAAGTTTATGCACTCAAACTATGGGGTAAGAAAAAACCAAGACACAAACTGAGAAGAAGATAATGAGATCAAAACAGCTACAAGCAAAGCTTCTAAGATAAATGTGAGTTGGGCATAAGCCCAACAGGATTTCCTGGAATAATCAAAAGAAATGTGTTTTTCTTTCAAAATTGGAGTTGTAGAACAACAGGGGAAAATAAATGAGAATGATATAGGAAAATTAGGAAAAATAACAGCTTTGTTAAAGACACACAAGAAGTACTGAAGAAAATAATAACTTTAAAAAAGAGAATGGAAAAAGAGGTACAAAAATTCTGTGATCAAAATGACTTCATTAGAAACCAGAATTGGCCAAATTAAAAAAAAAGAAGTACACAAACTTGCTGAAGAAAATAATTCCTTAAAAATTAGAATTTGGCAAATACAGGTTAATGACTCCAAGAGAAGTCAAGAAACAAAGTAAAAAAAAAAATGAAAAGGAGAAGAGAATGCAAAGTATCTCCTTGAAAATAAATAGTTGATCTGAGAAATAAATTGAGATAATTTAAGAATACTCATACTACCTAAAAGCTGTAATCAAATAAAACCTAGATGCCACATTTCAATAAATTAAAAAGAAAAAATTATCAGACACGTATCAGATTGGCTAATATTATAGAAAAGAAAAATTACATATGTTGAAGGGGATGTGGAAAAATCGAGACACTAATGCACTAAAGTGTAAAGTGAAGCAAGTAGAACCAGGAGAAAATTGTACAAAGTAACAGCAATATTGTAAGGATACTTAACTGTGAAAGACTTGGCTATTCTGATTAATACAATGAACCTAAGATTAAGACAAATTCAAAGGATCCATGATGAAAAATTGTATCCACATCCAGAAAGAGAACTGATAAAATCTAGATGAATATTGAAGCATATTTTAAAGGTTTTTTTAAAAAATCTGTATTGTTTTATTCTTTGTTTTTCCTTTAGAAAAAATTACTAATATGAAAATGTTTTGTGTTAATTCACATTTATATTTGATATCAAATTACTCACCTTCTGAAGGAAGGAGAAGGAGTGTAAGTGAGGATGAGAATTTGGGACTCAAAAAATAAGTCCCAAATTAATGCTAAAAAAATTTACATGGAATTTCAAAATATTAAAGGAAATGCATTAAAAAAACCCTATTTTTAAAACTTACCAGACAGGTGTCTAAGTGGCAATGCAAACAGAGCTCTGGCTCTGGAGTCAGGAGGACCTGAGTTTAAATCTGGCCTCAGACACTTAATACTTACTAGTCATGTGACCTTGGGCAAGTCACTTAATCCCAACTACCCTGCCTTCCCCACTCCAAAAAAAAGAGCCAAAAAAAAAAAGAAATGAAATAAAACTTGCCAGAGATCTTTTTAACTGTGAATCCCAGGATCTTTTCTCAGTAACCAATATAAAATTATCTGCAATACTTAGCACTGTTGACTCTTCCCATTCTTCTTGACCCTCCCTCTGCCTGGAAATTCCATGACAGAACATTTTCCAGTTTTTTTTCCATACCTCATTTTATTCCTCCACTGTTCCTTCTGCTTCTTTTTTCTTACTGCCAGTTAAATGTAGGAATTCTCTAAGCATCTTCATGACCGTCCGCTTTTGTTTTCATCTTTTATCTTATTGTACAATTTGCATCAATAGTTCCTCATCACTAATTTTAGGTGTCTGTTATTATGATGATAGCCTCTGACCATGTCTCACTACAACCTGCATCTCCTTCAAGTCTGTCTCATATATCACTATGAAATTGACCTTCCTAATACCTGCAATCATTGATCTCTGAAAATTCTTCACAGGTTTTTGATTGAGTGCCACACAAAATGAAAACTTCTTAGACTCACATTTAGGGTCCCTTCACTATGGCCTCAGATTCCCTTCACAGGATTACTCTTTATTACTCACCTTTATTTGACTTATGTTTCTGGAAAGTGTATGTACTAAAAGCTTCTTAAGCATTCTCTGTTTCCACATATGTTCTTGTTCAGTTAGCATACTAACATTGATTGAAATGCTCCCCAACCAACTCCTTGCTTTGAAATCTTATCCATTCCTCAAGGTCCAACTCAAATGCTATTGCTTCAGTCAAGTCCTAACTCATTCTCTCTATCAGAGTGATTTTCCCCTCTTCAGAACCACTATAGTTCTTCATATTATTAGATATGATTTAATCACATTCTGCTTCACATTGTAATTACCATACATTAAGGGGACCATCTAATTCATTCACTTATTCAGGAAAGGGGCATCATCTCATTCATTTCTGTATCCCATAACATGTTTGTATGCCACAGATATTTCAATAGTGTTCTCTTGAACTGCATTGGATTTAAACACCAACTATAATAATTTAATCCAGAAGTAAAACCAATGTAAATTAATTGGTACAAGGAGACCAAAAGATCCCAGAAAGCACCTTAGTCAGTAAACATTTGCCAAATGGAGAACGATGAATGCCAAAGGCAATACAGGTTTAAAATATAAATTCATCTCTACAATCTTACGAAGCACAATTATGAGCTGTATCATTTTATAAAGCACCAAGAAAGAGAGGCAGATAAAATAATCTAATGTAAGTTTGGCAATAGATTCAGCTACTTTAAGTCATCCCATGGCCATTCAAGGATAAAAACTGAAAGAAGATTTTAAACAGAAGAAAAATGTGGGGGGCGATTGAAAAAATATAAGAAACTATTTTTCTTCATCAATGATAATGAAAGTAATATATTTGGATTAATAATAGTCACTGAGCTGCTTATACAGGAATTAGAATTGTCATTAAAGAGAACAAAGGTAAACAAAGCAGACAGAACAGATTCATTCTGTGATAGAAATCCTGGAACTACTCTTTCAACCCCAACTCCTACTGTTAGGCTATGTTCCCATTAAATGGCAATTACATCTCCCTTCAGACTTCTTCAGGACCAACAATAGTTTTTAAGATTATATAATTCACTATAACTTACAATCCACCACTGGGTTTCTCACCATGATTTTCCATTGATATCAACTGTAATGATACTGAGATTTGAAGATCTTCCATGCCCCTTGAACCTCCTGATGTACCAGGAAAGCGTGGAGCAAGAGAAAGATGGAACCAAGCTAGCATCCCTGCTGGTGACTGGAAGCAGTGGCAGCAGCAGTGGTGGTGTCAGTGGCATGAACTCCTTTTTTTTTTTTTTGAGCCAGTCAGAATCTCTGCTAAGGACTTCTGCTGAGGACTGCCAGGGATGAGAACTGCTGAGGGGTCAGAGCTGCTGGGAGCAAGCTACCTGGACTCTGAGCAATTGCCTTGAGTGAGGAGAAAAGGATCTTTGCCTGAGGTCACCTGTCCTGTTTTGAAGGCTTGAGAATAAGGGTGTTTACTACTTTAACTACATGTGCCAACTCCATAACTACTGTGTTAGCTTTGACTTTCGGGTTTGGGGACTCAGTCTTCTGGTATTTGAATAAATGCTCTGACTATATGTCTCATGTAGAGAGCCTGTTGCATTTTGTGATTAACAACCATATCAGCATACTTATAGTTATTGTAGGCATTGTGAATACTGTATTGCTGATACATCAACTATCTAGGTAGATGAAATTAGTTTTTCAAAAGGTACGTTTACAATATGGGCATATTCTTGTATGTTCTTTATGAGTGATATTGTTGATTGTACAGAAATCCAAGATATTACTGAGCCTTCTGAAGGAGTTCTGAAATTACTCAAAACTATTTGGTCTCACCATTCATACAAAAAAGACCAATGGAAGATGAATGTCTGAATGGGCATCCTACAGGAGCTTGTAATTCTTGTTCTTCAGATGTTTTAGTTATGTCAAGTTCTTGTTACTCCTTTTGGAGGTTTTTTCCCTAAGGAAAGATGCTGGAGTGGTCTGTCACTTACTTCTCAAGGCTCATCTTACAGATAAGGAAATTAAGGCAAAAAGGGTTAAGCAACTTGCCCAGTCACACAGTTAGTAAGTATCTGAGGCCAGATTTGAGCTCACAAAGATGTGTCTTCCTGGCTTCAGGCCCAGCGTTCTTTCTGTTGCACCACCTAGGTGCCCTTTGTAGAGCTTATACAAAAGTACCTGTAGATAGATCAGTACATAAAAGACAGATAGATTTAAATATATATATATGTACATATGTATATATAGATATCTGTATACATAGATATATAGATATCTCCACACACAGAAACATACACTTATATGTATATATGTAAATGTATGTATATGTGTGAATGTGTGTGTGTATCTGAGATCATTCAGTTGCACAATGAATGAGACTCATATCTGAAAAGGAGAAAGGAAGATTGCTTTTGAGAATTCATTAAAAACCTTTACTGACTCCAAGCATCCCATAAGAGCAAAGGCTCATTTTTTCAGTACAAATATTTTATTAATGTTACTATTTGGAAGCAAGACCCAGAATATCAATACTTTAAAGAACTAATGTTGAATATCATATCAAGATAAGTAGAAAACTTCATAGTATTTGTGATCAGTCAATAATATATAAGCAGCCAGGAATTTGAAAGAGGAATAGGAGTATAAAGTGTCATAAAGACCTCTATAACAGAAAAATGAAAGTCTAAAACCAAAGAAAGGCCAGACAATGACAGGTGACCTCCAGATTGCTCCACTAGTACCCTTATGGATTCAGGAAAAATTAAGGAAGGCTTTCATAAATTTGTGGCTAAATTGTTGGAAGAGATAGACAAGAGTTATGAAGGCTAGACTGGAATTCATAGGTTCTAATCTGATCACTGGAAGGCCCTAACAAGTTGGGGAAATCATTGTCCTAATTGAATAAACACAAATTCAAATGTGGATTTTTGATTGAACAATTATAAAGATACTTACTATGGGCAAGAAATTCTGCCTGTTGCTGAGGATACAATGTCTAAAATGATACAGCCCATGCTCTCAAGGAGTTTATGTTCTGTGAAACTATGTGGCAATGCTTCATATAAATTAGGAAATGCAATAAATTGTGAGGAAATAGGACACTTGCATAGCAATGGAAATTAGAAAAAATGTTTACACATTCTTACAACTGGTGTCATCTGAACTGAACTTTGAAGAAAGTCGTAACTTATAAGTAAAAAATGAGCTGTGTTTCTCATCATGGAGGCAGCCTGTCCAATGGCTTGGAATGGGAGAAGGAATGTTAATTTCAGGACACTGCTAGTTGTCTCGTGTGTCTATTATGTAGAACAGAATAATATGAAATAAATCTGAACAGGTTCAGATGAGGCAGATCGTAGAAGCTTTGAGGGAACATCAAGAGTTAGTATGTTGGCCTAAATGAAATAAAGAGACAAATGAAAGTCTTTTTGTTTATTTTTTTTCAGAATTTATTTCTTTTTAGTTTTAGTTTTGCTTTGTTTTATTTTTAATCAAGAAGTGGCATGCCTAGACATATCTGTATTTCAATCATTTACATTTGATAGATGTATGAAGGACAGAATGAAAAACAAAAAAAAAATCAAGAATCAGGGAGATAATAGGCGTAGCACACAAAGGAGATGAAAAGGGGTTTAGTTGCCCTGCGATTGCCAGAAAAAAAAATGATGCATTCCATATATTTTGATGAAGTTGAATTGACAAAATCCTGTAATTTATGGATATGGAAGATGAAGAAACAAATAAGAAAAGAAGAGAATGGCTCTGAGATAGCAAACCTAGCTTACATGGAGGATGACTGTGCCACTCTGAAAATAAGGAAATTTAGTGGATGTATAAATTTCTGGTATTGATGGAGAAAGTTAGTTCTGTTGTATTCTGTAAGTTACTTCTTTGGACATCGCCAGTTTCAGATACTCATGGACAAGCCAGTTGGTGTTGTCTAGTAGACTGCTGACCATGGGGAACAAGGAAATATTTATTCATAGCAATTCTCAAATTAAAGTAAACTTAATCAAATCTAGTAGGATTTAAGTTTCTTGAGGCTGGGGGCTAATCTATATGTGACTTTACATTTCTTACATCTAGCATAGTGCTTTACATATAGTAAATTATTTTTTTTAATGTTTGTTGAATCAAAATGAATTGAGATAAGAATAAGGTGAGAGGGGAAATAATGAAATCCAGAGTACATTTTGAAACTCAATGAGGCAAAGCTAAGTACTAATTATTTTTCAAGGAAACGTTTTTCCCCACCAGATTCAATTCACTGTCTATTTACAAAAGAGAATATTATGCTGACGCTAAATTTACAGAAAACTTTAGACCTTTTAGCCTGCATAGGTGTAGTGTTTTCAAATGATAATGGAGAAGGGACAAAGCACAGCCAAGCAGAAAAATTAATTTTTCATGATGACTATAATCTGTGAAGCCACTGTAACGAGATTTTAATCAGACCAAAAAAAAGTACAGCCAAAAGAGGGAGGAGGGGCTGCTGTGAAACATTTTGTTTCACAATGATGTTTTCAGCTGGGTAGATGATGCCACATATTGCCAGAACATTAGAAATTCTAGGTTCTACCCCCTGGTTCTATAAATGGCTAGCTCTGTGACTTTAGTCACATCACAGCTCTAACCTAAGATTTAGAAAAATGAGATGTTTGAACTAGACCAGGCCTGTCCAATCTGCAGCCCATGGCTGCTTACAGTCCTCTTTGAGGCCAAAGGATTTGGGGCAGCCTGTGAAAAATGTAGAGGAACACACCACTTTATATTTTTTGTGGGCCATGCAAAAGCCCTTGGCATGGTGCAAGAGGCCTGCAGGCCACTTAAAGTAGTGGGCCACAGGTTGTGCAGGCCTGAATTATACAATCTTTCTGATCTCTTCCTGCTCTAACATTCAAAAGTTTATGTTCCAAAGTTCGTTTGTACTCATATCCTAAGTAATATGATAATATCCTATGTAATAAGATAATAATATGATATTATGGCAATGTGATAATAAGTTGTTGCCAGTGATAATAATTGCACTTACAGAGTCTTTTAAGTTTTACTGTGTTTTACACATCTCATCTCTTTCTATCCTCACAACCCTGAGAGGTAGATGGTTTTTTTTTTAATTTCCATTTGAGAAAAAATGACAATGAGGCAGAGAAGTGACTGACCCAGGGACACACATCCAACAAGTGCATTTAGATCTTCCTGGCTGCAGGTGCAAACACTTGATCCACTGAGCTACCCAGCTTCCAGTGTTCAATGTCACAGCTTCCTTCTAACTTTCTGTGATCTGTGTGGCATTACATGACCTCTAAAGTACCTACAACTCCAATATTCTCTGTCTCCCTCCCCATTCTAATATAACCCTCTGTCTTCCAGGAAACCTATGAACCAACAAAGCCTGCTAGTTTAATACTAATAAGATTTGAGCCCTTGCATTGACTCCTACTTACTGAGTGACCAGCTGAATTGTTTATCATCTTCATCTTCTCACTCGCATTCTATAAAATATTATAATAATACTTGCAATATTTACCCAGTAAATATCTTGTAAGAGTCATGTAAGATCAAGTCAGTGATACTTTGAAATCAAACAGCACCATATGAATGAGAGGGAATCTGTCTTTGTTTTTCAGTTGTATCTGACTCTTTATGATCCCATTTGGGGTTTTCTAACCAAAGACATTGTAATAGTTTGCCATTTTCTTTTCTAGTTCATTTTATGGATGAGGAAAGTGAGACAGAGTTAAATGACTTGTCCAGGATCACACAGCTAGTAAGTGTCCGAGACCAGATTAAACTCATGAAAATAAGTCGGCCTGACTTCCTGGCACTATATCTACCATGCCACCTAACTGTCCTACGGTGCCCTATAATCTATCACTAGCATCCTGATTATTCCAGAATACCTTCCTTATCATTGTTTTAGTGACATCCACAAGAGAAGTATGAATTCCATTTACTGAGCCAAGTGTATTAATAATCAAATATCATGAAGTATTTCATTTACATACTTATTTCAGTGTCTCAAGAATCTATAGCTTTATCAGTGGAGTAAACTCTTCACTGGTATTCATTGTAACCCTTCCACACACACAACTGCTCTTCAAACGTTACTGTTAACTAACTATTTCACCACTGCATAACCCTGGCACGGATGGGTCTCTCCACACTAAGTTCAACCTGATCTCAAACAAGGAAAATATTTTATCATATGTCTTTTATGTAAGTAACACATATGCGGTTCTTTTGTATCCCCACACTCAAAATTGTTCTAACTTATTCAATTGTTTAAGAGTTTCCACTCTACTTTTATCTATCCTTTGAGAACAGACATCAGATGAATTTAGGAAGCTTTGTCACTTCTAAAGGTCTATTTCAATGTCAGCTGTCATTGGTATAAATATATATATATATATACACACACACATATATGTATGTATATGTGTGCATACATACATACATACATATATTTATATTTAAATTTCATGATGAAGCACCATGATAATGGTAGTGGCTGTAAAGTTTTGGCATTTTGAAAAGACAAAGATATGGAACACATTCGCCCCAATATATATCTTGTATCTGCAGGTGCTTTGCATTAAGTCCACTGATATCATGATCCTACAATCACATTTGAAATCTGACTTTGAGAATTGTCTTCAAGACCTATCCTAAGCCATATAGCAGTGCTCATCTGCTGTCTTATTTACTCTAGCCTTAAATCACATTTATTTATTTATTTTGCTTTTTGGACGGCAGTTGGGGTTAAGTGACTTGCCCAAGGTCACACGGCTAGTTTTTTGTGTTAAGTGTCTGAGGCTGGATTTGAACTCAAGTACTCCTGACTCCAGGGCCGGTGCTCTATTCACTGTGCCACCTAGCCGACCCAAATCACATTTATTTTTAATGTCTAATATGTCTGTGTCTACAAAAATAAAAAAAAATAAGTCATCCTAGCAGAACTTCCCATGGCACTTCATTAACACTGACAGAACAAAAAGAGTAGTCCTTGCACAATTTGGAAAGACAGATGTACTGAGACACTGAATGGGGAAGGGGAGTTTTACATGCATATATTTCCTTTAATATACCTTTGCCCCATATAGACACCATCCCTAATGAATATACTAACAGCTTAATGATAATAACTTCCAGTAATGATTCTTATAACTAGACTCTTACATTTCACCTCTGAAATCAACACCTCGTATTGTTTCATCAAGAGTGATTCAATGAACACTTTTGCCAATCAACTATCTTTTAAAATGGTGGCTCTGGAGTTAAGGCAAAAAAATGGTCAATTCTACTACTGTTAAAGGTATCTTTTCTCTTTTTTTTTTTTGTACCTTAAAGGGAGAACAACTTTTCCTGACACAACCAGACTACTAGATTCTGTTCTTTAATAAAAATGTCTTTGTGTGTGTGTGTTTCCCTTGTTGGAGACAGTACCCATTCCTGGAAATTCAAAGAATTTTTGAGATACTGATTACTAATTTGTTTGTTTAGTTCTTAACCTACCTAGCAGGTTATTTTGAGGGTTATTAACAAATCAGCATACTAACAACTACAATAATACTGGTATAATAATAACTCACATCCATATTCTGATTTAATGTTTACCGAGTAATTAGAACAAGTATTATTATTCCCATGCTACACATTAAGAAACTGAGGTACTTAAAGCCTAAATGACTTTCCAGGGGGCTCACAATTAGTAACTATTGGAGCCAGGCTTTAAATCCATTTCTCAGAAGTACAAGTCCAAATGCTTTCCCTACTACCTTGTGTATATGGGTGTTATAATGGTGTTATACATCCTGTTATATTGGTACATGATCACATGAATTCACATGTGTATGCACAGATGTCTCTACACATACACATCTATGAATGCATACAACAATAATTACTTATATTTATTAAGTACTTCATAGTTTATAAAGTTCTTAAATGCTCATTATCATATTTAATACTATTGTATTTTGTTTTATGTTTGAGACAACGTGTCTCAGGGAGTTAGACCATGAGTGAGGAAGGGCTAATTTCAAATTCTGCTTCCATCACTTACTAGCCTTGTCTGTAATTAGTGTTGCTTCTGTTAATCCTCACAGCAACCTTGTGAGGTAGGTGATAACATCACCATTTCAAAAATGAAAAGAAAAGCTAAACTAAAGGTCAGAGCAATAAAGTCAGTTCCTCCAGGCTTCCAAGTCAATGACAGATCTTGACCTTGACCCCAAGGTCATTTGCTTGCATGTCTAACTTCCTGTCTTTCAAGTCACACAATTGTATATACAGCTTCATATAATTAACTCTGTAGTATAGTAGAAAACTCTGGTTTTAGAATAAGAAGAAGTAGGTTGAAACCCATCTTTATTACCACTTACTGTTTGATTTTCAGCAAGTGACTCATCATCTGTTCCTGCATCTTTAAAATATGAAAATTGTCCTAGACACCCTCTCAGAGCCCTTCTACCTCTTAGTCTCTGATCCCATGAGTCCTTTGATGACTTTTTTTTAGTGTTCTTCATTTATTTAGAAAACAAAAATCTATTACCCATTCACTTCCTGGATAGGTACCAGTTGCTCATAAATGTGCAGGAAAAAAAAAGTTAGGTAAGATGTGTTGGCTCTGTACCTCAGCTATGGTAGAAGAAACAACAAAGCTAAAATTAAATTTATATACTGTATCTGAGTATATTAGAATTGTGTATAAAAAGACATGTAGGGTTACAAAATTATAGGGATATCTTCATGGAGAAAGTGACATTTTAATTCTGTTTTTAATATTTTGTGAGTTTTCCAAGATGATTAGGGATAACGACAAGAACTTCTATTTTCTGAAATTTTTGTAACACCTCTCTTTTTGGTAGAAATTGTGAGGATTGCCATCAATTGGAAAATGGCCAAACAAGTTCTGGTGTATGATGATTACGATACAATACTATGTTATGAGAAACTTAATGATCTTAGAAGAAAAAAAAGGATAGACTTGCACAAAATAATAATAGTGAAATGAACAGAATGAAAGAATATTGTATACAGCAACAACAATATTTTTAAGAACTTTGAGTGACTAAGTCATTCAAACTCTTATTAATACCCAAATTAGCTATAAAGGACATGCAAAGGAAGATGCTATCTGTATCCAGAGCAAGAACTCATAAATAGAAGTATGTATAAAATGGTTTTATATCTTTAAACATATTTGTGTCTAATGGTAGCCATCTCTAATACAGGGATGAGGGGTGGAAGAAAAATGAAAAATAAGAAAGGAACACAATAACTTTCTTATATATTTAAAAGAAATAGCAAGTTATACATGATATATTTGTAGGTTCATGTAAAATCAGCTTTTTTTTGTTCTACTCTGTTAGGAAATACTTGTTTTATTTCTTAAGTTCAGAATAAAATACATACATACATGCACACATATATGTATATATGTATGTGTGTGTATATATATATGAAATAGTGAGAATATTGGACAGTTAATTAATGTAAGAAATTGCCTAGAGGTGGTGGAGATTAGGATGACCTTCAAGGACAGAGAAGAGTTCCCATTTGTTGATGACAAAATAAATAGAAAAGTAAAGAATATAAGATGGGAAAGCTATTGTAACACCAGCATTTAGTTCCCAACACTTTTTATTATTTTTTTCACCAGGGCCTGTGATTTAACCACTGTGGAGAAGACTCCCAGTGTGGAAAATCCTTCCACTGTCGTAGTTAAGTACCTCCTCTGTAATTGGCATCCTTAGAAAGTTTCCTTTCCTTTGATTGCAAGCTTCACTTACCCACATTACCCTGGCTGATGTATTTCAGAGGAAGAAGGTGAAAACATGTCTTCCTGATTCCAGATCTGGCCAAATCTCCTGTGCCTCACCATCTTTTAGATGGCTGTTAATGTCAGGCAAAAGAGTCCAATTCCCATTTTGGAGCAAAGGAGGGCCTCGACCACATGTATCAGTTCAACCACTTAGCAGATGGTTGCCCATGGTTGTTACTTCATTTCTCTCTCCCTCAGGCTTCTCATACACCAATGAGGGAGCTTTTTATATGAAGGAGAGGGGAACAGGATTTGAGATTTAATTGTTCTAATGAATTTCTAGTGAGGAATCTCCCTTAATCAATGAAGACTAGCACTTGCTCTGCAACTTAACATCTTAGAAAATTGCTTTGTGGAATTGACTGCTTAAGTGACTTGGCCCTATCATCAGTAATATGTATCAGATGTGGAACTTGATCTAAGACCAGCCTGATGCTTTATTAAGCAATCTATCCCTCATAAAGACCCTAAGACAAAACAAGCTCTTATGGTGTGGAGGGCGGATTGATAAAAGAAAGGGAAAGGAACTATGTACTGATGTAGTGCCTACTCTAGGCCTGGTTCTATATTTATGTGTGTGTGTATACATATATATGCATGTATATGTGTATATATGTATACATGTATATATGCACATATATTTACATGGCATTTTATTTTTCAATCATGTGTTCAATTATTCATTAGTTCATTCATTCACCTAATTAGTTCATTATTTCATTATGGAAAGAACTTTTAAGAGGCTCTTGCAAATTAAACAAAAAATCTATGTGAACAAACTTTGGGGTTAGCCGCTTTCCCCAACCAGTATCAGTGTTGTCATCTGTAAAATGAGGGGACCGGACTACATGATCTCTCAGATCTCTTCAGGCTCTCTCATCTGTGATCCTCTGACAGAGGCACATTAGCATTCTGTGGCATGCTCTTCATTGTGACAGCCAAAGATACTTTGGCTGGGAACCTTGGCAAAACCCAGCAGGGGTCTTTCCCTCCCTACAAAATTGAAAAGGGTTGTTTTAAGCTCCCTTTCCTCAAGGCTGTCTCACAGAAAACAACCTATAACTACAGCTTTGACACACAACCCAAATCCAAACAAGCTTCAGAATGTAAAAGTAATTACACAGAAGGTCACGTAAAATAAATACATTTAAAGCAAACACTCTAGCTATGGCTCTGGGATCACAAATCATGGGAACAGTCAATAATGGCCAACTCATCTTGCCTCCTATTCTTAGGAAGGCAGAGACAGATCTCATTTATTTTAATTGAGCTGGCCATCCCACCCCACCACTCCACCCATCTGACAATGAAAGGGCCAACTGCATAAAAGTTGCCACAGACATCAGAAATCAGGAAACCCTTTACAAATGCCCATTTTTGAATCCCAAACAATGGCCTGAAGGCAAGGAGGACATTATTATCCTGGATGGACCACAGTACATTTACACATAATAAACCAGAGCAAAAGTTTTCAGAACTGCTTCAGTGTCATGAGAGAAACAGTCAGGAAGATTTGAGTTTAATGAGAGTTCGGCTTTGGTTCAGTCTCTTGGCTCCTCTCTGTTTCAGGCTCTTCATCTTCATCTTAATGAGGAATCCAGACTGGATCAGCAGCTGATTGTCTTCTTTGATCACTCATATTCAAATACACTAGCAATTTATGTGGTTAAATACCAATTAAAATCCCATATCCTATAGACACATTAATTGCTAGTGTTTTTGTAATTAATGTGTCAAGTCACTCAATCAATAAACATTTATTTAACATTTATTGTGTGTAGAGTACTCCTATGTATCAGTTAACTGGACACTGTGTATATACGAATGTAAGAGTAATACAACCCTTCATACCACAGACCTTGCATTCCATTAAGTTTTCACATACCTCTTGCCATGTTCACTCCATACCCCAGTAGGCTTCCTCTTTTCTTCTGCCCTCTCCTTCATCCTTCCCCATCTCTTCATTTTTCTGCCTCTGTTTGGCTAATAATTAATTTAGAACTATCATTCCTAGAGGAGATGCTTGGCAATTACCCTATGATTCTGCTTGGCAATTCCTGTGAC
Source organism: Pseudocheirus occidentalis (assembly GCA_028646575.1). Taxonomy (NCBI): domain Eukaryota; kingdom Metazoa; phylum Chordata; class Mammalia; order Diprotodontia; family Pseudocheiridae; genus Pseudocheirus; species Pseudocheirus occidentalis. The sequence goes on along the minus strand of CM053601.1, from coordinate 173,709,231 downwards.
ATACCAAACCAAAACCCTAGTCTTTGGCCATGACTCTCCTTTGTTTTATTTTTCCGTATTTAAATATTAGAACTTATATATTGCTTTATGGTTTGTAAAGTGATTTACAAATATATCATTTCACCCTCATGACTTTCCTAGGAGGTAGGTACTGTCATTTTCCCCATTTTATAGATTAAAAAAACATTGAGGCAGTCAGATATTAAGTGACTTACCCAGTGTCACACAGCAAATAAGTATCTGAGGTGAGATTTCACTTCAAATCATCTAGATTCCAAGATCTATTTGCTGGGCCGTTATGGGAATCTGAAGATCTTCCCTGCTCCGCAGCCCTTTGATAGGCTTAAGTGGCTCTGAGAACCTTCCCTGATTTGAAAACATACTCTGCCCCCTAGTAGGCTGAATGTGGCCACATGTAGTCTGTGGAGGGAGGCTTGTTCTTCAGGAATTCCCATGCCTTATTACTTTGTGACTGGGCAGTGGGTCAAGTGGGTTGTGACATTCTCTGATCCAGGAGAAGGCTACATATACCCTGATGTGAGGTTTTGCTTTGGGGCTCACTTTGGAAAGAGTTGTGTGATTTGGCCAGATGAGACTGTGGGAAGCTGTTGAGCTCCTGGGCCTTGAAAAACCCAGATGTTGGTGTTTCCCTCTCTGGTAATTGACGAGGTATAGTGATGGTCAGACAGCTAGAAGCCTGTCTACTGATCTGTTTCTTTGACTGCTTGTAACTTTTGCTTGTAACTTCTGTTTGTGTTCTCTGAAGTTCAGGGTGCTGACTTTTTCCACTAACCTAGGTAAATGATATATTTGATTGATTATAGTAAGAATGTTAACCTGTTTTTGAGTTGCTTTCCTTTAGAAAAGCAGATCTAAGAACCATCCTGGGTATGCTAGGGTGCTTGCTGATACAGGCCAATGAGTTGTTTCTAACTAGTTTTGTAAGGATAGGCAGCATCTTACTTTGGTATTTGTGTATTGAGCACTGAGCATACTACCTAACATGTAGTAAATGTTTAATCCCTCATTTTTCTTTGTCAACTCACATAGGACTTTATCACTTTCTGTGGATTACCTTTATGTTGATGATCATAAATCTACCTAAATTCTCTTCTGACTTCCAGATTCTCACTATCATCGTCCTTTTAGATTTCTCAAACTTGATTTCAATAGACATCTTGAATTCCACATATCAAAAATTAAAATCATTATCTTTTCCTCTAGATCCTCCTCCTCTCCCAAATTTCACTATTCTTGTCAAAGGTATCATCAACCTCCTAGTCCCCCAGGTCCACAACTTAGGTATTATTCTAGACTCTTTACTATATTCCTGGCCCCATGTGCAATATCTTATGACTTTCACCTTTGCAACACCTCTGGAATATCCTTTCTTCTTTCCTCTGATACTACCACCACCCTGACACAAGTGCTCATCAACTCAACAGCTGTTCTATTGCAATAACTTGATGGATGGTCAGCCTAACACAAATCTCTCCCCACTGCTCTACATCCTCCATTCAGCAACCAAAGGGATTTTTCTAAAGCGCACGTGTGTCTCTTTTGTCCCCCTACTCAATAAACTCCAACGGTTCTCTTGTCATTCCCAGAATCAAAATTGTATTTGGAGTTCAGAACCCTTCCAAATATAGGCTTCACCTCCACATTTCCATACTTCTGGCACTTTTTTCCCTACCATGTGCTCTTCAATCCAGTGACATTGGCCTCCTTGAGGTGACCAAAACATGACATTCCACATTACATCTCTGGCATTTTCTCTTACTGTTCCCTGTGCCTCCATTTCTCTCTCTCCCTCTTTCCACCCACTGGCTTCTTTAAATATAAATTAAAATCCCATATCCTATAGACACCTTTTTTCTCAAATTCTCTTACTTTGAATGACTTCCCTTTCTTAATTATCACCTACATATCCTGAATGTGGCTTGTTTGTATATATTTGTTTGCTTGTTGTTTCTGCCAATAGATTGTGAGCTTCATAATTTCAGAGACTTGTGTGCTTTTTGTATCCCCAGTTCTTAGCGCAATGCCAGGCACATAATAGAGACTATATAAATTCATAATCACTGACTAAATTATTTCTATTGGACTGCATGCTCATTAACTGACATAATCATAGGAGGTAGTACTTCAGAATCTTGAAGTGAGTTAGTGGTACCAAGGGGGAAAGGTAACAAGAGAGGACATTTCATGCATCAGGGAAGAAAACTGTGCAAAGACAAAAAAGCTGGAAGAAAAATAAAAGTAAAAACAGTGAGCTGGGAACAGGAAGCAAAACAATTTGGTTGGTCTTCATTCCTTTCCAAACTATACACCTCATGTGGAATGTGCTACCATGCCATAGAAACCTCCTCAGTATGGAAACTCACTCTATCCCTCAATTGCATATGCTGGAAGGACCTTTCTACTAAATTCTGTCCCTGTCCATCTAACTGGCTGGGGGTCACTCTAAGGACGCCCTCTTCCCTTTTCAGTTTCCTTTTCTCTTTTGGAGTGCTCCATTACAACATAAGCTCTTTAAAGGCGGATTCTGTCTTTTTTTTCTTCTTATGTTTGTATTCCCAGAGTTTAGCACAGCTCCTGGTAATTTAATAATTCTTATTAACAGAGTGATAGAGTCAAGAGTGCCTCAGGAAGTTTAATGTGTAGCCAGTTTGGAAAGGTAAAGTCAAAATATGAGTGGTTCTAAATACCACCCAAAAGAGTCTATGAGGCAAAAAAGGAAGTGCTGGAGCTTCTTGAGAACATGGTCAGACATGTACTTTGCAAATAGCATATAAGTAGCATGGTAAATTAAGATTAAGAAACATCTATCGAGGGGTGTCTAAGTGGCATAATGAATAGAGCACTAGCCCTCGAGTCAGGATGACCTGAGTTCAAATTCGACCTCAGACACTTGACACACTAGTCTTGTGACTTTGGGCAAGTCATTTAACCCCAATTCCCCTCCAACAAGCAAAAAACAAAAACAAAAAATAACATCTATCCAAGCTCAAAGACCCAGGCACTAAATCCAGGAGTCTTTGAAAAAGTTATTCTAAGAGTAGTGGTAACATTATTGAAATTGATGCCATGGCAGTGCCTATGGAATATGCACTTACTAGACATTCTTGAGCAGGAGTATAATATAGTCCAATCGAGGCAAATATGTATTTCAATGGATAGAACATGGAACATGGAGTTAGGCAGACCTGAGATTGTGTTTGGTCTCAGACACTTACTAGCTGTGTGACCCTGAGCAAGTCATGTAACATCTGTCTGACTCAGTTTCTTCATTCGTAAAATGAGACTGGTAATAGCATCTACCTCCCAGGGTTGTTGTGAGGATGAAAAGAGATAAAATGTTTAAAGTTCTTTGCAAATCTTAAAATCCTATGTAAATGCTAGTTATTATTATTGGCAATAATGATTACTTTGGCTGCATTAATTAATATATAGCACTGAGCCTAGACATGTCTTTGGCCTTGTATTACTAAAAGACGGAGGGACTGAATCTAAGTTAAGTATCCTAAGACCAATAACATTAATTAAATTGATAGCACACTAAGATTGGCCAAATAAAAGGGATAATACAGGTTGTTTGCCATTATTTCAGAAATGTGTGTGATCTTCAGGCACAATTTCATTCCTACCTAGATGAGGATAAGTCATTCTTTAGAGTCCAGACTCTGCCAGAGAACTAAAGAAAACTGCCATCTTCCCAAAGGTTGTCTGAGGGTTTAAAGAATGATTTTAAAGCTGAGTTGAACAGGAGAGGAAATTGAGTGACACTTTGTGACCTTACACTTGTTTAAAAAGAAAAAAAAACATTTTTTGCTTGCTAACTCCCAATATTTTTATGAAGATGGAATGTATCAATCAAGGTTCTTTATGAAGCCTTTCCTGATTCCCTCAGTTACTAGTGACATTCCCCCTAAAAAAATGACGTCATATTAATTTTGTATCTACACTGGAGATCATCATTCCCACATACATACTCAAGTGTATATATGTTCAGTTGCATATACCTCCTACATACATATACAAATGCTGAAGTTTAAATATTTTGGCCACATCATGAAAATAAAGAATTCATTGGAAAAGGCCTTGATGCTGGGAAAAACTGAAGGCAAAAGGGAAAGGGAATGGTAGAGGATGAGATGGAGAGTGTCATGGAAACAATGACAAGTCTTCAAGAGATAGTGGAAGAAAGAAGGGCCTGGCATGCTAGGGATGACTGAACAACAAAAGCATGATAATACCTTCTCCATTAGAATGCAAGTGCTTTGCAGGCATGAAATATCTCAATGTTGTCTTTTATCTGTAAGACATGGCACATGATAAAAATGAAATAAATGAGTATTATTAACTAACTGGTTTGTATTCTATGGAATGGTAAATAATTGTAAGTGTTATTTTCAAACAGACAGGTATTACAATACTCTCTTAACGATGGACAAGCAGAGGTTAAGTGTAGTTATATGATTTATCAATGCCATGTAGTAAACTGGTTCTGGAGCCAGGAGTAGTACTTGATTGGGGCTTGTGGCATAGTTGCCAGTGTTCTATACCTATTTCTATTATCTGATACAATGATAATTCTGCCCCCAAGTTGCAATGGCAGAATTTAAAAGTCAAAAAGATAATTATTTTGCTTCCCTCTGCAGAATGAAATGGTTACTTCCCTTGACTTTCATGGTCTTATTAGGCAAGGCAGCTTGCAGAGCTTTGGAGCCCATCTAACCTCAGATAGGCAGGGGGCTAGTTTTCATTCTGATAAACTCATAAAACAATTGGAAGGAAAGGGATAGGAAGCACATCAAAACATTTTAGAAGTGATTGCTTCAGTTAAGTCACTACCTTCCAAGTACTCATTAAGGTCTTGCGAAACTTGAAAAACGATTGTTTTGAGAAGGGGTACAAGAGGGAAACACACCCTAAAGTAGTCAATCAAGCAGACATTTCTAGATGGAGTTCCCAGCAGACATTGATGTTGTGCCTTCATTCTCTGGACAAAAAGGCGCATTCTCAAATTTGCAGTTTCAACAGCATTTTACTCCCTACTATTTACTCAAATAGCATTTTGCTGGCATTTCTCTTACCTGGATTCAAGCCTATTGGCTGGAGGTACAATACCCAACAGAAATAGAAACCCGCTGCCCGGCATTTTTGATTTTCATGTCATTTGACAATGAGAAGGTAATATAGTTACATTTTTCCATATGATCAAGACTATTGATAGAAAATTTCGCTTTGGGGATTCTTCTTTCCAAGAGATACATAGCCCTCCGTTTTTCCTAGACATAAATTGTTTATTAGGGAAGAATTAATAAAGGACAAACACAATCCATGAGCTGACAGAGCCCCCTGAATGGGGACCCAGCTAGTTGGTAACTCAGTTGGTCCTCTCTCTCTCCCTCTCCTTCTCTCCAAAGGAAGGTATCTGTTGATGACCAGAAGCTGCCCATTTAACTTGGGGTTTACTTCCTTCCTTCCTTCCTTCCTTCCTTCCTTCCTTCCTTCCTTCCTTCCTTCCTTCCTTCCTTCCTTCCTTCCTTCCTTCCTTCTTCCCTTCCTCTTTTTCTTTCTTTCTGTCTTTCTTTCATTTCTTCTTTCACAAAACCTTAAATCTAGTTCACTCTGAAGCTCATAGACCACGAGCAAAGCAGAATTGAAGCAGGTCAAAGGAAACAGAAGATGCGCAGATTTGGAGAACCCTTTCCAAATATTCATGTGGACTATTTGTGCCTGACCTGTGGTAGCACATTCCATGCTCATGTTGGTCTGATCAGGCAGAGTCCAACACATTGAAACTTAACTTTAGCATAGTGATGTCATTTTGGTTGCCTTAACCAACCAGATTGGACCACAAAAGGTCCCTGCCCAAGCTTCACTTAATGGCTTTATTTTGGACCCTCCTGGTTTCGAGTGAATGCTAATGGTAACTGTTTCTCCTTGGAAGAATAACCTTAATAGTCTTCTTTTCTCAGCTTGATTTTTTTTTCTAATTAAAGGGGCCATCCCTTGATTCACTTCTCAAAGAGTTCTATACACTGAATGGGTATTACCTCACTCTAAGTGAGTACTTAAAAAGGCCTTAGCCTAAAAGGGTCAGAATCTATCATTGCATCCTGGGTCATCTCCAGTCATCCTGATGGTCACTGAAGCCAGACAGCTCTGGAGGAGAAAGTGAAGCTGGTGACCTTGCACAGCCCTCCCTCACTCAAATCAAAGTCAACTGTAAATTATGTCATCATTCCCCTGACACCATGGTCCTCTTTGTAAACAAAGGACAAGCACAAGAACAAGAAGGGTAATTAGGTGGCATAGTAGAAGAGCACTCAGCTTAGAATCAGGATGATGCATCATCATGAATTCAAATTCAGCCTCAGACACTTACTAGCTATGTGACCCTGGGAAAGTCACTTCACCCTGTTTGCCTCAGTCTCCTCATTACTAAATTTAGCTGGAGAAGGAAATGGTAAACCACTCTAGTATCTTTGCCAATAAAACTTCAAATGGGGTTAGGAAGAACTGAACATGACTGAAACAACTCAACAACAGTGGACCAACTTGAGGGCAAATAAACAGAAGCAAAATACCAACTTAAAATGAATTCAGGCTTCTTTTAACCAAAGGGCCTTGAAATAGGAAATAAAAGGAAATTGAAAATAAATGAAAAGGGTGGCTAGGTGGTGCAGTGAATGGAGCACTGGCCCTGGAGTCAGGAGGACCTGAGTTCAAATCTGGCCTCAGACACTTGACACACTTGCTAGCTGTGTGACTTTGGGCAAGTCACTTAACCCCAATTGCCCTCCAAAACAAAAAACAAAAAAAAAGAAAAGAAATGAGAACTGAAAGTGACTAATTAAATTTTTCCATGATGAGTGATGGGTCTACATTGAATCAAAGCATTGTTTCCATGGTGTGATGGTACTTTGGACATAGAGTGGAGGAATGTCAAAATTAAAAGGCATCTTAGAACTAGGAGTATGGAAATTTAGAGCTAAAAATGACCTTTAAACATATAACAAAGAATGTCAGAGATAGAAGGCTCCTTGGAACATGGAAGAGAGAATATTTGATTTGTAGGAAAACTTAGGAGGCAGCAATATGGCTTAATGGATAAAGTACTGGGCCTGGAGTCAGGAAGACCTAAGTTCAAATCCATCCTCAAACACATACTAGCTGTATGTTACTAGGCTTCCTTTTAACCTTCCTTTGGCTCAATTTCCTTCTCTGTAAAATGTAACATCTACCTCACAAGGTTGGGCTAGGGGATAATTGGAATATTTGTGGGTGTTCTTACCAATAGTATGTAAATGTTAGCTAGTAATAATTGTTGTGTAGTATTTTATGCATGTTATTTGCATCCCTAGGACCTAGCACCATATATGTACTGGCACAGAGTAAGGACTCAATAATGATTGTGCTATGAAATAACTCTTCTTCAAAGGATCACATTACCAGAAGACAAAGATCCTCTATTATTTTCCCCTCCCTACACACTGAGTTTCTACTCTTCTCATCAAAGCATGGTTGCCTTATTATTGTCCTTTACTCTCAGAGAGTGCCAAAATGGCATCATTTTGTTACAGTCAAGTTAGAGTGTGTCCAACTATGGCTGATCAGACCAGTATGAGCTTGGAATGCTCTACCATAGGCCATACACTGATAGTCCATGTGAACATTTCAGGGTGGGTTCTCTAAATTTGTGTTTCTTAGATTTATTTCATGATACCTCAGCTCTGTTTTGTTCATGGAGCACAGCATCTTCTCTGATGAGTGCGTGCCATGTTGGGTGGTCTTGAGCCAGTGTCTCCTATGTCACACAATCAATTCCAGAGTTTCTAAGAGAGACTTGAGAATGTCTTTTTATCACTTCTTCTGACTACCATGTAAGCACTTGCCTTATGTGAGTTCTCCATAAATAGTGTTTTAGGGATTCCTAAGTTCATCTTTCTAACAATGAGGCCAGTCCATCAGAGTAGCACTATCTGCAATAGAATTTGAATGCATGGCAGTTAAGTTCTCTAAATAGGACCTCTGTGTCTGGTATCTTATCCTGCCAGGTGATTTTCAAAATCTTCCTTGATGCCATGTTCATTCTCATTAAAGACACTTCCTCAAAACAAAACTTGGTGGATAGCAATTAGTACTTATAACACCATACAAACATTTTGAAAGTTGAGAAATATAGCTTTTTCCCCATCTAGTGGCCTAAATATCTAGGAGAGAAATAGCATGCCCTTATTACCTACTGTCAACTACCTAGAGAAAAGTCAAGGTGGGAAGGAGACTGATGCCTAGCTCATCCTTGGATATCTTGCTATTTGGGGATTCTTTTCCCCTAATGCCCAAAGGTCTACAGTTTATCTGTAGATACATATTGTTAAATCTGACCATCCTACAGTGAGGGTTTCAATCTGTCAGTTGGGTCATTGGAGTAACAAGTTTTCTAAAAGATCACTTTCCACTAACCAATGGAGTATTGCAGATATTGTTGAAGTTAAGTAACACTTTGATTCAAAAAATGGTCAAAGGAGGGTGGAGCCAAGGTGGCAGAGAAATGACAGGAATTTGCCTGAGTTCGCTTCAGTTTCTCTCAGAAACAACAGTAAATCAAGCCTAAATGGATTCTGAAGTAACAGAACTTTTGAAAAGATAGAGTGAAACAATTTTCCCCCTTAAGAAAACTTAGAAGTTCAGGAAAGGTCTGGCACTGGCACTGGGAAAATAGATCCAAAAGAGATAATTTAAGAATGATTGGACTACTTGAAAGCCATGGTCAAAAACAGAGCCTGGTTAACAATTTTCAAGAAATTATCAAGGAAAGTTCCCCTAATTTCCTAGAACCAAAGGGTAAAATAGGCTTTGAAAAAGTTCACCAAATACATCCTGAAAGAGATTTCAAAATGAAAACTCCAAAGAATATTGTAGTCAAATTAAAAAATTATCAGGTCAAGGAGGAAATATGTAAACAGCCAAAAAGAAATAATCCAAATACAATGGAGCCACAGTTAGCTCAACTTTAAGAAAAGGAATAGGCTAAAAATGAGTAATAAAACAGGAAAGAGTCCTGGCCATAGAAAGCTACTGTGATGACAGAGAAAATCAAATTACGAACTCAGAAGAGGAGAACAATGTCAAATTTCCCTAATGAAAAGATTAGGAATGAACATAAAAATTGATCTTCAAATTCAAGACTCAAGGGAAGATTACTCTCATCTGGCTTGGCTCAAAGAGGAAATGATATACACTCAGCTGCCAGTAAAGATTTATCTTACCCCTCAGGGAAGTAGGAGAAGAAAGGTGAAAGAAAGGGGATTGTTGACAGAATGGAAGACAAATTGAGGAAGGTGGTAGTCAGAAACAAAGTACTTGTGAAAAGGGACAGAATGAAAGGAGAGAAAAAATTATAAACAGGAGAAAAATAAGTTGGTGGTTAATACATAGTAATCATAATAATGAAGATAAATGGTATAAATTCTCCCATAAAACAGAAGCAGATAGCAGAGTAGATTCAAAAACATAATCCTACAATATGTTTTTACAAGAAATACATATGAAACAAACAGATGCACACAGCATCATGTAAAAGGATGCAGCAGAATATGATAAATTTAAGCTAAAGACAAAAAATAACAACAAAGAAGCAGTGGAAGCAATCCTGATCTTAGACCAAGAAAAGCAAAAAGAGATGTAATTAAAAGAAATAATAAAGGTGGAGCCAAGATGGCAGCATAGAGGCAGAACAACTCTGTGAGCTCCCCCAATAACCACCTCAAATACCTATAAAATATAACTTCTAATTGAATTTTAGAGCTGCAGAACCCAAAAAGTGACATAGAGAAACAAATCCCCCTCTGAAGGCAGCCCAGTAGGCTGGCAGGAAGGGTTCATCCTAGCACTCTGGGAGCCAACCCAGCCCCACATGAGCCCATGGCTTTAGCCTTAGGGTGATCCCAACCAGAGTGACTGGAGTAGACCTCAGGAGACTGGATCAGCAAGAGCTCCTGCAGTTTCCAGAAATATCAACCCATTAATGCCAAAGACAAAGTAAAAGATCAGTGTGGACCTCTATTGGAACTTAGCCTGGCCCATGCCCTGGAGCTAGAAGTGGCAAAGGTGTGGCAGCCCTGCAGCCACCTCCAGGTGACTGCTTCAGAGCTTCCAGGCTGTAGATATTGGAGGATGGGGAGAGGTGCAAAGTGACCATTCAGAGTGTAATCACACTTGCTTTAAGTTGCCTGGATCAGGATCATGGTCTTTGGTGGTGGTCCTGAGGTATATAACCACAGAGCCAGAGTTTGTGGGGGCTGCAGTGACAATGCCCTTTTAATAGCTCCAGCAGCTATGAAAACCCCAGTGTTTTGGGACAAAGCTTTTCCCTCTGGAAGCAGAGTTCTACTGTGCCAAAGAGCTCAAAAGTCAAGTAATTGACTGGCAACATGAGCAGGCCAAGGAAGCAAGGCAAGCACAGAAATCCAACTTTACATTTCTTTTTAGGGGACAAAAAGGATCAAAGCATGGAAGGGGAGGAAGACAATGAAGTCAGAATTTCTGCACCAAAAGTTTCCAAGAAAAATGATGAATTGCTTTCAATCCATGGAGGAGCTCAAAAAGGATTTTGAAAACCAAAAAAGAGAAGTGGAGGAAAAATTGGCAAGAGAAATGAGAATGATGCAAGAAAATCATGAAAAGAGAGTCAGCAACCTGACTAAAGAAAACGACACCTTAAAAAATAGATCAACTCAAATGGCAAAAGAGGCCCAAAAAGCCAAAGATGAGAAGAAGGCATTAAAAAGCAGAATTTGCCAGATGGAAAAAAGAATTTCAAAAGCTCACTGAAGAGAATAATTCCTTCAGAATTAGATTGGAGTGAATGACTTTATGAGAAATCAAGATATTATTAAACAGATCAAAACAAATGAAAAAATAGAAGGTAATGCAAAATTATCTCATTGTAAAAACCACTGATCTGGAAAATAGACCCAGTGCAGTAGAGATAATTTAAAAATTATTGGACTACTTGAAAGCTATGATCAAAAAAAGAACCTAGAAACCATCCTTCAAGAAATTCTCAAGGAAAATTGTGCTGATATTTTAGAACCAGAGGACAAAATAGAACTTGAAAAAAATTCATTAATTACCTCTTGAAAAAGACCCCCCTCCCAAAAAAACCTCCTAGGAATATTATAGCCAGGTTTCAGAGTTCCCAGATCAAGGAGAAAATATTAGAAGCAACCAAGAAGAAATAATTTGAATAGTATGGAAATGCAATCAGGATAAGACAAGATCTAGCACCTTCTACATTAAGAGACTGAAGGACTTGGAATATGATTTTCTCAGAGATCAAAGGAGCTAGGATTGAAACCAAGAATCACCTACCCAGCAAAACTGAGTATGTTTTTGTGTGTGTGTGTATGTATACATATATATATATGTGTGTGTGTATATATATATATACACATATATATGTATGTACACATATATATGTCTATATAGGAGGGTATATGTATGTATGAATACATATATGAGTGTGTGTGTATATATGTGTCCATGTATACTCAGACAGAAAGCACAGGATCAATTGAATAGTAAGGGATGATATTTAAAAGGTGAAATTGAGAGGTGAGAGAGGAATATAATGAAAAGAGATGGGGAGAGAAAGAATGGGGGTAAATTATCTCCTATAAAAGAGGTAAGAGATAACTGTTACAATGGAAGGGAAGAATAAGAAGGCAAAAGGGAATGGGTGAAACATACTCTCATTGAATATGGCTTAGGGAGAGAATGACAAACACTAAATATTTTGCCCTACAGGAGAGTAGGGGGGAAGGGGAGGAGAGGGGGGAATGATGGAGGGGCAGGCAGGGTGGGGGGAGGGTAGTTAAAAGCACACACTTTTGAAAAGGGACAGGGCCAAAGTAGAAAATAGAACAAGTGGGGGGGGATAGCATTGAGGGAAATATAGTCAGTCTTTCACACTATGAAAATGTTTTGCATAACTACACATGTACAATCTATATTGAATTGCTTATTTTCCCAGTTATGGTGGGTGATGAGGGAGGAAGGGAAAGCATTTGGAATTCAAAGTTTTGGAGTCAAATTTTAAATTATTATTATTATTATTATTATTATTAACTTGCACCTTGAAAATAATATATACAGGCACTGGAATATGGATATCCATCTTACCCTACCAGAAAGTTGGAGCAGGGATAGGAGAGGATATAAGGGAGAGCAGATTGGGGAGGGGGTATACAGTGATATCACTATTTTGGGGTGGTGGGTAGGGGAAAGATAGCGAGAAAATATGTAATTCAAAATCTTGTGGAAATGAATGATGTAAACTAAAATTAAACTACTAAATAAAAAAGAGTGAGAAAAAAGAGATAAGGAAGGAAACTCCACATTGCAAAAACAAGTACAATAGACAATGAAGTAATATCAATATTATGCCTATGTGCCAAGTAGCATGGCATCCAAATTCTTAGAGGACAAGTTAAGTGACCAATAGGAAGAAATAGATACAAAATCTATACTAGTGGGAGACTTCAACTTTCCCCCTTTCCGGACTAGATAAATCTAACTACAAAATGAATAAGAAAGAAGCTAATGAGGTGAATAGAATTTCAGAAAAGTTAGATATGATAAATCTCTAGAGGAAAAAATGAATGGGGATAGAAAACACTGTACCATTTTTTTTCTCAGCAGTACATGACATCTACACAAAAACTGAAAATGTATTAGAGCATAAAAACCTCAAAATCAAATTCAGAAAGGCTGATATATTGAATGCATCATTTTCAAATCATCATGCAATAAAAAAACATTAATAATGAAATTCCATGAAAAGATAGGCTTGAAAGTAATTGGAAATTAAATAATCTAATCTTAAAGAATAGATAGGTCAAACAACAAATCCTAGAAACAACCAATAATTTCATCAAAAAGAACAATGAGTATGAGATAGCATACCAAAATTCATGGTGTGCAATCAAAGCAGTACTTAGGGGATAATTTATATATCTAAATGCTTGCATGAAAACAATAGAAAAAAATTAATTAAATGGGCATAAAAATAAAAAAGCTAGAAAAAAATAAATTAAAAATCTCCAATGAAATGACAAATTAGAAATTCTGAAAATAAAAAGAGATTAATAAAACTGAGACTAAGAAAACTATTAAATTAATAAATAAAAATAAGGTCTAATTTTATGAAAAAAGCAATAAAATAGATAAACCTTTGCTTAATTTGATTAAAAATAGGAAGAAGAAAACCAAATTGCTAGCATAAAAAATTGAAAGGTTGAATTCACCATCATTGAAGAGGAAATTAAAAGAATAATTAGGTGTTATTTTTCCCAGCTGTATCCCAATAAATTTGAGAATCTCAGTGAAATGGATGAATATTTACCAAAGTATAAATTTCCCACATTAACAGAAGAAATAAAGTACTTAACGCCATTTTAGAAAAAAAAATTGAAAAAGACATCAATGAACTCCATAAGGGGGAAAAAATGTCCAGGGCCAGATGGATTTACAACTAAATTATTTCAAATATTTAAAGAACAATTAATGCCAATACTCTATGAACTGTTTGGGAAAATAGCCAAAGAATAAATCTGACCAAATTCCATCTGACACAAATGTAGTGCTGATACCTAAACCAAAAGGAGCAAAGCAGGGAAAGAAAATTATAAACCATTATCTTTAATGAATACTGATGCAAAGATTTTAAATAAAATATTATCAAAGCAGTTACAACAATTTATCATGAGGAAAATTGTAAAGTCAAGAAAAAAACTGTTTTCCAGAGGACAAGTGCTTTGAACAGCTTTTCAAGGTTCTGTTTACATAGTATAATGAACTCTTTGTTTATTCAGTAACAAATCAAAGCAAAACATTCACAGAAAACAAAATACAGTATTCAAATGTTACAACTTCACAACTTCTCAATAAAATGGCTACATAGTTTTCACCAAAGCCATAACATAGTTTTAAGCAAAAGATAACATTCATTTATTAATTCCTTCATTTAATAGCTCTTTAATTCAATCACCCTTAAGGAGGCAAGTCCCCTTAATTGACAGACAGTATTAATGTCAAAGTCCTCAACCCATGGGGTGCAATTAAGTTACAATATCATCAGTAACTACTCAGTACCCTCTTAAGGGGTAGTGGAAAGTACAAAGGCCATTCATCCCTAAATCACTATTAAGTTACAATCTCTTCTGTAGGCAGTAAATACCCAAGAAGAGGTCTTTTCATCTTGACTTGAGGCAGGCTTTCAGCTTCCATGGTTCCATGGTCTCTACTTCTGCCCAAATCTAACCAACTGCCACCTGAGTTCAAAGGCATACAGCTCCTAGTTCCTTGTCTAGCACTCCATGCAGTTCCTGTTCCATACTGAAGCTCACAGTGTCTAATCCATCCCAAGTCCTTCACAGTTTCTGTTTCTGGGAAGACAAAGCTTAACCAAGCCATAATAACATTCATGTATGTTCCTGACACCCTTATGAAAATGACTTTCTGACTGTGAAATAAACAGAGACCCAAAACATACAGAGAAAGTACCAACACCACAGACATGCTTCCTCTGAGAATTCCAGCTGGCCCTTGGAAATCTTTGGCAGGTCAGCTGGCCCTCAGAAGTCTTTGGCAGCTCTGGCTGGGCCAAAACTCTCAGCAGAAGTTTCAGCTGGCTCTCTGAAGAAGCTCTGCCACCATAAACTCTGTTCTCAAAATCAAAATCACTTTTTCCAGCCTAGGCCTCTCCTCCTCAATCTCCACACAAGTTGTTCCAAGAAGTTCTGACTCTCCAGCTGGTGTTTTTCCTGATATATGGTATTAGCTTCTCCCTTTTCAGCCCCTTCTCACTACATCAGGAACAGGGGTTCATACCTTTTGTTTCTTAACAGAGGCTTGATATAATTTACTTGAAACTAAGTGCTAAGTACCTGTTTGCTTGCCAATACAAGAGAATCTTCGAGTTATATTACTATTACAATAACACACCACAACCATGTGAGATTTATACCAGGAATGCAGGGCTGTTTAAATATTAGGTAACCTTTTACTATAATTGACCATATCAATAACAAAACTCACAGAAATTCTATGAGTGTCTCAATAGATACAAAAAAGCTTTTGACAAAATACATTACCAATTCCTGTTAAAACATAAGACAACATAAGAATAAATTTTTTCTTAAAATTAAAACTAGTATCTATTAAAAACCAAGAAAAATATCTATAATTGGGATAAGCTAGAAAATTTCCCAATAAGATCAGTAGTGAAACAATAATGCCCATTATCACCACTATTATTCAATATTGTGCTGGAAATGTTACCTTTAAAAATAAGAGAAGAAACAGAAATTGAAGGAATTACAGTAGACAACGAGGAAACAAAATTATCACTCTTTGCAGATGACATGATGGCGCACCTAGAGAATCCTAGAAAATCAACTAGAAACTAGTTGAAATAATTAAAAACTTTAATAAAGTCACAGGATATCAAATAAAACCACACAAATCATCAGCATTTCTATACATTACCCACAATGGCCAGCAGCAAGTTCTAATGGCAAGCAAAGAACTATTTAACACCTTGTTTCAGTTATTTAATTATTTAGCACCCTATTTCACTTAAGGTTCTTTTGGGTCTTGCTAATGATTGTATTGGATCTTTGTTGAGAAGCAGAACTTGTGAACAACAGAACTTGTGAACCAGGTTGCTGATGGGGAAGGGACTGAACAGGGAGGAGCTTAATGACTATATGTAAGCAGAAGCCCAGGCTGGGAAAGAGCAGAACTGAGAGAGAACTTGTAGTGGCAGATTAAGAGAAGGGAACATTTCTGGTGATGGTAATGTTTGTCTTTTCTGTCTGTGTTGGTTTTTGTTTGTGATGTGTGTTGAGTTCTCAGAACTTGTTGGTGAGTTTGTGTTGATTTCACAGGGAGACAGTGGACTGATAATGGTGCCAGCAATGTGTATCAGTATTATTGTGGCTCTTTTAAACTTTGTATTCCCAGAAACAGACACTATGAAGGACTTCAAGTGGACTGGACACTGTGAGCTTGAATATGGAATGGGAACTAGACAAGGAAGTGGATAAGGTACTGGAGAAAGAGCTAGAGAAAGAGCTGCCTGCCTTTGAGTCCAGGTGACAGTTGGGTAGATTTGGTCAGAAACTGGAAGAGGAACCATGGAAGCTGAGAGACAGCCTCTAGTCAAGATGAAAAGAACTCTTCTTGGGTACCTAATGCCGACTGAGAAGATTATGATTTACTGTGACTGAGGGGTGGAGAACTTTGACCTTTTTATTTTGTGTCCCTTAATGGGACTTGCTTCTTAAAGATAATTGAGTTAAGGACCTACTGTATAATATCTTTTTGTTTAAAACTATGTGGCCACTTTAGTGACAACTTGTTATACTTTGGTTTCTGTCAATGATTTGTCTTAGTTTATTACTGAATAAATAGAGAGTTCACTATTCTATGTAATCAGAACATTAAAGCTGTTCACAGCAGCAGTCCTCTGGAAAGCTGATTGTGTTTGGCTTTACACAAGTGATAGAGAAATTCCATTCAAAATAACTGTACACTATATACAACATTTGACAGCCTGTATGCCAAGACAAACAAAACACTTTTCACATAAATAAAGTCAAATCTAAACAAGTAGAAAGATATCATTTGCTTATGGATAGGCCAAATTAATATAATAAAAATGACAATTTTCCCTAAATTCATTTATTCAATTCCATAGCAATCAAACTACCCAAAATCATTTTATATATCTAGAAAAAATATTAAAATCCATTTGGAAGAACAAAAGGTCAGGGCTATCAAGGGAATTAATGAAAAAAAAAGCAAAGAAAGGTGGCCTAGCTGTGCCAGATCTAAAACTGTATTGTAAAGTGGCAATCACCAAAATTATTTGGTAATGACTAAGAAATGAAATGGCAGATCAATGGAATAGGTTAGGTACACAAGACATAGTAGTAGATAAGTATTACTAATCAAGTGTTTAATAAACCGTTCTGGAATAAGAAATCTCTTTTTGACAAAAACTGCTAGGAAAACTGGAAAATCACATGGCAGAACCTAGGTATTGACTAACATGTCATACCATATAGCAAAGGAAGGTCAAAATGGTTAGGTTTTGATTTAGACGTGAAGGGTGGTGTCATAAGCAAATTAGGAGAACAAGGAACAGTTTGCCTGTCATATCTATGCCTAAACAAGAGATAGAAAACGTTATGAAAAGCGAAATGGATATTTTTATTCCATTAAATTTTTAAAAAGTTTTTGTACAAACAAAAGCAGTGCAACCAAGATTAGAAAGAAAGCTAAAAGCTTAGAAATAATGCTTACAGATAGTGTGTCTGAAAAATACTTTGCTTCTCAAATATTTAGAGAACTGACTCCAATTTATAAGGATATAAGTCATTTACAAATAGATAAATAGTCAAAGGATATGAACAGGCAGTTTTCAGATGAAATAATTAAAACTATTAATAGCCTTATTAGAAAGTCCTTTAAATGACTTTTGATTAGAGAAATGTAAATTAAAACAACTCTTTGGTATGACATCACACCAATTAAATTGACTAATATGACAGAAAAGCAAAATGATAAATGTTGGAGAAGATGTTGGAAAATTGGAAAAGTATAATGCATTATTGGTAGAGTTGTGAACTAACTAATCCAACAATTCTGGAGAGCAATTTGCAACTATGCCAAAAGGACAATCAAACTGTGCATATTCTTTGATCCAGCAATATCACTACTAGGACTGTATCCCCAAGAGATCATGAAAAGGGAAAAAGGACCCACATATACAAAAATATTTATAGCAGCTCTTTTCATGATGACAAAGTATTAGAAATTGAGTGGATACCATCATCTGGGGAATGGCTGAACAACTTGTGTCAAATGAATGTAATGGAATACTATTGTGTTATAAGAAATGGTGAGCAGGAAGATGTCAGAAGAAAAAAAATCTAGTGAGACTTTCATGAACTGATTCTGAGTGAAATAAGCAGAACCAAGAGCTTATTTTTTAACAGTAACAGTTACAGTGTATAATAATCAACTATGTTAGACATGCGTCTTCTCACAATACAATGATCCAAGACAATTCCAGGAGTCATGAGGGAAAATGCTGTCTATGTTCGCAGAAAGAACTATGGAGTTCAAATGCAGATTGAAATACCCTATTTTCATTTCTTGTTTGTTTGTTTTCATTCCTGTGGCTATTCCCTTTGGTTCTGATGCTTTATTTTGGTAACATGAATAATGTGGAAATGTTGTTGTTTGTTATAATTTGGAAATATGTGTGAAGGGATTATACATGTACAATCCATATCAGGTTGCTTGCTGTGTTGGAGAGGGGGAAGGGAGGAAGGGAGAAAAAATGGAACTTAAAAATCTTATAAAATGAATGTTGGAAATGATCATTATATGCAATTGGAAAAAATACTATTAAATTCTGAAAAAAATTGTCCAAGGATAAACTTAGTGAAGGAAATTTCATGTGTGATTCTTTCTGTCTAAAGATAAGCTCCGGTTTCCCAGACAACCAAGACAAAGTAGTCATGGAGTTTTGTTAAATGGATACCTGCTCAGTAAGGCTTAAGTGGCAACTCATCATTCCATAGGATTTCAGAATAACAAGGGACTTTATTGGTTATCTAACTTAAAACTCTCTTCTGAACACCTTTTACAGGCATGGAAATGTAGACTCAGAAAAAGGAGACAATTTGAAACAGGGATGATAGATGGGTTGGATAGTAGACTGTATTGGACACTGAAACTCAGGGCTTTCTGACTATATGGGACACTCCCATCTCCAATTTCTCTAACTTGGTAAAGATTGTCCTCCATGGCTGAAATACAGAAAAAAAAATTCATTTCCAAAGCTAATAACCTCTGGCATCCTTCAACTATAACTTTGTGCTATGTACTATCAGAGTTCTTTCTTTATTGTCTTAGTTTCCAGTCTCCCTCCTCAAAAATTGTTTTGTATGCCTTTATGTATAATTAATTAGAAATAAGGAAAAAAAAACATAACACACATGTGGATAAGGTAACTGTGATAACCATGTTATGCAGGAGATAGCGAGGCTAGCTGTGTGACTTTGAACCAGTCACTTAAAATCGGCTCTTGATTCCTCAGCTATGAAATGGGAGGGTACATGAGACAGGGTACTATTCTATTATTATTATTATTATTACCATTCTATTATTATTAGTATTCTATTATTAACCTCCCTCTTAGGGTTGTTATGATAATCAAATTAGATAATATTTGTAATGCACCTGGTACATAATAGGCACTTAATAATTGTTTCCTTCATTCTTCTTCTTCTTCTCCTTCTTCATCTTCTTCTTTTTCTTCTTCTTCTTCTTCTTCTTCTTCTTCTTCTTCTTCTTTTCTCTCTCTCTCTCTCTCTCTCTCTCTCTTTCTCTGTCTCTCTGTCTCTCTCTGTCTCTCTGTCTCTGTCTCTTTGTCTCTGTCTCTCTCTCTGTCTCTGTCTCTCTGTCTCTCTGTCTCTGTCTCTGTGTCTCTCTGTCTCTGTCTCTGTCTCTGTCTGTCTCTCTCTCTCTTTCTCTCTCTCTCTCTCTCTCTCTCTCTCTCTCTCTCCTTCCCTTCCTCCCTCCCATCCTTCCTTCTTCCCTTTTACACACTCTTTCTTCCCCCATTATTTTTTGCTTTTTGGAGTGGGGAGGGGCAGGGCATTGGGGTTAAGTTACTTGCCCAAGATCACATGGCTAGTTAGTGTTAAGTGTCTGAGGTCAGATCTGAACTCACATCCTCCTGACTCCAGGGCTGGTGCCACCTCATTCTTCTCCCCTTTTTACCCTTCCTTCCTTTCTTCCCTTCATTTCTTCTTTCCTACCTTGTTTCCTGTGGCAGCTCCAAGTCTCTGTTTATACAGTCAAATTACCCTTTCTGGTCAAAACTGACACAAAGCAGTAATGATGATGCCATGTGCGGGAGCTATTTATCAAAAAAAAAAGCAAACCTTCCATTTATAGGGACAAATGAGTTCACCTGGTGTCGTGATGACTTACTTGAACTTGAGGCCAATTTCTAGAGTTGTAAAAGCCAAGGAAACCATTAGCATGCAATGCTTTCTCCACTTTCACCCAGTTCTGCAAATGTGACATTTTCTACATCCTTGCCCTTTTAAAGCTATTAAAATGAACCCCTCCTCCTTTATCTCCAACCTCTTCCTGGAAAAAAACAAAACCACTGGATTAGTCAATGCATTGTGAAAAAGAAGAAAGCCAAAAACTGAATTTCAGCATTTATGTTTTGTGTATGAGTGTTGGTGGGCTTTGAACATGAGACAGGGTACTATTCTATTATTGACTAATTTGTCTGTTCTGTATGCAGATCAGACATCATTACAAACATCTGGCCTAATTGGTAAGGAGAGCATGTATATTTACCTTTTCTTTTTTTCTTTTTTTCTTTTTCATGTTTAGAAAAGCAACCCCACACAAATAATGAAAGTGGCATCCTGAAAGTTGATGACATTTTCTTTGTTTTAAATCATTTTCCCTATTTTCAATGTTTAATATCAAGCAAATTAGGGGCAGCTAGATGGCACAGTGAATACAGCACCAGCCCGGGAGTCAAGAGGATTTGAGTTCACATCCTGTCTCAGACACGTAACGTTTATTAGCTATGTGAACTTGGGCAAGCCTTTAAACCCAAATACCTGTCCTCCCCCCTACAAAAATGTGAAAAAAGAAAAAAACCCAAAAGTTAGTCTTTTAGGACATTTCAGGATCAAATAACATAGTCTGTAAGATGTTTTGCAAACCATAAAACACTTTATTGTGAGCTATTATAAGATAGAGTTTCTAATAGTGACCACTTTCTGAATTATATATTTTCATTAAATTTGAATTTTCCACTTAATTTCTCCCTTTCATTGTGTAGTATTTATGAGTGTTCTATAAAGGAAAAAATATTCCTTATTCCACCCATATTTCTTTGTCTGGAAGTTTACCTTGTATAGCATTCCTTTTTAACATACATTTACCTTTGACCAGTTCTCAGCTCTGTTAATTTCCCAATGTCCCACCATTGTTTATCTCTTAATGGCAGTTCTTTCTTTTGTCCTAGGTTGGCTATCACCAGAACTCTATGATTTCTGGGCAGCCAAAACCTTTACTTGTTTTATTCCATTTGTAAATGTGTCCTGAATTGAAATGAATGGAATTGAACTCTCTTCTTTGTTGTTCCCCTCTGAAAAATGGCAGTGGTGGGATGGTTACTGGAGAATCACTTTGACTGTCATTCTCTTTCTCCAGGCTATTCTAAAGAGAGCTCCTAAAATGAAAGAACTTGTCATTGCATTATCTATGGAAAATTTCCTGACAATTTGGACTGTCAAAATAGTCATCTTCCAAATGCTTGGAAAGCTTCCGTAAAGTCCCTAGTCAGCAGACCATGGTTCTCAATGAATATTCTGCCCGGGTTTTTAGATTCAGTCAATGAGCCTTAGTGTAAATTGCTGGCTGGAGACAGTATATCGAAGAGTTGGTCAATTACCCATTCTCTACTTGGCCATGTGACTATACACATCTTAGATCTAGAGCTGGAAAGAAAATGAGGCCAAGTACTCCACCCCCTGGATTTAGGCTGCATCTTGAATGCAATATTTCTAGACTAGATAGCAATGATTGTGTTCAAAGCCTATGTATCATCATTAATAAAAAAAGGGCAAAAAATAATATGAACACAAGATGGAATGCCTTCCTTCTTGAAGGGCCCTAAGATCTCCAATGCTCCATCTTAAGAGAGATGTGTTTTTTTTTTCTGTTCACAACCTAAAAATGACCTCTCTACAGATCTGAGCAGCTGTTCAACAGCTGCCCAGCAACAAGAATGATGATTTTAAGACAGGGTTCTGAAGGGAAGCATAGGAAAGACTTTGTAATTTTTTGTCTACTTTGCATGTCCCTGAAATAGTACCAAAGATCCAGCTCTCCATCTTTTCTAAATGAAATTATTATCAATGTGGCCCCTGTGAGTTGCTCTCTCTCTCTCCGTCCCTTAATTAAAATTGTTTTCATAAACATTTAAAACTGCCTCATAGGATATAGAGTTGTAGTGGGGGGAAGGAATCATGAGACTATTCTAATTCAACAATCAATGAGTATTTCTTAAACTCTTAACACATGAAAGACACTGCAGGACAGTAAAAAGAAGTTTATAAAGATCTGTATTGCTACAGAGGAAAGGTAATGTAGGTGGCATTTTTGAAAAAGTTCTGAGATAGAGTCAGAAAATCAACATGATTTGTTTCTTACTACTTGTGTGACCCTGGGCAAGTCACAGCTTCCCTAGTTCTCAACTCCTCATTCATACTGTTAATTGGTTGGATTAGATGACCTCTAAGGTCCATATCAGATCAATACTAATGCTCATGCATGCCCCCCCTCAACATTTCTCCATAAGGTAGTAACTACATTGCTTTGTTGTGGTTTGGCCTCTGTTTTACAGATAAGGAAACTGAGTCTCAGAGAGATGAAATTGTCTACAGTTAAAGCTTTAGTAAATATTGGAGGCAGTATTTGAGCCCAGATCCTTTTTTACTTCATTACTACATTTTATTTCCCTGCATTCCTGCTGTCTTCCACAAGGCAATTGTCTTTAGAATTCTATTCAATACTGCCTTTTGTTTTCCAAGCATCTGGGGTTTGAAATAATGAGTGCTTGCTTTTCTCCTGCCTATTCTTCCTGAACATTTGAGCTTCTCAATCACTTTATTGATGAGAATGCTCAATTGTTATCAAACAACCTAATTGAAGGTTTGCTTTAAAATGTATGCGCTAATTAAGAGAAATTCCTGTATTTTAAAAAATGATCTTACTTTTGTCTCTGCAGGGTAACTCAAATATACTGTCAGATTGTAATTCCATATTTGAATGGCATGAGGGATCTGCTGTGGGGAGAACAGATTTTTCTTTGTTTTGTGGCTGATTATTTTTTCTTTGGACTGGATCATTTATTTCAATTGGCTAGTCTTTGATTCAACTCAGTTAAATTCACTTTAATAAGGGAAATGTTTATTAAGTTCCTGCTATGTGCTAACTAGACAGAAAGGTGGTGCAGTGGATAGAGCACCAGGCCTGGAGTCAGGAAGACCTGCATTCAAATATATATTCAGCCACTTACCACCTATGTGACCCTGGGAAAGTCACTTTACTCTGTTTGACTCAGTGTCCTCATCTGTAAAAAATTAACTGGAGAAGGAAATGGTAGGGAAACCACTAGAGTATCTTTGCCAGAAAACTCCAAATGGAAGAGATGTAGGGAAATTGAGACAATTATGCACTGAACTGATTCAAACATTATATAGACCAATTTGGAACTATAGGCCAAGGGTTATAAAGCCCTTGTATACCCTTTCATGCAGCAATACCACTACTAGGTCTATATCCCAAAAGAGATTTAAAAAAAGAAAGATAAGGACCTATATTTACAAAATAGATATATAGACATTGACATAGACATAGACATAGACATAGACATAGACATAGACATAGACATAGGCATATAGCAGCCTTTATTTTGGTGGCAAAGAATTGGAAATTGAGAGAATGCACTTCATTTGGGGAATGGCTAAATAAGTTGTGATATATATTTGAGATGGAATACATTTGACAATAAGGGGTGGAGCCAAGGTGTCAGAGTAAAGGCAGGAACTTGGTTGGGCTCTCCTGCAAAGCCCTCCACATTTCTGTAAAACAAAAAAGACTCTAAACAAATTTATATCTACAGAACCCACAAAATGACACAGTGATACCCATCTCCAGCGCAAGATAGCCTGGATGGCCAATAGGAAGTATCTATCACACCAGGCTGAGAGTGAAGTGCAGTAGAGGGAATACCTAGGATGAAGAGAGCAGGGATATTTTGTGTCCTTTGACCTCCTTCACTGGAATTGTTTTGCAGCATTATACAACTATTTTTCAAAGCCCAGTCCTGGTTATGGTAATCGAGAAAACTGTGAAAGATTGATACTGAAGGCTACTGTGTTAATGGCATCTGGTCCATTCTTGGTCATCAGTTTTCATGTTAATACTACTCTTCTAATAATTCTTTCTTTTCTTTTCTTTTCTTTTTTTGGAGAGCAGTTGGGGTTAAGTGATTTGCCCAAAGTCACACGGCTAGTAAGTGTTAAGTGTCTGAGGCTGGATTTGAACTCAGGTCCTCCTGACTCTAGGACCAGTGCTCTATTCTCTGCACACCAAGATGCCCCTCTTCTAATAATTCTTAATTGTACCTTTCTTGTTTGGGGGATATGGTGAGATAGTGATAGGGAATTCTGTAATGTTCCTAAAATTTGACCACCATCACCAAGTGAGATAGCTCATTTTAGGCAAAATCAGTCCACCTTTAGGTATCTGCTACTTTCATCACTGTTGAATCCATTCATATTTATTTATTTGTCCTTGGTAGAATCATTCCAGGAAATGGCAAGTTCTATGCTAGAAACTGTGAATGTGTAGTCAGAAACTCAAAGAGTTTAAATTCCATCTGAAAACTCTTTTGCCCTTGGCTATTCTATTCCTTAAAAAAATCTAGTGTATGACTGGCAATGCCAGTTGTAGACTGATTTCTGGTAACTATTAGTTAGAAATGAAATAGAGTTGAAAAGATTTAAGTTTGTCAGAAGTTACCCTGGGTTCTGAGCAATGAAGAATTTTGCTTGAAACCTCCAAACCAGTTAGGAAAGATTGTTTGTGGCATTTTATCTTTTTTGTTTTTAACTCCCACAAGCAAAAGCAAGAAATATTCCACATCCCAAATGTCAGTGACAGAAATATATCTTATTATGCGTTTTAATTCCTATTAAGAGACAAACACACAAACCCACAGCCCTGAATAGAGAATGAAGTCAACCAAATAAATCACCCTCCAAAATAAGGATCAAACATATGTAGTGTCCTATAATCCAATTTTGAAAATCCCACAAGAAACCATGTGGATACTGTGTCTGCTTAAAAACAATAAAGGGATGGGGCAACATCTGGATCTAAACACAAATATGAATTTTCTCAAGACCATATTGGGTAGATCTTTACAATGCCCACGTGGGACTCTGTGATAATTTGAGTTTTTGATGTCAAACAATAGACCAGCATTTGTGAGGGGCCAGAGAGTTGTCTTGGGTCAACAAGAATAATTCCTGTGAAGCCTAAAGTTGCCAAATATCTCTGTTCACTTGTATTGTAATGTCAGAGAATGCTTCCACAAAGAGAAAACAGCTTTTTGCCAGGGTTTACAGGGGATTTCCACTTTGGATTGTCCTAATGATATTGCCTTAATCTAGATCTTTAACACATAATATGAATACGTTACTGAAGCATATTTTAGTGGACATGTAAACTGTACAATGGGAGGGTAAGTGGTTCTCATCATAATATTCATCTCATAACTATACAAAATATGCATGTGCCATGCATACACCTCACATATACACATACATAGAGATGGATAGATAGATAGACACAGACAGACAGATAGATTACAACATGAAGAGACAAGTAATTCCTCAATGAAATCAGCATGTATTAAATATTTAATATTTAGGAGTCACTGTGCTAGACTTTAAGCATAAAATGACAAAAATAAAAATGAACTTTGCCTTTTATGTCTCTTAGTTCTGCTGGATACAGTGTGAAGTTTTCAGGTATAACAGTAGGGACTGAAGGAAGGACCCAGTATATCACCCTAGCCTAGCCAAAACGAAATCTTTCTTTAAAAAATTTGCTAAAGTTTCTTGTGTCCAGGGATGAGCTAGTGAGTATTTAACAACTGGCTCTTTTTTTTGGGGGGGGGGGGAGGATATTCATATAACATACTTTACAATGTGATCTAAATTGTTAGTATTTTTCCATTCTTAAATCTGGTCAAGCCATGAAACACTAAACCAAACCTTTTTTTTCTAGGCTTTGATGATTTTTGAGGTATAAATGCTTAAACTGAAACTTTAATTATCCATTCATTCAATCTTGTTTGAACTGGCTCCAGCATGACCCTGTTTTTATTCCTCTCATTTTAGCAGCCACGCAGTCTGACTCTTTCCCTTTCTGCTTAACAAGGGAAAGCACTGAACTCAGTAATTCCCTAGAGAAGATGGATAATGAAAAGTGGCAGGGCTGACCTTTGTCCTGAGGGAATGCTGAAGTGGGGTATAACCCCAGCAGTCAAACTTTCCCCAAGGAAACTTCCACTGTGGAGGGATCTAGATAGATATCCCTTTTTCATAAAAAAAGGGAGACCATTGAAATGCTCACCTCTGATAGTCCTGATAGCAAAAAACAACTTAGCTATGATTGGGAAAAGAATCCAATACTAATTGATCAGAAAAAAGGGATAAGATAGCAAAAAAAAAAAAAAAGCCAACAGAAAAAGATATGGTATTAACCCAGCCCCTAAGCAGAAACAAACAAACAAACAAAAAACCTCAGTGGTAATGTTTATAAAGAAAGAAGAGATGACCTAGAAAAGGACATGGCACAGTCAAAAAAAAATATTCAGTAATGGAAAGTCCAAGACTTCAGCAAAGGAGCAGTATAACCAGCAATCATCAAAGTTCAAAATGGCACTTCAGAACTGTTCAAAAGAGAAATAAGTTAATTAAAAGAGGAAATAAGGACAGAAGTTAAGACCAAAGTTAGAGCACCAAACAAACATGCTCAGAAGTAACACTTTAATGTGCAAATGTGGTTTTAAAATGTTGTGCATATGAGATGAGGATTTCTGAAAATTTCATATAGATGATAAACAACAAAATAGAAATGTATTCACCTAAGATGAATACTGTTAACAAACATCACCCACCAATGGAAAAATCACAGTCAGTTTGCCAGTTTCCTCCTCTCTAAATTGGGAGTCACTACTTCCTTCAGTGGCATCAGTAGAAATCCCATACACTCAAACACAGTTAAAATATCAGAATGAATTCTCTTGATTCTTCATTGGTTGCCAACTAACCAGATCTCCAAGTAGCAATGCAGATGCTATTTGCTGTGTTTTATGAACATGGCACAGGAGATTGCCTTGTAAAGTCAATTTTGGAAATTTAAATGGTATTGAAAAATGATTGGCTTGACCAGAACAGTTAATAAGATCAATTGATTTGGAAGAACTCTATCTCTGCCAAGGTCAACCTCTGATAACTTGTCATGGAATCAGGTGCCCCGTGTAAAGTGTTTTAGAACAAGTAGGGCTTGGAGATGACATCCAGTGACCATATGATATAAAATACTTCAGTAATTTGAATGGTAGGAAATTGGTCATCAGGTGATTTTTTTAGGGATAGCCTGAACACCACCTAACAAGGTTAATGGTAATTAATTTTATCAGATACTTGGTCCTTAGTAACTACAGGCTAAGTACTTCTGTGAAAGAGCAGAGGGTGTGACCTCTGTCTCCTATGTGAAAGAAACAGAAGGTATGAACTCTGTCTCCTGTTGCTGGCATGGCAGGAGGGGGTTGGCTGAAGCAAGAGGCCAGTGTGTGTATATAAAAAGAATTCCAGAAACAGAGAATCAGAATCAGGAATGTTCCTCCTGGTGGAGGAAGAATTGTGGAGACTGAAGCCAACTGAGAGAGAGAGAGAGAGAGACAGAGAGAAACAGAGACAGAGACAGAGAGACAGAGACAGAGACAGAGAGAGAGAGAGAGACAGAGAGACAGAGAGACAGAGAGACAGAGAGACAGAGAGACAGAGAGACAGAGAGACAGAGCATTTCTCTCCCAGCATTTGGAAGCTAACTGAGAACTGAGCTGGAGTTTTCCTTGAGACCAGACCATGACATAGACTGAGCTTTATGTCAGTCAAGAGAGTAGACATATTCAAGGATTAAAGCATGACTTCATGTTCTTGTTCCTCTTGGGTTTCATTCTATGTCTTTCTCCTAGTTCAGTAATTGATACTATATGGAGCTAGATGAATTAATTTCTTTTGTAAAGGTCAAGAGCTGACTTACTTCTTATCAGTCAGCCCCAGGGCGATGCTTTAAGAAAGAAGTCAAGTTAAGCTTGAGTCCTAAGAGAGACACAGAACCCTGCTTAACAAATTCTTCTTGCTCTCTCATTAGGCCATGTGGAGATATGAGATTTAATGTGATCACATATCAAATAATAAATCTGAACTTTCCATTTGCCATTTACCTGGAAGTTTCTAAAGAGATGCAAAACAGAAGACTTTAATCAGAGAGCAAAGAGCACAGTGTGAGACAATGTGACCACTGAAATTGAATTCAAAAGACTTAGGTTTTTGTCTCAGGGTTAGTAACAACTAGCTTTATGACTGTGGATGAGAAATCAATTAATCAACAATAACAACAGTAATCAGCAACTATTTATTGAATACCTATAATAATAAATATATAACCCAGCACTACATGCTGGAGGACACATAGATATTAAAGGAGATACTCTGGGGCAGCTAGATGGCGCAGTGAATAGAGCACTGGCCCTGGAGTCAGGTGGACCAGAGTTCAAATCCAGCCTTAGACATTTGACACAAAAACTAGCCGTGTGACTTTGGGCAAGTCATTTAACCCCAACTGCCCTCCAAAAAAAAAAAGGAGATATTCCTTTTATTAAAGTACAGGAAGAGAAGAGATAGCCAACAAACATAGGTAGCTATACTCTCTCTGTAAAGTGTGTGAGTTCATTTGCCAACAATAAATCAATAATCACATATTAAATATTCCTCTCTTGATGTCTCTCCTGGTTCTCTAGACTTTTATTTCCATCATGTAAAAAGTACCCTTTTTGACCCCAAAAGATCCCTCTATCCTGAAACATTTTACTCTGATTCGTCTATTCCTCCCAGAATTTTTTTAAAAGGAAGAGTCCAGGTCGGCTGTGTTCAACTTCTTTTTACTTCTTCCAGACAACACTTCTAACTCTTTGGATGTGTTTCTCCAAACATCCCCTTCCTCTTTTATTTTGTCATTCTCCATTAGAATGTAATTTCCTAGAGAACAAAGACTTCCTTTTTGGTTTTGTATTTCCAGTAATTAGAAACATACCTGGTGCCTATTAAGTTGCCTGTTGACTTGATTTTTTAATACCTACTATGGACCAGGGTTATGCCAGGTATTAAGGATACAGAGACGACAAAAAGACAGTAGCTTCATTCAAGGAGCAAACATTCTATTGAGAAGCATTTGCCTCAGTGCCTTTGGGTCTCCCTCAGATACTATCTGTTTGACCCTAAGCAAGTCCCTTAAACTCTATCTCAGTTTCCTCATCTGTACAGTAAGAATAATTACAGCAACTTCCTCCCAAGGAAGTTATATGTGTATATGTGTGTGTGTGTGTGTGTGTGTGTGTGTGTGTGTATATATATATATATGCAGATGTAATGGGATAATACTTATAAAGTGCTTTTCAAATCTTGAAGCATTATATAAGTTATTGCTATTATTATATTTACTGATAAGTGACTTGTGTTGAAATGTGTTGGAACCTTGCCCACTCACTTCAAGTCATCCACACGTAAACAACAAAGACGTCCCGAATTCCTTTAGTGCTCCGCGGTTTAATGTTTAAAGTACAGGGATAGACACATTCCTACCTACCCCTCAAAGACAAATGAACAACTACCAACTCTTGGCTGATGCGCTCATTCACTGGCATTTCCAGTCATGCTTCCATTTCCGTCTTAGTAAATCCCAAAGAATTTCCATTCAGCATACAAGCTAAATGGATTTATTACTATGAAAGCAAAAGCTCAGTATAAGAGCATTTGTATTTAAGCCACTTGAATCAAGCCATTCTTTCTGTCCTGGAATTTGACATTTTACTGTGTCCTACTGTACCTTTGATATTTCATTCTTGTATTCTTGTAGTAGGCAGATTTACTCAAAGGCCTCTTTAACAAGTAGCCTTGGTCTCCAATTCAAAAGAAGAGGAGGAAGCACAATTTCTTGTCATCTCTTTACACCATCTCATCCAAAGATGACAGTGATCACCAGTTCCCACACTCAATTCCTGACCAGCTGCTGATTCAGTGCTGGCATTGATGGCCCAAGGGAATATGCATCCCAACTCTGGGCTAACCCTAACATGTGGCCAGATGGCTCCTCTACTTCCCTTCTTTCAGCCTTGCCTGGAGAACACAAGTCATTCTAAAAGCATAAACACAGCAAAATAAAATTTCTGTGTTTTTTTTAACATCTTAACATGGGCACAGCTTGAGCATGGTCTCTGATAATCAGTCATTACCTCTTCCTCCCCCCCATTCTTCCCTAGTGCATCTTCTGTCTCTCTTTGGTGCTTAAAGCTATGAGAAATGCAAGAGGAAATACGCTTCTACAGCACAGGAGTGTGTTGTACAAATGTTGCAGAGAGAGAAAATGAAGTCTTAGTGTACAATCATTAGATTGTAAGTTTCTTGAGGGTAGGGATTGTCTTTTGCCTTTTTTGTATCCCTAGAGTTTATACAATGCTTGGTACACAGTAATTGTATAATAAATACTAATTAATTGATTGATTCATTGAACTAAATATTATTATCAGGCAAGACATAGTTGAGAATGTGACTCTGGAGTTTGTCTTTAGAAGACAAAAAGAGAGAGAGAGTGGAGCTGAACAGGCAAAAAGGGAAAGGAGAAGCATTCCAGGAATAATGAAAAAAACTAAACAAAGGTAGGGAGGCATTTGAGTGCACGTCCCAGGGGAAAAGAGTAATCCAATCAGGTTATATTATTGAGAACATATAGTGGAGTGAAGAAATACTTGCTAAACCTAGAAACATTGCTTGATGTTGTATTGAGAAAGGCATTGAATGCCAGGTAGAGAACTTTGGAAGTTATTTGAGAGGCAATAAAGATTCCTGACCAGAGAACTGGCAGGTAATAAAAAGGACAGAGTGAATTCTGACGGTGGTATGTAAGAGTGTTGATAGGAGAGGGAAGCTGGGAGATCTATAGGGAGTCTGTGACCATATTTTAGATGAGTGATAATGAGCTCATGAACTGGATTTCTAGTATTAGAAATAGAAAGGAGAGCATTTTTTATCTATTCACTTATTCTTTCTTTTCTTTTTCTCTTTCTTCTTTTTCTCTTTTCAGTCTTCCTTTCCTTTCATCTTCTCTCCCTCCCTTTTCTTCCCTTCCTTTCCCCCTCCCTTTTGTCTGCCCTTCCTTCCTTCCTGTCTTGTTTCCTTTTGTCTTTATATGCCCAGAAACAAGAACAGTGCCTTGCATATGGTGGGGAATGAATAAGTGCTTATTGGATTTGACTGGATTGGATACAAGTTACATTAACAAAATTCTGTTATTTAATAAACATTTAGTACAAGCCAGGAACGGTACTATATGTAGGGGATAAAATTATAAAAGTGAACCAAGCTCTGCCCTCAAGGAGTTTACATTGCAGGTAGAAAAGGACTTGAAAGTAGTTGAATGTAAAAGGTGATAGAGTAAGAAGTTAAAATCACCTTGAGGTTGTAGACATGGGAATTAAACTTGGAGCTATTCAATCCCTTTGAATCTCAGTTTCTTCATCTGTGAAATAGATATACATATAAATCCTCTCTCATAGAGATTTTTGGAATATCACTTTAAAAAATGATTATGAGTTCTTTGTAAACTTGAAGTGTTACAAAAATTCACAGTTTATTAGAGGAACACCTCATCAGGCCTTTTCATTAGAATCAAGAACATTTCCCAGAAATATAAAACAAATCAGTTAATTTTGCCAGAAGAGAGGTGTTATTGCAAGAGCAGTTTGGGGCCTGGTTTAATTCATTTTAAACTAATCTCTTTTGAAAATCTGAGCCCAAGAAAGGAAATATAGATTCATTTCACAATAGTGGTGGAGGCCACAGAAAATTGCAATTGTTTCTAGATGCTCAGGAATGTGAGTTTCATTCTGACAATGACTTTACACAGGGAAATGAAAGTATAAGCTATTAAAATGAAATTAACTTTGAAAACACGATCACAGCAATAACTTTACTAAGTGTGTCAGTAGGGGAAAAAATCTTTCCCTGGTAAGAGTATCTTTCTAAAGAGGTATCTGTTTACAAAATTTAGCCAAATCAGCTTTTGACATCACCTTTGAAAGTGATCTGTAATCCCCAGGACCAATTCTTAGACAATTACCCTTCAGGCAACAGAACTGACCACTGAACCAAGAAAGATCTATTATATAGCAATATAGAATATATAGGCATATGTAAATATCTATGCATATATAATATATATATACATCCATATTATGCATGGAGAATTATACATACATATGAAAAGTATAGTGAAAGTGACTAATATTGCTATAGATGGACATGTAAAATATATGTATGTTTACATATGTAAGAATATATATGTACATACCTTTATATGAATGTAGGTTATATACACACATGTACATATATTTGCAAATAATTGGATAGAGAGTCAAGAGAAGATTTGAAGGTAAGGAAAAGAGAAGGAAGGAGAAGTCCTTCCAAGATGACTGGGAAAATGGAAATGACACTCTTTTTAAAAGTAAGGGAATTAGGAGCTTGGTCAGATTTTAGAAGTATGATGCATTCAATTTCCAGCATTATGAATTTCAGTTACAACAATTACATCTAATGGAACTCCCCAGTATAAAGGCAGAAATGAGAAATAGGAGCTTAGCTTCAAATCTCAACTCAAACAAAAAATGATAGAGAGTAAATAAAACAAATGTAAAGTCCTACATTTCAGTTAAAAGAAGATAAATTGTTTTTTCCAGTACAGAGTGGAGTGGAGGAGAGGGCATGCCAAAAAAATAGCTTACCTAAAAACCTTCCATAGATGTTGGGGATCTGCCAGCTCAATGTGAGTCAACAGTCCAACATGGCAGCCAAAAAATGTCCATACAATTTTATGCTTCATTAAGAGACTCATAATATCTAAAATGGAGATGTTAAAGCAGGTCAAATCACTTTGGAAACATTGTGATTAGTTCACAGAATTACAGAATCTGAGAGATTAAAGGGACCTCTTTGACCAGTTAGTATAACACATACATGAAAAGCAACCTCATTATAACAAGTACTACAAAACCTTAGGGAGGATAGATGACATCCAGCTCGTGATTTCAGCTTGTACAATCTTAGAGGTATTCTGTCATCAAGTACACACAGGGACATTGATATATTGAGTAAGTAGACATTTTAAAGTGTTTTCCATATGGGAAAACTGTGCTCGACCCTTGAAGAGTTAAGAAATTCAATAAGACATGACCTCTTTCTTTCCTCATGGCCTAGTATGGAAATGAGATAGCATTATTAGATTGTGAACTCCTTGAGGGCAGGAATTTGCTTTTGTCTCCAGCATTTAGCATGATGCCTAACCCAGAGTAAGCACTCAATAAATGCTTCTTGAGTATCACATCAAGAAGCAGTATGACATGATAAGTTCATGAGAAAGTTTTAAAATAAAATACTATATGAGATCTGAGCAAAAGGGTCATGCCAATACGATTGTGCTAGCAATCAACTTTCCTTCTCCACTCAGTACACGTCTGAAAAGAACCTGGTTTATCCCATAAGTTGAGATGCATTTCACTGCAACAACACAACACTTCAACAGTTTTCAAGCATTTACATAGTATGTGTCAGGTCTAGTCCTCCTAGCTGAACACACAAAGATAGAAAGAAAACCGTCACTGTTTTCAAAGATTTTATATTCTTCATAGGGAAAACATGCTAATGATCTGGGTAAGGAAAGTATGAAAAGATTAGGAAAGGCTGGATGTGTGTGTGGGGGGGGGGTGACAATTAAACCCAGCCTTAAAGGAAACCAGGGAATAAGGAAACTAGAGAAGGAGGAAGAAAAGTATATATAATCTAAAGACAGAATTTGTTTTCTGGCTGTTACTTAATGCCTGTGATCTTGATTTAAACATGTTATGCCTGTTTCTTCCCATGTAAAATGAGAAGGCTGAACTGGATTGCCTCAGAGGTCCCTTCCTGCTCTAGATTCATAATCCTATGAAAGAAAAGAATGAAGAATTATGTGATGGCAAAAGTGAATAAATAGTGACTCCAATTCTTATGTCTTTTACAATTGGGGTAGATGTTAAATAAAATGATAGTGAGAGGTGGGAGGGGGATGAGAGGGAGAAAGGGGGCAGCTCATCTGGGAGCTAGAAAGACCTGAGTTGCTTGAATTCTGCCTCTCACACTTAGCTCTTAGATGTTTGCCCCTGGGTTATGTCATTTAACTTCTCTTGGATTGTTTCATCATCTGTAAAATCATAGCAATAGTTAGCATGTAATTCACAGCATTGTTGTAAGGCTCAAATGAAATATTTGTAAGATGGGTTTTAAACCTTAAAACACTAAAATATTAGCTATTATATGCATATGTACATACATATATGCATACACATACATATATATATATTTACAAGAGCATGATGAAATATAAATATGTTTATATGTACATGTATAAATATATATTGTATATACAGTATATGCTCTGTATACATATGCAATGCATATACATATATATGCAATATATGTATATGTGTGTATACATATATATATACACACATATGTATATATATATATATATACACACACACACATATATATACACACATATGTAATTTATAATCATCTTCTTTATCATGGGGATAATTATGTCTATTGGCCAAGAACTCTACAAAATCAATGACCTTGAAATTTTCCTATTAGTTCTATGATTCCATTGACCTGTAGATCAGAGCAAAAGGAAACTAGTTAACATAAGATAGACTGCCTAGCTTGTTCTTTCTCCAGCCCCCTTGACCAAAAGAAGGACATGAAATTCTTTGATGGATTAGCTGTTGCTAACACCTCGCCTCTATTTATCAAATTGAGGTCATCAATGTTTAGTCCTTGAACTATCATAAAATAGCAAAATATTAACTGTGTTTCCTCTAATAGTTACAATCCGTCTTAGCCTGGCCTTTCAGTGGCACCAGCCCATTTTTACTTTAACCTCTCAATTTTGACTGACAATGCCAAAAGACCAGCTGGGGCCTGAAGCATATATCACTGAACTAACAATGGAAGGGTCATTGGACAGTAGTAATTATGGCACCAGAGCTGGGTGATGGGAATGCAGGTGAGATTTTTTTAGTCCTATTTATTTGTGGCTTTTTGAAAGAAAAAAAGGGAAAATCAGATATCTTTTTGTGCAGAAAAATGTAAAGATCTGAAAACACTTCTAAGTCTTAAAAGTTCAAGGTTAGAGTTCAGTATGATAAGCTAAATGAAGTTCAGACAGAGATCCTGAAATGCAGCTTTTAAAATCCATTGGGGTTCTTGGGGTGTGACTCTCACCTTCAGGGCAGGGGTCAATCATTTTGCATATTAAACAGAAATGATGCTTGTCCTGAGTCATAAGGAGAACCCAGTTGGTCTTTTAAAGAGAGGTCAGATTGATAAAACTTCAGACTTAGTCACCCACTGGCCAGGGGGAGGAGGGGATGGAGCTGAGAAATCATCTTTGTGGAAATTCACTCCACAGATCTAGACCAGCAATTCCTCTGTAACTTCAGAATCATAGAAAGATGCCTAAGGATATTAAGAGACTCAATATCTCATCCATAATCACATAGCAGGTGTCAGAAGCAGGATTCTGCTCTCAATTTTCATGACTCTAAGGCCAATCTTCTATCCATTATGCAATTCATAAACAGTAAGTTAAAATTAAAAAAAAAATCTTTCACTCTTTACAATGAAAAAGGGTTTAGGATCCAGAATTCTAATGCTATATGAAATAAAGATGTCAAAATAATTGTATATTGCTATTAATACAAATATTTCCCCAACCTCTTTGGTTTCACTCCAAGGAAATATGGTTATGAATTCTGTTGGATTATAAATGCTCTATTTAGACATCACATTTAATCCAAACCATCATTTTCTAGCAAAACATGGGATCACTGAAAGACAACACAGACACCTAACTCCTCATTCCCATTTTGGTATGGAATCAATCCCAAAATGCTAGAGACAGACTCAAATATTATTCAGTTCCCTAAAAAACTCAATATTTGTGTGTGTGTTTTTATTTTTTATTTTTATTTTTTTAGAAGATCAATATTTTTGAAAGGGTAAATCTCATATCCCACCTTAGTCAATCAAGTTTAAATATGTAAACAATACATTTTGCAATCTTTAATCTCTCTACAAGGTATAGTTAGTTGGTATTGATTGAGTGAAGAAATAAAGCATTAGGATTGGCTGGGGGAATCTGTCACACATATGGGATGGATAGATAGATAGATAGATAGATAGATAGATAGATAGATAGATAGATAGATAGACAGATAGATGTACTGAGAGATGGAGAGAGAGAGAGAGAGAGAGAGAGAGAGAGAGAGAGATGGATGGATGGATGAATGGATACATGGATACATGAATACATGGATACAGACAGACAGACAGATAGGCACTTCTAGGCCATTCAGAGACAACACATCCAAGCTCAGAGAAAAGATAAATATTCATGTGACAAAATTGACAAATATGAATCCAAAGGATAGATTTCAAATTCAAACTGAAGTATTCAGTTGGGGTGTGACTGACATGGAAAATGATCTTAAAATACAGAAGTAATGATTTAAAGAATATTCTTAGATGTTTGACCCTGGAAACAGATTCAACTGAATCCAGTTCTTACTTAGATCACACCGTGTTCCAGTACACTCTCTTTCCTCCTACACAAATTGGCCCACATATTATAGGTTTTTGATTACTTTTTGTAGTTTGGGGCAATTTTGCAATTTCTTTGTATTGTTGGGTTTGTTTTTTGGTAGTTGTTTATTTGGTTTCATTTTTTTTGTTATTAATTATTTCCTCTTACTTCATTCAGTATGCTTATTATAAAATGAAAATCTATATAACCAGTCAACATAAGAGAAAGTATGTTTTGAGTGATGAACTAAAAGTCTTTCCTCCATATAAAGGGTATGAAGTTGAAGGTATAGACTTTGCAAAATCCATTATCACTTCTCAGAACTACTTTATGGCTCTTTCCTCCTTAAGGTTTTGTTGCCTATATTGAATTCATTGAACAGCTACTGTTTTGTAAAACAGGATTTCTTTTTCTTCATTTGTCCAGCTACTATTTATTTACACATGCATTTATATTTTTAAAAGAGACATGCATTAATTGAAAATGTTATTTGCTTATTTTTTTAAATGCCATAAGAAATTCATTCAGCAGGAAACAGTGGATGGTGTGTTAGAAATCAGGAATACTTAGTTTCTAATCCTCTCTCTCATACTTTCTAGCTATGTGATTACAGGCAAAGTATTTAATCCCCATGGCATTGAAATAACTCTGTAGGACTTATTTACTTAGCCATAAATGGGTTGTTGAACTGGGAATAACATCATCAAAGTCTCTCAAGTTGAAATAATAATATATACTTACTGATCCTTTGTATGTTCATAATTATTCAATGAGAGAGAGTATGGTGTGTACAGTAGAAGTACTAGACTGGGGGTCTGAGGACCTAGGTTTCTATTTCAGCTCTGCTCCTTGTGCTATGACCTAGGGCCAATCACTTGCTTTCTCTAGATCTCATCTCCTCCTCTGTAAAATCACTGGGTTGGGCTATGGTATCTAAGGTCCTTCCCTGCTATTAACATAGGATTCTATAAAAACACTTGACATTACCACAGATTTTAAAGTAGTCAAACTGTATTCCTTTTCTATAATTAGAGAATGACAGAATTGAAAGTGACCTTCATAGTCATCTTGATCAAATTATATTTGAAAAAGAAATCCCTCTCCAACACACCAGGCTAGTGTTCATCTAAACTTTGCTTGAAGACTTACACTGAAGGGAAATCTACTACCCATCCACCTTCAACTCAGAGCAGCTCATCTCAATTTTTTATGTTTTCCTCTAAAATCAAGTTGATATTTACATTTTTCAGTTTCTACTCATTGTACATATTCAATGTAAGTCTTATCAGTAAATTAGACTGGTATTGGATAAGTCTATTGACCTTTGCTGACTCAGTTTCCTGATCTGTAAAAATAGGGATAATAATAACAACTGCTTTCAAATATTGTTTTAAGGATAAAATGAGATAATCATTGTAATGTGTTTTGCAAATCACAAAGTATCATGTAAGTGACGTTGTTTTAAATAAAACTACAATTTTTATCACTGTAATTACTAGGATAAAACTACATATAATGGAAATATCATTTAACTATGAGTTCCAGATTTGAGTACTAAGTGGGAAACCTTGATCTGAGTACTTTGCTGGCTACTTACAAACTGTGTAATCTCAGACAAGTCACTGCTCCTCATTGGCCCTCAATTTTCATACTTTTTTATTAATATTCATTTTTTATTAATATTCATTTTATTGATTTGGGGTTGCTAACTTTAAAAGTTCTAACACACGAGAATAATACATACATTTTCATATTATATACATATGCATATATTCGTGTGAAGGTATGTATATATACATATTTACTATAGAATCAAGATGATATATTTAATATATTTATTTAATAAAAATTAATGGTATATATTACATATCATCAAGCTGATAGATATTTCCAAAAATGGATAGCTTTAGTAGAACCTTCTTTAAATCATTACTTCTGTATTTTAAGATCATTTTCCATGCACACTCTAAGGAAGGAGACTTAATGAGAGAAAACCAAACACACAAAATATTAAGGCACTGCTGAAGATTCTTCAATTGTGGTTTGGGGTTTTTTAATTTTTATTTTTTTCTCAATGTTTTTCATGTATAGCAGTAAGAAACTGGAAAATAGCATAGTTCTTTTTGAAACAATCTAAAAGTATCTAGTTCTGATTAGAAAGAGAAATGGTGGCCCATTTATTTACGATTCAGCGAAATCAGGATCAGTGATAAATCACCTGATGGTAAATCTATTATCAGAGTCACTAGCTATGTTTATTACAGTTAACTCAATAGCTTTTGCAATTCTTATTTTAGTTGACTTGCCAGCTATTTCATTTATCAAAGAAATATGTTAGAATCCTCTCTATAGTTTGTTCTCTCTCTCTTTCTCTCTGTCTCTCTCTGTCTCTCTGTCTCTCTGTCTCTCTCTCTCTCTCTGTGTCTCTGTGTGTCTCTCTATGTCTCTTTCTCTTTCTCTTTCTCTGTCTCTCATAGCCTATTCCATTCAATGTCAAATTATCAAAGCTGTGAAAACTCACTTCTACTGCTACAAGGAAGGGGTAAAGTATATGATATAATCAAAATCTTTGATAGAAAAATAAGAAAGGCTTCTGTAGAATGATTCCTGGGGAATGACTGGCTAAATAATAAAGAGAGAGACACCTTCGACCCAAGCCTATCAATCTGCCTGATACATGCTGAATGTGTTTTACTTCTGCATTTTTCCTGGTTATGATCTTATGATGCAGACTAGTTTGATGCTGACATTCAAATTGAAGCCCAGTATTGTATGACCAAGTGAAATGGCTTAGTATTACTGAGATTTATGTTGTGGTTATCTTTACTTTTAATTTTTTAATTTAAATTAAATTAATTAATTGATTCATTTATTTTGCTTTTTGGAGGGGGGAAGGATGGGCAATTGGGGTTAAGTGACTTGCCCAAGGTCACACAGCTAGTTTTGTGAGGTCATATTTGAATTCAGGTCCTCCTTAATTCAGACCCAGTACTCTATTCACTGTTCCACCTAGCTGCCCCCATTTTTTTTTCTGATCCGATTGTAAACCTCTACTTGCTTAATAGGCAAAGGATGCTTTGAGCTTCTTAAGATCCTCAAGAATTTCATGGTAGTCCTTGGAGAAAATAGTCACCACTGTTAGTTTCCTTCTCAAACAAAAGAGGTGTAGGGTTAAACCTAGGGTTTAAACACCTAGGGTTAATGAACCTGTTTTAGTTAGACAGAAAGCCAGATAACTGCATTTTAATGTAACTGAATTTTTAAGTAGTAAACTGCATTTAAGACTTTAACCATGATATTTCAAGAAGGGGCCCATAGGTTTTACAGACTGACATAGCAGTATATTTCAGATAGAGGGTGGGAGGGAGAGAGTAGGAGAAAGAGAGAAAAAGAGACAGACAAAGAGAGACAGAGAGAGACAGATAGACAGATCGACAAAGAGAGACAGAGAGAGACAAAAAGATACAGAGACAGTGACCGAGAGTTATTTTGAAACGAGAAGAGACATTAGAGGTGAACTGCCCAACTCCATATAGTTTGGCAAAAAGAAAAAAAAATAGTTTGACTAGAAGGAGAAACGGATACAAATGTGTTTGCAGAAAAGACTGGATTGAGAGCCAACATAAAATATTGGAAGTGCCTTAAATTATTTTAAGAGCTGTTACATGTAAGGGAAGTTAACTTTATTCTTTACCCCACAGTGCAAAAATAGGAAGCATGTTTAGAAGATAAATGTCCACTTAATGTCAGGGGTGGGGGTGCTTACTAATAATAAGAGCTACCCCAGAGTAGAAATGGCTATCTCAAGAAAGGGTGAATGTTCTCTCATTGAAGGTCATCAAGCAAATACCGCTTGGGATGTTTTTAGTAGAGGGAATTGTTGCTCAGAAAGAGCATAAATCGTTAATTCAACTATAGTCCAAAAGTAACTGAATGCTACACTTAATACTACAGTTTCACAGTTATTAAATGTGTGCTTTTTGCAAAATGACTATATGTGTATGCATGCATGTGTTCATGTGCATGCATGATCATGTGAGTATGCATGTGTGCATGTTCAGGCATGAGCACGTATGTTTGTGTGCATGCACATGTTCATGTGCATGCATGTGATCGCACATTCATGTGCATGCATGTGAACATGCATTATGTATGTGTGCATGTACATGCATGAGCACATGTGTGTGTGAAGGGTGCATTTGTGTTTATCGTTTTTAATTGAAGTTCTGCGATCCCTCTTATGGTCTTAGGTTCTGCTGCTTCATTGATTTCCCAAACCAATTTAAATTACTTATTTCATCATTACTCAAAATTTCCACTGACAGAACCGTTCACTTTAAACATTATTTATTAACATTAAGAATGTATGTGCTGATTTTCTATCACTGAGGGATCTATAAGCCACATCCCAACAAGCATCTTTATATAGGCCAATGTTTGGGTGGAATGTTTCCATTTTGAATTTTGCCATTTGGTTAGAAAAGGCCTTTGTACTTCTGCCAGAATCATGGCATTATTCTTTTTAACTCTGTACACTTGTTTCATTCCATGCATTTGTTTGCTCCAATAGTCTTTTTTGTTCCAATATTTGTACATTGCTCAATATAAAAAGTTTGGTTGGTATCAGGAAAGCACCCAAGGGAACAGAGGAAGAGCACGATGTGAGTGAGACCACAGAGGAGGCAGATGGAGAAGTTAATTTAAGGACTGAAACTGAAAGAAGCATAATTATTGCTCCAAAAAGTCAGAAAGGGACAGATTAAACAATGGGCAAATGATATTGAAGACAGGATCTGATCCCTGACTGGGTCCCCTGAAATTCATACATGCCCCCTAGACCTCATAGGGGAAGATGGTCCCAGGACTAGTGTCTGGGGAGTGAAGCCTGGCAGGTGGAGCCTATTAGTCTGCAGAAGCCACAGGGTTGTTCTAAGAAGCAGACCTGGGATAGTCCAGGGGGCTGAGACTGAGATCAAAGTCCCTGAATTTTAGTCATGTGGGTGGTGCCCTCCCCCCACACCCTTGTAACAGGACACATGGAACACATGGCTCTTTAGAGACAAGTGACCTGCCTGTTCTACAGAGGGCAGTGAATCCTTTCCTCCCTATATGAAAGTTGACTCTGATAATGCACACACCAAGGTTTTTGTGGAAGTGGCCAGTGAGAGCACACAAACAGAGTAGTGAGAATACTGTCAACATGAGCTATTCCTACCTTTTGTCAACGTACTTTTGAGAGTTTGCTGGTAATAAGGAACATATTTAAGTAAGCTTTGGACATTCCTATTCCTTATTTAGTGAAACATACCACACACATTATCTGTCTCATTGCATCTCCCATATGTATCAGGGATCAAAATATGTAGGAATTCTCAATAATAAGAATATCTTAGGATAACAGACATAGTTGGGAAAGAAATACATGGTGGCCCTGTTCCGAATCTCTAATTTTATAGACAAGAAAAATGAGACCTCAGAAAATTAAAGTGAAGTGCCCAAGGTCACATAGATACCAACAATCAGAGGCAGGATTCTTGCCCAGATAATCAGAATACAGAGATTAGTACACTTTCAGTTGTACCATTTATTAAGATTAAAATGAATTTGTCAAAGAATGAGTATTTATTGAGAACCATAATAAGCCCTAGGGGTACAAAGAGAGAGTAAAAAAAAAAGTCCCTGTCTTTGAGGAGCTCACAATATTATGGGGAGGCAGTGAGCAAACAAATATATACAAATAAACTATATACAGGATTAAATAAGGAATGATGTATAGAAGGAAGGCACTAGAATTAAGGAGGATTGGGAAAGTCTCCCTGTAAAAGGTGAGATTTCAGTTAGCAATCTATGGTTAGTAATGGGAAGGGGAAGGCATGTCTCCTGATCAAACATGATCATATTTGTGTATATAACCTATCAGGTATTTTCAAGGCTTATGATTCCTGAAGTAGAAAGACAGAGGAAGTTTGGAAGAAGTAATTTCTATATCTTAATATTTATTGGGGCAGCTAGGTGGCGCAGTGAATAGAGCACCAACCCTGGAGTCAGGAGGACTTGAGTTCAAATCCAGCCTCAGACACTTAACTAATTTTGTGACCTTGGGCAAGTTGCTTAACTGCAATTGCCTTGCCTTTCCCCCTCAAAAAAATATGTGACAAAGCAGAGAGGTGCTGTGAAGAGCAAATGAAGTAATATTTATAAAGGGGCTAGTACAGTGCCTGACACATGGAAGGTAGGTAGTAAATAAATGCTCATTCCCCTTTCTTCCTGTTATCTCAAGTGGAATGTCCCTGGAATATGGAACTATACAATGGCATTATTGTTTTCATAAATGACTAACACAAGTGCATAGTTGAGCATGTTCATCATCAAATTTTCAGATGACATAGTACTAGAAGGAAATAAGCATATTATATAAACGGAAAAGAATCCTTTTTTTTAAACAGGCTAGAATATAGGGGCAAATCTCATTAGATGGAATGTACATAGAAGCTAAAAAATCAATTTAGAAAGTTCAAGATAGAATGAACATGGCTAGATAAAAGTTCATTTAAGACATTATAGGTTTTAGTAGATTTTAAATGTAATACGTATCAACAATAAGATATGACTTTGACCAAATTTATAAATAAAAA
Source organism: Pseudocheirus occidentalis (assembly GCA_028646575.1). Classification (NCBI taxonomy): domain Eukaryota; kingdom Metazoa; phylum Chordata; class Mammalia; order Diprotodontia; family Pseudocheiridae; genus Pseudocheirus; species Pseudocheirus occidentalis. The sequence continues at coordinate 173,665,873 of CM053601.1, read as the reverse complement.
AAAATGTTGGTGAAAACTTAAATTTCCTTATAAAAGGCAGAGTGGCCTAACAGAAGAGAGCTCCTAGTCTCTTTCAAACTGGCCCCTGAGCTCAAATTACATATAGTTTTTTTTTGTGTGTGTTCTGTTCCATGTGTCACATTTAGGAAAGAAATCCTTAAGTTATAAGGGAAGGGATTCAAGGTTATAGGATATTATGAGCAAATTAATAAAATCATGGTGGTAGGCCCCATATGGGGGAGGGGAGGGCTGGAGAAGAGACTGAGAACTGTTTTCAAGTTTTTGATGTGCTCTCACATGGAAGAGGGATGAAACATTTTATTTCACCACAGAACAGGAACAGGTGGAAATTATAAAGCAGCAAATTTAGAATAAAGATAGGGGAAAGTACTTAATAATTAAAATTGTCCAAATTAAAACTATAAAAACATCCTGCAAGAATAAACTGTCTATGGTGGTATGGTATTGCCACCTCCCTGGAGCTCTTGTGAAGTGACTAGATCATTATGGGAGAGGAGTTCTTTTTCAAGCACAGATTAAAATTTATGGCCTCCCAGGTTCCTCCCAGATCTTATTTTTTGTGAAATTCTCAGATTATTCTTTTTTGCTTTCATGAAGATTAAATAACTATTATTGATGAAGCCCCAGTTTTAGTATGAGTCACATTCTGAGTTTTTCACCTGGATTCTCAACCAAAACCAGGAGAAAAGATCAAGAGCCTTCATTTACTGACCACATAAAGGTTCCTCGAAAAATGAAAACTTCCAATGTAAGCAAGGCATTGTACATAATTCTAGAGGTAGTCTGCAATGAGAAATCATAGTGTGGTTTCAACAGAGGAAGAATTACTTCATTTGGGCTGGAAGGGACCCCACAGAGCCTTATAATACAATGCCTTGGTTTTACTGATAAGGAAACTAAAGAGGGAAGTGGTGAAATGACTAGTCAATGTCATCCAAGAGAGAGAGAGAGGAAGGAAGAAAGGAAAAAAGAGAGGAAGGGAGGAAGGAAGGAAGGAAGGAAGGAAGGAAGGAAGGAAGGAAGCAAGGAAGGAAGGAAGCAAGGAAGGAAGGAAGGAAGAAAGGAAGGGAGGGAGGAAGGGAGGAAGGGAAGGAGGGAGAGAGGGAGGGAGGAAAGAAGAAAAAAAAGTGTTTCTTAAGTGTTTATTACATAGCAGGCACTGTGGGGCACAGTGGACACAAATAGAAGCAAAAAGGCAGTCATTGCTGTCAAGGAACTGACATTTTAATGAGGAAAGACAATACAAAAAAAGGAGGTTAAGTGGGAGAGGGGTGAAATGAAGGTACCTGGGGCATGGACTTGGCTTTGAAGTCCAGAGGCAGTAAAATCTGGAGGAAGGTTTGGAAGATAAGTAAAAGAGGGAAGATCTGAAGACAAGTCATCTGACTCCAAATCAATAGTTCTTTACAATAAGCCATGAGTGTTTGGTTTTGCTTTGTTTGTTTTGTTTTAGCCAGATATGTAGCAGGCTTCCCAATAAGGAAACTAGGTGCCAATGGAAAACCCTTGTAATAATTAAGATTTTTTTTCCTATAACACTCTTAAATGATTGTATGAGACACTGAAGATTTAAATGACATTTTCGGGGTTATCTAGTTGATGTTAAAAGTGTGGCTGAAATTCAAATCTTCCTTAATTGGAGGCCTAGTATTCTTAATTTTCTGTGGTAGAATCCCCAACTATTCACAAGCTCACTCAGACCTAGAAGAAGAGTCATTCAGTGGAGAATTATATGAATTAGAGGAAGAAGAATCAAGTCTGAATTTCATCTCTGCCATTTATTTCTTCTCTACCCATTCTTTGCCTCAATTTCCTCAGTTGTACAATGGAGTTAGACTAGATGGCCTCTAAGCTCATTTCCATGATTAATTCTATAATGCTATTATTATTTTCAGGAAAGAAAGAGTGAGTTTGAGGTACATAGTAGATCGAAGATTTTTGCCCAGCTAACCTACATAAAGGGTTGGAGCCTGGAAACAGTGGGTGAAGTCAGGAAACAGTGGGTGTGTTTGCCTAAGTGGGTTCCAGGCAGTAACTCCCTGGGAATGTTGGATAAAATAGGGCACATACATTATTCACAGTCTCAGTAGCCAGATCACAGCAGAGAAGCATCTCAGAGATGAAACATTTTCATCAGGACTGAAAATATTGAGAAAGAAAAATGCCAAGTAAATTTTCAACAGTTGTTTCAATTATCCAAAGCCTTCTGAAAATCCCTCTGCAAACAAAGTATTGCAAACCTGCAGACGTGCACCTGCCTTCTTCCCTAGGCATTCCAGTATAGAATCCTGGAGCTTCTCATTAAGAAGACATTTGAATGTCATAAAAAGCTAAACTAGGGATATTTTGCCTGAAGAAGAGAAGACTCTGGGGGTAGCCAGATAGCTGTCCTGAAATACTTGAAGGATTGTGATGCGGAACAGGGATTATGCTTGATCTGCTTGGCCTCAGAGGGTAAAATCAGGAATAATTGATAGAAGTTGAAATGAAACTAATCTAGGCTTCATATACAAGGTAAAAGAATAACAAAAGGAAAACCACCTTCCTAAAAACTAGAACCATCTAACAAAGAACAGGCTGCATGGGGGATAGGAGGTTCTCAATGGCTGCTCTTCAAAACGGATGACCACTTGTCAAGAACGTGATACTGACTATGGGAATAAATGACTACAAGGTGATACTGTAAAAGAATCTGCTCAATTGGAGGTCTCTCAACAGCGTGTCAAGAACTCAGGCACCTGCTACTGTCAAGTTACTTAACTAACAAACCCCTACAACATCCATATCAATGACTGGTGTTCACTTACATGTGAATTTATATTAAGCTTTATTTTATTTTTGTTTATTTTATTTTATTGGGGTGGAAATCTCTCAGGAAATAGTATATCCCAAGGTATGAGTGGTAAATTGCATATATATGTACCGTTAAGCATCATTGCCCATTGTCTTCTCCAGAATGATATGATTCCCCACATAGCCTGAACAGATCAGAAATATATGAGAGTAAGTGTTTCATACAGGGAGAGAATGATTATTATTCTTTTTTATTGCAACAACTACCACTAATTTTTATATTTGAGGGAACTGAAGCTAAGTCATAGAGAGACTTGCTCAAACTCACATCTACATTAAACAGCTTTCTGTTCAGGAAGGAAAAAATCCTACCTTGGTAAAACAAAACAAAAACTATGCTCTACTAACAAAGCAGGGGACTAAATAGGTAGATGGGGGGGGAATCACTGATTTTGGAAGCAAAGGACTATGCACTTGAACCTTATCTCTGTCGCTTATTACCTATGCTGCAGTAAACTTGATTACCTACAGAATATTTAGTATAAGGCTATCAGGATAGCAACAAGCCTTGAGTTCATGAACACTAAAGATTTTTTCTTAAGGAAATGGAGAACTTGAGCCTGTAGAAGAAGAGATTTAGGGGAACAATGATGCCTATTTTCAAATATTTCAAGGGATGTCATATGGAAGAGTAATGAACTTTTCTTGTTTTGCCCCACATCAATAAATAATATTTATTAAGTGCCTATGTGCCAAGCATCATGGTAAATACTGGGCATATAAGAAAGATAAAAAAAAAATAGTCCCTCTCTTTCTCATCCTAAATTTGATGCATGCTCCAAGAGGTTGAGGTATGTCTCCAGTATCTGGAAAACTGACACATACTAGGTGCCTAGTAATTGTTGAATAAGCTAGCATGTTTTTTCTTCCATGAAACTAAGTGTTCTTGGTTCTCCTTCTAAGCTCATATTCCCTTTTCTTCAGCAGCTTTTTAAAAAATGACCATTATTAACCACTGACCTCGTGCTATACCATACAGTGCTCACTAAGCAGACATTGGACACTAGATAAATGTTGTTGCTTTTGGAAAGCCTGACCTTTAATTGATCTTTTTTTTCTTTTTCTTTCCTGAGATCTCTTCATATTTCGATGGCATTGGATTTTGTTTTAAGTCTGCATTTACTGAGTAGTGGAATGAAAACATTAGTATTTCTATTCCTGGGCTGCATCTGTTGCTAAGTCATTTCTGTAACGAATCATGATTTAGACACAATGCAATTACAGAGATGCTGATTCTTCCCTTTCTGTATATATTATATTGGGGTGTGTATTTATATGTATATGTTCATGTTCATATATGAATATGGGGGAAAGCAAGGCCATTGGAATCCCCAAGAAAAATACAGATTACCTAACACAAATACTTAGTCGCAAAGAAAAAAAAATCAATGTATTCACCTCAGTATGAAGTCAAGTGTTTTGGGCTGATAGTCTACAACAATGATCAGCAAAGTTACGGGTTTGTTTATTTGCGTGAGTGAGTGTGTGTGTGTGTGTGTGTTATGCTCCTCTTTGTAAGTGTTCTTGTTTCTTTGAAAGAAAGCAACGTAAGAAATGATCCAAAGATGTTGAATCTTCTACCACTACTGCACACATTATGACTTTCCACTTGCCTTCATTTGATTTCTTTAACTATAAATGGTATCAGCGGGAGATAGAATTTTACTAATATTTCCCAGAAGAGACTAGATTCTGATGATCTAACACAGGTAAAAGACAAGTGAATTACCTTTTTCAATATAGGAAAGTCAAGACTTCTTTCATAGTTACCATTCAATGATGTTCTCAAGAGGTTCCAATTGGGAGCTATCTTCACCATTACTTTTCACTACTCTTTGTGATGTCAGAAATAGTTTCATGGGGAATAAAAGAGACAAGCAGAGCATTAAAGATTAATGTCACATTTGGAAACTACCAAGATAGAAAATGCACTCTGCTATTAAATCCTCCTCCTCTTTCAAAAGTTATATTGTGCATTATCAAGTCCATGGAAGGAGTACACTATCTTGGAAAAAAAATGCTAACATTGAATGAATTTCTATCTCATTATAGTCACTGTAATTATAATCATTATTAAACTTTTAATGAGCCAGATTGCCTACTATTTCAGCTGTTCCCTTATCTTAAACTCTTTGGGGAGTTGCATTAATCTTTTTAGAGTAATAGTAAGTTCTTGATTAAATATTTATTGAGAATTTTTTATGTGTTATCTTAAAATAAAGACGTGGACTAGCTGGTTGAGCCAAATTTAATAAGATCCAGTTTAGTCAGGATCAATGTAAAAGTTTGTTCTTGAATTCAAGAAATCAGCCTCTGAAGTACAGAAAGGGGAAAGCATATCTATATAGCATTTCAGGAGAGGGGGGAGACTTGAGGATTTAAAAAGTTTGCCAAATAAAAATGAGTCAAACTGTGGCATACAGAAACCAATAAAAAATGAATTAATTCCCAGGTTTCATTGATAATTACAATGTCCATGGTTAAACAAATGGTAATTCTATGCTATTTTGAACTGGTCAGACCACTCCTGCAGAATCGTGTTCTATCCTGTCTCACATTTTAGCAATTAAAGAGCAAATCATGAAGGAAACACAGCAGAGGAAGCAAAAGGCTGGAAAGTCTTTCGATCATGTTATATATGGATCAGTTCTTTCAGAGTGTTTATCCTGCAGAAGAGAGAATCGAGAAAGACATGATAATCATTTTAGTTATTGAAAAGTGAGCAAATGAAAGGCATGTGAAAGAACACTAAATAATGGACCAAAGCTACAAAGGCACATTGAGGCTTGACTTAAGACTCCCTCTCTCCATCTCCAGGACAAAGTATAGCTAATAACATGTGATAACCTGAAAGCCAGGGGCAATAGACAAGAGTGCCATGTGATGGTATCTATCCACAGTTTTGTCATGAATCAGTTTGTAAATTTGAACTAGTTCTTCTCCCCAAGTAGCCAGTTCGCCATGTAGAATATCAAAGGACTGATGAGCTCAGAGTTTCATTCTAGTTTGCAATTCATTGTGCTACATGGCAGTCTCTATAAGTAATCATGATGCTGAAAGCTGGCTCCAATTTTTTCTTTGTATTTCCAGTGCCTGGCATATATTAGGTATCTAATGAGCTATGATTGATTGACTGACTGACATAATTTATATTCTAAGAAGTAGATGAAAGGAAGTTTTGTACATAATTTAGGAGAGGGGGGCATTTGCATGACATTTGCTTAAAGACTGCTATGCTAGAACACATTTATTCTAAAAAGGCAGTCAGAGGGGCATTTGCACTGGGGTAGATGTTTATTTTATGGCGAGTGATCTTGTGAAAAAACTACTAGTATTAAATAGGGGAATGAAGAATCATTTTGGTCATGCCATCTGTACAGAAAGATAGTGAAATGACCAAGGGTAGAACTGGGTATTTGACAGGGGTTAGTGTTTGAATGACAGAGATTTGCTCCTAAAAACTTATCCTTCTTAAAATTTAATAATTTTAATTTATATTAAATCTGTCAGCAGTCTGTATAGTTACTCTTCCTTCCTTTCCCATTACACAATCCCTAATACTCTTGTCTTTTGCAAAATGGACTTTACATCAGAAACTTTACAACTCAAATCATAGGACACACAATGACAAAGTTAGAAGGCTACTTCAAACATAGGAATAACAGAAAAACATAGCATACTTTAGTCCATATTCAGATGACATCAGTTCTTGTTCTGGAAGCAGATAATACTTTTTCATAATGAGTTCTTTGGGAGTGCCTTGGATCATTGTATTACTGAGAATATATAAGTCATTCACAATCGTTCATCATACAATATGGCTGCTTCTATATACAATGTTCTCCTGGTACTGCTTACTTCACTTTGCATCAGTTCATGTAAGTCTTTTTAGGTTTTTAAGTAATCATCCTGCTTGTCATTTCATATAACGCAACATTCCATAATGGTCATATACCACAACAAGTTCAGTCATTTAGGGAAACTTTAAAATAACATTGAATGTTAAGGTCTGAAGTGACTTTAGAACATTGAAAGTTAAATCCAAAATGGGCCTGTGAACGTAGAAAAGATAATTTTAGGACAGAAAGAGAATTTAGAAGGAAATACATAACATTAGAAATGTATGTAACCTTAAAATAGAGATCACAGAATCAATCCACTGAAAAAGGATCTTAGAATCATGTATTCCAATACACTCACTGTATAAATGAGAAACCAGATGGAATGAAGGGATTTCCTTAAGGTCGTTTAACTTCTAAGGAACAGAACTGGGAATAGCTCTTCTCTCCAATCTGATCTGGTCATTGAAGTGTTTTCTCTTAGACTTAGTCTGAATATTCCAAAAAAAAAAGCATAGCAATTCCTTAACTGAAGCTTTCCCTAACAGAACCTTTAGGAATAACTTCTTTCTATATCCCAGAAAGACACTTCACCCAGTGACTTTCCTAAAAACAACCCCAATGTCCTCATCTGCCATTGACCAAAGATAAACCAGAGACTTCTCATCTCCAGTTCCCTTAGGCATGAAACACTAAAAAGAGAAAGCCCAGAGGTGAAGGCTTTCACCATATACATTCATGCTGCTTAAAGATGAGCATGTCCTGGGTGATAGAGAAGCATTTTCAAGAATGTCCCTCCTTTTTAAATCCCTCTCCTTCTCCCCTACCAATCACAGACCTGGTGACTAAATATTTTCTGTTTATTGTATTTCTTTTCATTCCATTCCCATTGAAAAGATATTTGCATGAAAATAGAATGCAGAATCCTAGCTTCTGATGACATAATCATTTCCATAGAAACTAATTATGATGTGACAGAACTGAGACTTCAGGTAGAGGAATGAACAGCAAAAGCAGATGGAGACCAACCAAGATTTTATTTTTTTATGTTAATATCTCTAGTAACCAGAACAGAGCTGGAGAAATTCAGAAAATATATCAAATGCAATATAACTAGCATGTCAGAAGTGAATGAATTTTGCTAATTTGGTGCAGCAGAGAGAATGCTAGCTTGAGTCACAGGAATTGAATTTGAAAAGGATTCTGCCATTGACTATCCATGTGACCTTGAGCAAGTCAAGTAATCTCAGTGAGCTTTCATTATCCATCTGTAAATTTAGAGAACAGGACTAGAGTACTTATAAATTCCAATTCATACACATACATAAATATATCTGTATGCATGTATATATACATATTATATATATACACATATATATACATATATATATGATATGTGCCAAATTGAAGTTATTTTTAAGATGTATGTCACTGTGACCATTCTATGAAATGAGTCATAATTTGTTCAATATGGTTAGGGTGACACAGTGTAATGGAGAGTGGACAGGACTGAATTCAGAGATCTGCATTCAAGTCACCACTCTGCTACTAATTAACTGTAATCTTGGGAAAGTCATTCTTTCTTTTAGTAGCAGTTTTCTCAGTATTCAATTGAGGAAATGAGATCTATTAAATGAAGTCTATTAGCATATATCTATATAATTTTATATACATATATTATACAGATATACATATCTGCAAATACATATACACAGGTATGTGTGTATATAGAATTCACTAATAAGAAAACTGTGCTACTGAGGTAATGGGATCTATCAAAAGGAGATAGATATATACAATATATGTACCTATACAAATATACATATGTGTGCATGTACCTATTCATAGGTGCATGTGTGTATATATATACATATATATTTTGATAGAATTCATTTGATAAGATCCCATTTCCTTAATTCACTAATGAGAAAATTATGCTACTGAGTTATTTCCTTATGATTATATATGTGAGTACGTGTATCTGTTTTCTAAGTTCCTTTCCAACTCTGATTATGTAGTCCTACTGTGTCTTTTTTACACACACAAGAGGAAGCTAAGGCCCATGCATGGTGGTCCAGAGACTTCCTCAAAACCATACAATGATAGAACTAGGACTAGACCTTATGCATTCACTCTCAAGACTCATTTGATCAATTCTCTGAGCTGAAGACCTGCCAAAGAATTTTTTTTAAAAGATCTATCTCTAGACTATCCCAATATTCAACAAAGAAATGTAAAGATTGGTGACAGCTTCTAGACCAATGAAGTATTATGAAAGAGTGGAGAGAGAGCTAGGGAGGGTCATGGGATTTAGGTTCCAATTCTGGCTATACATACTATCAGTGTGACCCTAGGAAGAACATTTAACCTGTCTATTTCTGTTTCATTTTCTGTAAAATAAAGAAGGAAAGTGGTCAACTAAATGATTGCTACCATCCAGTGGTGTAGTGTGGAATGAGTGCTGGATTCAGAGTTAGGGGATCAATATCCAAATCATGGATCATTCACTTGCTAACTGTGGAATTTTGGATGAATCGCCTACTTTGGAGTTCAATGGCTTCTTCTACAGTATAAGAGATAGTATCTAAGGTCTTTTCTGGTTCTAAATTATTGATCCTATGATATTTAAGGTCATTTCTTGCTCTAAATCTGTGACCCCATTTGTATCTGTCCTTATAACAATATGGAAAAATTGATCCTTTGGGGAAGCAGGGAATCAACCCCAACATTTAAAGAAAAACTACAGGGAATCTAAGCAGTTAGGTACAGAACTGGGTAACTGACTAGATTCTGAATCAGGACAAAGTTCATATTTCATATTAGATGCTTACTAGCTATGGCATATTAGGTATAAGTAAGGTGGATTTTAATGAATGTAAAGTAGATTTTTGTTATTCTTTCTTAGAGTTTAGTTTCCCAAGATCCATAGCTATAACAGTCTCTTGGTCCCAGGTATTAGATATGAGTTCTCATGATTATGGTTCAAAACATCTCCACCATGCTTGTGCAGCATTATATAATGTTAAATAATTTGTAAATTGTAAATATGCATTTTGAATGCATAGTGAGATATGGGGATGAAGTTACAAAAAATTGGAGGCTATTGCTGGCAATATGCCTTCTTTGTCTGTTGCCCTATAAAAAGGTGAGCACTGGTCATTGGGTGGGGAACCCTCAAGGTAGAATGCACAACCTGGAATTCTGTGTGTGCCTAGATGGTTCCCCACCAAGAATTGGGGGGAGGGGGGAATCTGTGTTTTTCTTCACTGACCCTCATTGAAGCTTGAAGAGATTTGGGTGAGTGCACAAGCTGTGTCTCTATTGACCCCATAAAGACATAGGGGTAGTTGCCCCCACCTTCTCTCCAGTGACAGAGAGAATAATGATTAGAGAATACTGTAGGAATTTGTGCTCCCATTATCAGTAACCCTCTTGTGAGAAGACTAGACTAAAGTAAGATTATTAACCCCTCCAAAACTGTCTTCCTGTTTGACCAGATCAAGATTGAACCTGTTTTAGCAGCCTTCCTGTGTGCTAGTGTTATCTGTTTTATAGTAGGCAAGTCACTTGACCACTCTCTGTCTTAGCTTCCTCACATGTAATTGAGAAGGAATTGGACCGAATGACCTTTGAGA
>CM053601.1:173613824-173655025 GCA_028646575.1 Pseudocheirus occidentalis | reverse complement strand
TAGAGTTTTATTGGTGTTTTTATTTTGCCTCCTTTTCCTCATGTTGGCCAGTCAATTAATTGGTTTGTTTTTTGAGATCTGTGAAACTCTGCTTCTAGTGGGGGAAGCTCTGTTCCAAATCGCTGGGGTTTTCCCAACTGCCAGAGCTATTGGGGGGGTGTTGCAAGTCCCCCCAGCTTTGGCTTGCTGAAAGTGCACCCCAGGACCACCACCCAAGACCACGATCTGGATCCAGGCCGCTCAACGCAAGAGCACTTAGCCTTGATCAATTGATTCAGCCCCCCTGCGGATTCCACAAGCCAGGGGCTCTGAAGCAGCCTGGTGGGGGTGCCGCTGGTTCCAGCAGTTCCCTTCCCCCACTGCTTCCTTGCCCTGGGGGCAGATTGCTTGAACTGCTTTGCCACTGCCAAATTAATTTTCAAAGTTTCACTTTCACTAACTGTCTCTGACGATTTAAAGATCCCTCTAGGTAGGTGCTTTAGATTTTCTTTGAAGTAGACTCAAGCTGCTTTTTGGGAGGCTCCTTGTGGCCACCCTGGGGCCTGGCCAGTGGCTGTGGTTTTGGGCTGGCAGGGTCTCTGCTCCACTGTGGTGCGAGCTGCCTCTCTCCCATCCTTGTTCCTCACGCCTTGGCAGATGTGGAGGTGCTGGAGACTGTAGAACCTGTGCAGACTTGCTGCAGTGCCCACTCAGCACAGCTCAGCCCGTCTCCTTCCCACCGTCCCAGGCCTGGCCCCAGTCTCGGCTTCAGGCTGTTTCATTCTCTGCCCGTGGCCACTGGGATGAGCCCCTGCTGCCGAGCTGCCTTCAGCAAGAGATGGGTTCTCTGTATTTTTGTGAGTCTGAGACTCCTAGACTTTATCTAGGCTCATAATTTAATGGGTGTTTAGGGTGGTGATGTGGGAGCTGCGGGACCTTGCTGCTTCTACGCTGCCATCTTGGCTCTGCCCCCATCCCAAAAGAGATTTTTAAAAGAGGAAAAGGGCCTATATGTACCAAAAAAAATTTACAGCTATGTTCTGGTGGCAAAGAATTGGAGATTGAGGGGATGACCATCAACTGGGGAATGACTGAACAAATTGAGTATGTGATTATGGTGGAATATCATTGTGCTATGTGAAATTATGAGCCAGATTCTCTCAGAAAACCCTGGAAAGACATACATTAGCTGATGAAAAATGAAATGTATTGTGTATGAAATAATAGCAATATTGTAAGTTTATCAGCTGTGAATGACTTAGTTACTCTCAGCAATACAATGATCCAAGACAACTCTGAAAGAATTATGACAAAAAATGATATCCATCCTAAGAGGAACAACTTATGATATCTGAATACAGATTGAAGCATACATTTTTTTTTGCTTTAAAAAAAATTCTGGAGTTTTTCTTGTGTGTATGTGTGTGGAGGGGTGTCTGATTTCTTTTACAAGTTGACTAATATGGAGATCTTTTACATGACTACACATCTATAACCTATATTGAATTGGTTACCTTCTCCATGATGGGTAGAGGCAAGGGAGTGAATTTGGAATTCAGAGTTTTAAAAATGAATGTTAAAAATTGTTTTTACATGATGCTGGGAAAAATAAAATACTAAATAATTTTAAAGACTAAATTGATTCCTATGCTTTCAAATGTTTTTAATAGAAATGGATTGTAGTTTGTCAAAGTTTTTTAAAATCTTTTCTGCATTTATTTATATAATCATATAATTTTAGTTTGTTTTGTTGTTGTTGTTATCGACTTGGTCAATTATGCTGATACTTTTCTTGGAAGTGGAAATAGGTGATGCAGTTGACAAACATTGTCTGCTCTTGCATCTAGTACTAGCACAGGGGTCCCCTATAGTCTTTTTCTGGCCATTTGTCAGTTCCCCTTACCATCTCTGTCCTGGAAGCTCCCCAAACTGCTGTACCTAACACCTAATCCCATCACTGATGATTTATCCATGTGGATTCCAAGCCAGCCTCCACCCTCATGTTACAGATCTTACTTTCTAAATTCATAAATGCTCTTTGCCTAGAAGAATGTTTTCTCTGATTTGGGGGTGGGGCTTGGGGGGAGTGTCTACGACTCCAGAATTTGATTTGAGACATTATTTTTTAAGTTGTTAGGCAGGGAATGTTGGGAGAACTCAACTGATTGCTTTCTCATACCATTTTGGTTTCATATCCATAAGTCTGATCTGAAACTTTTAAAGTGCTGTCATTGTTCTCTCTTTGAGTGTTAGCCAGTCAACCTTTTGGTTCCTTTGTTGTTGGTTTTTTTTCAAATTGTACCAAATCCACTTTCCAGGACACATGGGGAACTCTCTTCCTCCTTTAAAAAGGAAAGGAGAAAAGAACACAATAGGGATCTCTTAGTTTCTTTGATGCACCATTTTTGTACATATTGAATTGTATTAAACAATTATAACTGTGGGGAAAAACAGATTTTATTAAAGGGAGGAATTTAATTAGTACCATTGCCTTTTGGTAAGTGGAAATGTATGTCATTTCTCTATTAGCTCATAATTAGGGGCAGTAAGATGCTGTCGTAGGTAGAGCACTGACCCTGGAGTCAGAAGAAACTGAGTTCAAATCCAGCCTCAGACACTTGACACTTACTAGCTCTATGACTCTGGGAAAGTCACTTAACCCCACTACCTCTCCAAAAACAAAATGAAAGAAAAAAACATAATCTATCATGCACAGAAATCCTTCCTTTGTATTTAATAAGTCTCTTTTCTTTATGTTTATCTGACTATTGGTTGGGCAAGAGTGAAAGGTAGGTGTGGGTCAGCAAGTGCACTGTGACAATGATATTCCCACTGAAGTTGGTAGAACTGAAGCAATAGGAGTCAATTTTAATAAGACTGGTGCTCCCTGGGAATGACATGGGCCATAAATTAACAGAGCAAGGAAGCAAAGGCATAAAGGAATACACCAATGAAATAAAATGAAACTGACTAATGAAATAAGGTGACTGCCTGCTGAGAGCAATCAAAGACCCTCAGGAATGGCAGGCAATGGGGAATATGAGGTTAACACAAGCATCATTGTGTCCCCCCTCCTAAACAGCACTGGAATGTAAAGATGAATGGATGAATAGATAAATGAATGGATGAACAAATATATTTATTAAGCATCATATGCCAAGCACTATGCTATGATAAAGATTAGTAGAGAAATGGAATTTAAGGGGAAGCCATGTTTCTTTTAAGGGCTGGGAGATATTCATTCTAAAAGTCTCTTTAGTTCTCAAAGGGTATGTCTCCTTAAGTCAGCCTTCCTTGCATTCAGCACATCTGAAGCAAGGAAGGGCTGTCTGAAAGTCTTTTGGCCACTTGTGGCCTAGTGGAGGGTCCTGATTGAAAAGCTCAATGGGAAATCATGTGAATTTGCAATTGAAACGAAGCATTTGGTAACAGCTTGACTCTGAGGGAATGTATTTCCTCTTTCACTGTCCCTGGACCTCTCTCCTACTGTTTCCTCCCCTTTCCCCTTTTAGAAGGTTTTTTTTTTAATCTTGAATTTTTCCAGAGAGCAGGATCCATAGATATGTTGCCAAACAAATTGGTCATTGAAAGCTCCTGTTCCCTGTTTGTTGCCTTAATCTTTGATTATTCTAATGCTGGCAATTACAGGTTCCCATTATGTATAGAAACTGCTTTTGTGATGAGTGAAAATTAAATTGTGTGCTGGGATGTTTGCCATTGGTGTCTTCTTCTTTATACTTAATATGGTATTGCCTACATATGTTTGTCCGAATAGTGTAAGTATTTATGTAATTCCTTTCTTATTTTGTATCCGGGAGAGAAGCATTACATAGTATCTGTTACTTTCATTGGAGTCCTTCTGTTCACAAGTGTTATCAGTACCTTATCAGGCCTGGATATTCCAAACCAGCCATTGATGGTGCCTGGAATACCTGTTCTGTTCCTTTTCCAAGTCCACTGGAGGTAGCTGGTTTGAAGTACCCACAGTGTTGGACAGCTCCTCTTTATCATTGCTGCTGTTCAGTCATTTTATTGATTTTTGACTCTTCATGATGGGCTTTCCTTGGCAAAGATACTGGAGTGGTTTGCCATTTCTTTCTCCAAGTCATTTCACAGATGAATAACTGAAGCACAGGTTTAAGTGACTTGCTCAGGATCACACAGATAGTGTCTGAGGCTGGATTTGAACTCTTGAAGATGAGTCTTCCTGACTCTAGACCCAGCACTCTATCTACTTTTCCACCTGGCTACATTCAGCTTCTCTTTACATTGTGTAATGATTGTGTTTAAGGAAGAGGAATCAGACACACATTTATAAAGTATCAGGGAAAGAGTACATACCATGAAGTAGTCCTTGATTGTTTGTCTTTGTGGTCCCAAGATGGAAGTTTGGTTTGAGAAAAGCACTGAGACTAGAAATCTGGAACCTTACTTCATGAGACCCTTCTTGATTTTCCTAGTTGTTAATTCTCTATCACAAATCACTGTGTAATATATATGCAATATATACATGCATACCAATATAGTATATGTATATATGAGCATGCCATACACATTCACTCATGTGTATGTATACAAGTATATATGTATGTATACATCTACATATGTGTAATACATTTATTTTTATATGTTTTCAATGTATTCTTATCTTTAAAAATATTATAATGCCTTTATCGAATGTAAGATCCCACTAAAATATAAAATCCTTGTGTATTTATGTTCCCAGTGGCTAACACAATCTCAGGCACAGAAGTGTTTAGCAAATACTCATGCTTCAATCAATAACAAAGTATAGGCAAGGATAGGATTATGTTCCAATATTCTATACTGATTCTTTGTTCTTCCTCTACGAAAGGAGGGAAGGATCAGCTTTTTAGAGCTGGAAGTCACCTTAGAAGCTATGTAGTCTAACTGCCCCCTTGTGATATACATGAGGGTACTGAGAGGTTGAGTGCTTTGTCCAATGTCATAAGTAAGTAATTAAGTGATGTTGAGGAATTTGAACTCAGAATCACTGGTTCTTTCCATTTCCCTTGTAACTTCCAAAGTCTCTTGTAATTTGCTACTGTTTTCATTTGTGTCTGACTCCTTGTGACCCCACTTAGGGTTTTCTTGGCAAAGATTATGGAGTAGTTTGTCATGTCCTTCTCCAACTCATTTTACTGATGAGTAAGCTGAGGCACACAGGGTTAAGTGACTTGCCCAATGTCACATAACTACTCTGTATCTGAGGCCAGATTTTTTAAAATTTTATATCTGACGCCATATTTAAACTCATGAAGGTCTTTTCAATTTTACTGACTCTGAAACCATCACTCTATCCATTGTGCCACTTTGCTACCCCTCCTGAAATTACCACCCTTCAATTCTGTGACTCTGGGTAGGCTCTTGGTAAATAAGCTTCTTCAAAGTAATCAAAAGTAATGATGTAGGGAATAAAGTCAGAATCTTCCTACCCTTTGGCAAAAAGGGAAGGAAGTATTCTTTATATGCCTGAGTCTGTGACAAGCAGTAGAAAGATAAGGTGTGAAATACAGTTTCCCTGAAGACCCCATAGGATCAGAATAAAAGTTTCTGTTTCTAGTAATGTACTAGTTTACTGAAATTGGGATTTGAGTGCTGAGTTACTGTATATGTGTGGAGCAGTATCCAAAAAGTCAAGCTTCCTGAGAAGTAATAAAACACAGGGCAAAGACCTGCAGAATTTAGTAGTCTGGCAGTGTTTACTACTTTCAGGAGACAGTTCTGTTTTCTTTTCTGAGAATGAGAGTTTAATTGTACCACTGGTTGGGAAGCTGCTATCTTCAAGGCTCCAGTGTTGCCAGCTCAAGCCTGGGAATATACAACTTATTTGTTTGTTGAACAACAAGGTCAATGGTGGAGTTATCTTCCAGAGAAAACCCCATCAATACTGTATCAGGAGGAAACACCAAAAAAGGAAATGAAGACATTATCAACTTCCTCCATGAGTCTGTGCCTTGATGTCTTTACCAAAAGTCTTAATCACATAGAGTTTGGGGTGCTGATAACAACCTAGAAGTGAATTCATCTTCTGGCAGAGTCAGTCACATGTGAAGTCACACCAGAAGCATGTGGTGTGAAATTGAAATGACTCACTGTTTAGGGGACCTTTTGAAATATGTTTCTATCAGTCTTTGAAATTGCATCATGTGTATACCATCCCAGATCTGACTGTGTCTGTTCAGTGGGGCAGGCAGACCAGCCTGGGTAAAGCCATTTCAATAAGCCAGGAGAATACTTCACTGTCCTCTCCTATCACGATTTTTTCCCTGAATAATACACTACATTTTGGTTAAAAATGTAATATGTATAATAGGGTTATTATTCCCAGACCTAGCAGGGGAGTTTTAGTTGGAGATGAGAAGGAAAAAGAGGACTAAATGGTCCTTATTCCAGGTCTTTCAAAATCAGGATTGTGAAACTAAAGGTAGTATGGATCAGTGGAAAAAGCAGTAGAGATGAAATATAAAATATGAGTCCCATCCCTGGCTCTGCCACTTATCTGTTTTACTTTGGTCAAGTAACAAACTCTCAGTTCAGTTTCTTTGTGTATGAAATTGGAAGTTTGGATTTGATAACATTGGAGGTCACTTCTAGGTCTGGAGCTATGATGCTATGAAGTTTTCTTAAAGAAAAAAAAAACAACTTTGAGTCATTCAAATAATTGCATATGAATCCAAGCAGCTGGATAATGTATTGGATTTGCAATCAAGAATATCTGACTTCAAAATCCTTCCTCAGACACTTAATAGCAGGATAACCCTGGACATGTGACAGCCTTTCTAAGCCTCAGTGGCTTCTCAGCTCTCTTCTAGCTCTAAATCTTTGATCCTATGAACTCCTCAAAGAATTGGCAGACTTAATTTTTTCCTCAAAGATAAAAATCAAACATATTATCAATTCTTGACCTTCCAATGGTTTGAAGTTTCTGCAGTAATTTTTCAGTCTGAGACCAACTTTCCCCATGAACCCAGTGTATTCCTAAGTTCTCCCTCATTTTTCATTTTCGGTTGTTCTGTGCTATTTTAATAGAAACACATGTTAATACTCTGTCAAATGAAATACACAGGCATATGTATGTATGTGTGTATGTATGTATGCATGTGTGTATGTATGTATGCATGTATATATTACAAGTTTTGTTCCAGACTACCACACCACCACATGACCACAGTAAAGTCAATCACATAAATTTTTGGTTTCCCAGTACATATAAAAGTTATGTTTACACTATACTATTGTCTAATAAGTATAGAATGTCTAAAGAACAATGTAGATACCTTAACTAAGATACTGTATTGCTAAAAAAATGTGCAAACCATCATATGAACCTTTAAGTCATATTTTTTTAATGGTGGAGAGTCTTGCCTAGATATTGACGACTGCTGATTAATCAGGATGGTGCTTTCTGAAGTCTGGGGTATCTGTGGTGATTTCTTAAAATAAGACAATAGAGTTTGCCATATTGATTGACTCTTCCTTTTACTCGAACACTTAGGAGACATTGTAGGAATATTTGGCTTGATTTCAATATGATTGCTTCTCAGGGAAGAAGGATGCCCAAGGACAGGGAGAGAGATGAGGAACAGCTGATTTGTGGAGCAGTCAGAAAATACACATTTATCAACTAAGTTTGCAGTCTTATTTGGGCATGGCTCATGGAACTCCAAGAAAATTATAATAGTCGCATCAAAGCTCTCTGATCACAGATGACCGTAACAGATATACGAATAACGAAAAGTTTGAAATATTATGAGAATTACCAAAATGTGACACAGAGACATGACATGAGTACATGATGTTGGCAAAATAGTGCCTACAGGCCTGCTCCATGCAGGATTGCCACAAACATTCCATTCGTAAAATAAACAAATAGAAACAACAAAACCCACTACATTTGTGAAGTGCAATAAAGTAGATCGCAATAAAATGAGGTATATCTGTATATGACATTGCAGACTTCTGGGAAAGAAGTATTCTTGTTTCAATTAAAAAAAAAGAAAAGAAAAAGTTCATCTCTGTTCTGTAGCCAAAGGTCCTGAGTGCTGGTCAGGGAAATCTTCTACTTAGTATGTTTATGAGCTTAAGGAAATCATGTAGCTTCTAATAGTATCAGTTTCTTCCTCTGTTAAGGAGAATTTGGGAGGACCTTATGCCTTTAAATCCATGAACCTATTGCCCCATTTTCATTGTATCAATGCAAATAAATAAGAGCCCAGTGACTTTTCTTTGATAGAACTCTGATGCCATCAATGTGGATACTTCTTTCACCAATCCTGGTCACAATGCAGCCCAGACTCTCCTACTGTGAGTTTCTTGTCTCTTCTTTCCATCATTAATTGCAGAATGTATGCCTAACACCTATAATCTCCTGTTCCTGGGGAAGACTGAGACTGGTGGAAGCCTTGAGCTTGGGTATTCTTGAGTGCAGTGCACTACATTTGATCAAGTATCTGCATTCAGCTTGGTCTTAGTACTCTGAGTACCCTGGACTGGGTTGAGAGGGGCACTAAGCTACCTAAGGAAGGACGAATCAGCCAGTTCTGAAACAGAGTGAGTCAAAGCTCCTATGTCAAGTAACACTGCCATCAGCCCCCTTTCCAAACTGGAAGAGGTAGAGATACCTAGTTCCCCTCACTCCCTCAAAAAGTCAAATAATTGTGGGATGCTTTTTTTATAAAAATGACTTGAATCCATAAGAGGATCTGAACTTCAGCTGTGCATGTGCACAGGTGTATTCTCTACAGCTTTATCTAGTATTATGTGTGCCATCTATGTAATGTGATATAGTGGATAGAGTGTGGGCTTAGAGACAGGAAGACACAAGTTCAAATTATGTGTTAAAAACTTACAATCTTTGTGACCCTAAATAAGTCACTTAACCTTGTTTTACTCATCTGTAAAATGAGCTAGAAAAGGAAATAGCAAATCACTACAATATTTTTGCCAAGAAAACCCCAAATGGGGTCACACAGAGTCAGACATGATGAAAGCACTAAACAAATGTATGCCAAAACATGACTCAGATAAATCCAAGTTCCTTCTGAATTCACCTCTATGGTTCTGAAGGGCTTTAACAATAAGAAATCTGGCAAAAAAGACGTATCCATTTCCCATTTGTCAGAGTCAACAGCTTGTTTAAAAGAGATGGATTGGAACTAGTGTCATTTCCCATCACCTCCCCATCTCGCTTTATTGCATTGTCTGCTTTGATGCAGATTTTGACCTTTGATCTACTAGTTGATAATCTGACTGAACAAGGACAGCTGATCCTGAAATGACTCCCCCACCAGTAAATGGTTATATACCATCTGGAGTTAGATTAGTTTCTATTTTCATATACTATTCAGTGCTCAAAATGTCGAACATTTTCAGTCTTTCTTCTTGAAGAAATTATTTATATTATACAAGTGTTCAGTGTCTGAAACATCTGAATGCCTTAGGTATCTTTTATATTTTCTCTGAGTGTGATGGCATCTGTTGACTTGGTTAGCAGGGTCTTGTCAAATTCTCCATAAAATGCCTCTACTCCTTCATCTTTTTGTATCAGATGTTGACATGAGAACCAAAATTACTTTCACTGTTATCTTATGTATATATCCTCCCTGATCACGGCAAGGGAAGACTGAATGGTTTATGAATTCCCATGTCTTTTTTTTTACCTCTGGATCCACAATGAAACGCCTTTCTTTGCCTCCCAAGGAGTGCCTGTGAGTGGTTTTTTCCATATAACTGCTACTTTTCTACCTTCGGATTTTATTTATGGTGAAAATGGAAGCATTTGTGGTGTTTAGTTTCCTCAATATTACATCAACTCTTTAATCGTTGTATGATGTGCTCATGTTTAGAGTACTAGACATTTAATTATTACTTACAATTGCATCATTTTAATATCTCTCCCTTTCCTGTAACTCATTTACCATATATTCACCTTTATTATAGACACATAAGAGAGTGGACATATGAAAAAAGTTTTTTATTGCATGACTTACTGTAACCAATGAACATATCAGTCAGTAGCCAGCCTGCTACTGAAGATATTCTCTGCCCTTAACTAGGCTGATCTCACATAGTAGAAAAAGCCGGCGTGTGGCTCAAAAACCTTTCTAACTAAGTAAATGGAAACTACCAGAGCTTACACTTGCATGAACTTCAAGAACTTACAGCTGTCTCCATGTCACATCAAGATCTGGGATAGAACTTTTGGTAGAACCCAAGGGTCGAAGCAATATTATAAATTGCTTTATGAAAAGAAGGAACAGCATGGCCATGCCTCTATAAACAAGACTGTCATCAAAGTGAAATTTAAGCACAATCTAAGAGATAATAAGAATGGTCCTAAGAATGATCCAAATTTTATCATTTTTTTGTGCTTTATTGTGCTTGATGTTCAGGTCCACAAGTTATCATAAATATTCACAAAAACCTAGGGTAAAATATTCTTTTAGTGCTTGGGCGGGGAAAGAATGTCTCTCTCTCAAAGAGTCATGGCTATAGCCCATCCATTAATATGGACATTTATAGTTTTTCAGGGAATGGTCCAAGCATGTTTCAATATGGAGCCCTTACAGCTAACTACTTACTGTACCTATTCTAAAAATATCCTCTGAATCTCTGAAAGCCACTTAAGAACTGGGATTTTTTTGAACAGGGGTTCCAAAGCTTAGTGGCAGACAATTTAGATGGTGATTAGGCCATGCTGTAGGTATGAAGGGGAACCATGACTTGTGTTAGTTTAAACTGAGTCTAAGACTTCATCCTTAAGCAGAGGTAAGGATGGATTGGGATCTAGAATTTTCCAGGAATGCCAAGTCCAAGAGGCTTAGCTGAGAGTGGGAAGTCTGGATGTAGAGTGAGAGTTTCAATCCAAGAGATCCCATCTGGAGATCAGGAGGTACAATACCTAACTTGTCAGTGGATGACTGTCTGATGTCATTGATGGCCTGGAATCTCCTCCCATTCTATTGTGAGTTTTCCTGATTTGCACCTGAGGGATGCATCTTTGCCCCCCATGCATCAGTAAAGCTGGGAATGAAGAGAGATCATTACCATCAATAAAGTAACTCTCTACTCAGGGAAGTGAGTAGAATTCAGAATATTTATTTTGACAAGTGTAGTTGAGGGGCAATTATTTGCAGAAATATTTCTTTGCACAAGAATTAATATGCTTTCATGTCTTCTGCAAAAATAAACGAACTTAAAGTCGTTAAGAGCTTTCTTGGTGTTTTTGGAAATTTCTTTTTTTCTCTGCTATCTCCCCTCTATCTCACCCCCTATCTCTTGCCTCTATCCACTCTCCATTACCCCCCCACACACGTATATGCTCATAGGTAGATAGATGTATCAATAAGTGTATTCATATATCTACATGTAGCTATGTCTATATACGTGTACACGCATTCACATACATCTATGTATTGCCAAGAGAAGCAAGGCAAAAGTGTGGGGGAGAAGGTGAGCAGGGGAGAGATTTGAGAATCAACTGGCTTGCAAATTACCAAAGTGAAAATTAGCTCAGTGCTACTGGGTAATAAGAATAATAATAATACACACTTCAGGGACCATGCTACATAGCAGAAGGGTAACGAGAGCATTTCTTTCCATTTCTAATGCACTGTTGAGAATGCTTATTAACAAAGTGACTTATGTGCCATTCTGAGGTGACATTAAAAATATCCAGGTTCTGGCTAGAAGGGAAATGATTCAAAGCAGGTGGTATGCCTCTTATGAAGGGAAAAAATGTTTAGGAAATAGTGGGTTATTAGAAAAAGAAAAAGGAAAGCAGTTCTCTGAACCCTTTGGAAATATGCTTCTCAAGCAATACAACCTATTCCTGAAAGGTCCATCCAAAAGAGGGGAGTGAAATTTGACTTTTTTTTCTATAATTGATATAAGCAGAATCAGTGAATATTGGAATTAATAGGTATGCTTTCCAAGTATGGCCCCTCCCTCTGAGATGCTCTTTCATTTTCACTCTATATGTCTCATATTTTTTGTATGTAGTATACCCCCACAAACTTGTAAGCCTGTGAGGCAAATACTTGTTTTGTGTGCATGTGTTGTATTGTGTTGTGTTTGGTTTGGTTTTGGTTTTTTGTTTGTATCCACAAAGCTTCTGACAAGGCATGCCACACAGAAAGTGCTTAATAAATGTTTATTGACTGATTGCCTGTCCTTGGAGATCTAGTCCAAGCCCCTTGTTGTGCACATGAAGAAACAAATAAATGAAAAGAAAGGCTGTAAGTCGGGTCACACATAAAGCACTAATCATTGACTGAAGCAATTGAAAAACATAATGCAAAGTTAATTTTGTGGAGGTGGTTGTTGTTCAGTAGTTTCAGTCACGTCTTAATCTTCCTGATCCAACTTGGGGTTTTCTTGGCAAATATTCACGAATAGTTTTCTTATGCAGCTCATTTCTTCTAATGAGGAAACTGAGGCAAATAGTGGGAAAATCATTGAATTCCAAGTCAGAAAACCAGATTTCAAATTCTAAGTTTGTTTTCTACTAAGAGACTCTGAGTAGAGGTCACCATTCACCATTCACCAATTTGGTTGCCTTGTCTATTAATTAAGAATTGGGCTAGATGATAACTAAAATCCCTTCCAGCTCAAGGATGAGAGAGAGAGAGAAAGAGAGAGAGAGAGAGAGAGAGAGAGGGAGACGGAGAGGGAGAGGGAGAAACAGAGAGAGGGGGGAGGGAGGGAAGGAGAGGGGAAAGACGGGGAGAGACAGAGAGGGAGAGAGAGGAAGAGAGAGCTGGGGAGAGACAGAGAGAGACAGTGAGAGGGACAGATACAGAGAGAGACAGAGAGGGACAGGGAAAGGGAAAGGGAGAGAGGGAGACAGAGAGACAGAGACAGAGATACAGATGGGGGGGCAGGAAAGAGAGAGAGACAGAGAGAGAATGAGAATACTAGTATCTTCTCTGTCTATAGCACTGTACCAGATTCAAGGGAAACAAATGTAAGCCTAAAAAGGCTTAAATTCTAATGTTTTATTTGTTGATAGTTGTTAGGAAAATAATGCATAATAAATAGTTGCTGTGCTCAGATATATGGATGTATAATTGTCACTTTATAGTTTGTGAAACAGTTTCCCTGTGGATATTCTCTTGGACAAGTAGTATTGGTAGCCATGGTTTACAAATCAGGCTTCAAGAGATAAAATGGTTTGGGAACCAATATTTTAATCCAGGATGCTATCCGTTAAGCAAATCTCAGACATTGTTTCTGACATAAGTCCTTGTCCTAATTCTTCCAGGTGTATATACTTCCCTCCACTTTAATTTCCTTTGTGGTGCTTTGACTGTGCCAAATATCTACTTCATGTGTATGTGTTGTTTCCTGTGATAAAATATAAGATTCCTGAGACCTGGTACTGATCAGTTTTTTTCTTTGCAATACCGACACCTGGCATAGCACATGGTGCATGTTTTGTTGTTCTTGTTGTTCAGCGATGTCAGTTGTATTCAACTCACCATGACCCCATTTGGAGTTTTCTTTTCAAAGATACTGAAGTGGTTTGCCATTTCTTTCTCCAGCTCATTTTACAAATGAGGAGCAAACAGACTTAAGTGACTTGCCCAGGGTCACATAGCTAGTAAGTGTCTGAGGTCAGATTTGAATTTGGAAGATCAGTCTGCCTAATTCGAGGCTCAGCACTCTATCTACTGTGCCACTTAATTACCAAGTCACATAATATACAAGTATTTAATAAACATTTTTAAATTGAATTTCATTTTGGTTTGAAATTCAGGGCTCAGTCAACAATTAGGGCCCAGTGAATTTTAAAAAAAAATTTTCTTCGTTATGTTTTTTTTTTGTATAAGATATTATTCATAGCTAGTTCATGAAAAGGGTCATGGTTTTTGAAAAGGTGGCAATAGGGATAGTTAGGTGGCACAGTGAATAGAGTACCAGCTCTGGAGTCAGGAGGACCTGAGTTCTAATTTGACCTCAGACACTTTACACTTACTAGCCCTGTGACCTTGGACATATCACTTAACCGCAACTTCCCTGCCTTCCCCCTATTGAAACAAGAGAAAATAAAAGGAAAAAAAAGAAAAAGTGGAGGCAGATTAGAGAAGAGAAAAAAACATCTGTACAACAAAAAGAGAAACTAAGTTTTTTTTAAGTTAGGTGTCAAATTTATTATATGCTTCAAAATAAAAGCAAGATCTTAATCAGAGCTATCCTGCACAAGGCCCAATGCATTGACAACAGTATAGGGAAATATTTAACAAAATAAATGAAAATACACTTGAACATAGATAATGTTAATATGTAGCTTTTTTTGAGAAACTAAGTTTTTGAGTAACAATTAGCATTTGTGTCATACTTTTAAGTTTTGCAAAGCGCTTTACATATGTTATCTCTTTGGATATTTTCAAAAAGCTCTAGAAATCAGGTGCTTTTATCATCCACATTTTGCAGATGAGGAAAAATTAGTCTGAGAAAGGTTAAGTGATTTTCCCAGGGTTATCTAGGTAGTGTCAAAGGTAGGATTCGATCTCAGGTCTGCCTAATTCCTCACCCAACACTCTGTCCAATGGACCACCTAGCTAACTACTTGAAAGTATTCAACATTATTTTTATTAAATTTTGATGTTTAAAAAAATGTGAAATAACTATAAAACCTCTTTAAATGCAAAATGTTTTAACTAGAATAATGAATGGTGTTATCCTTGGTTCTGAAGGGGATTGCAATGGAATTACCAGAGGTGGAACAGGAAGTAGCATAAGATAAATGAGAATTTTTTTCCTAGAGTGAGGTCACAGAGGGCAACTTCTTGGTAAGGATAGCAAGTCCCACTATTCTTTGTCATTTAATTGTATCTGTCATTCTCTGTCTCATTTGACCCTGCTCATCTTCAGGCACACCAAAGAAGAGTGGTCATTATATTCTACTAATGGAGATATCAATACTCATTATGTTGCCTTGTTCTTCATATTCAGAGTAAATGCTGCTGAAACAGATGCTCCATTTGAGAAATATAAGCTTTATATGTGATATGACTATAGGGTAATGAATCTGATTTCTGTATGGTTTAGCAATTTTGTTTCCTAGGTGATGGTCAGGGTCTCTTCCAGCTTTAAATTCTACCATGTCTATGGAAAGGCTAAATTGCCTGGACACCTAACATTCCTTTAATCACAGGTGCATAAACATTAATTTGTATTTTGAAATTGTGCCTGATGTTTATAGAACCTGTGGCTGATAATATTTATAAAACATTTAGTACAATCCTGTCATGTTAGTTACTTTATAAATATTTCCTTCCTCCCTTCCCTCCCTCCTTTCCTCTCTTCCTTTCTTCCTTCTTTACCTCCATCCTTCCCTGCCACCTTCATTCCTATTGAATGTATATTTCTTTTATTTGGTGCTTTTTTTTTGGAGGACAACTGGGGTTAAGTGACTTGCCCAAGGTCACACAGCTAGTAATGCTTAAGTGTCTGAGCAGATTTGAACTCAGGTCTTCCTGACTCCAGGTCTAGTGCTCTATTCACTGTACCACCTAGCCACCTGCTAATGTATCCTTATTGAAAAAAATCTTAATTTCTGTCTTCTATACATGGAGTTCATAGAAAAATCAATCATAGATGTAGATCTGGGAAAGATCATCGCCTTCAGCCCCTTCATTTGACTCATAAAGAATCTGAACTTCACAAGCTAGCTAACTTACCCAAGATTACATAGATCCTAAAACAACATGTTAGACCCCCACATTCATGTTTGAAATCCAACGTTCTTTCCACTAAACCACATTCTTCCTTCAGTTCATCTTCAGCAGCTGAGGAGACAAGTTGAGATTACATTTTATCTCCCATTCTTTTATATCCAAAAGTTTCCAAAGGCAATCACATAATATGAGAAGAAAAATTATATAGTAGAACTGGAAAGAAAAATAATTGGGGTCTGGCTCCTCTGCTAAAGAGTTAGATAAGATTGAGCTATGAGTATTTAACTTCTAGGTCCTCAGTTTCTTCACTTGTAACATTAGATTGGCTGGAGGTATTTTGAAGATGAGGATAGTTAGATTAAGTCACCTTTAAACTTCCTTCCAAATCTCAGATTCTCAGATTTCTGAACTCTACCAAAAGGCTGTCTGGTAGATACAGGGTCCTTATCTCCTAAACATTTTTTTGTTGTTGTTAGAGGCACTTGGGAGAAATGCAAGCTCTCCTCACTTTAATACTCAAGGAAATGGAATCAATTGCTTAATACCTTCAGTGATTAAGATAGTTACAAATAAAAGAACTATTAAAAAAACTTTGAAAGATAATGACTAATTTGAACCAAGTTTCTACTGTTTCTCTCTGAAAGAGATGGCCTCTTTTTCTGAGATAAGATGCAAATACTTAATAAGATAAAACCTAGGAAACTGAATTGCTGACTCAAGAGATGATTCTTCTGTTTCCAGTGTGAGAATTTACATGTCGGAAATCAGTAAGCCTTACAAATACACACATGCACACACATACGCACACATTTCTGGGTAGATATACATGTAAACTTATACAGATTACTGTGCATCTGTTCCTTGAAGATAGAGACTCTTGCATTATTGACAGTGTACCCCTAGTGCCTAGCAAATTCCCTGAATATAGTTGGTTCTTCATTATCAGTTATTGAAGACGCTGCATTAAGGAAGTGGCTGATTCTAGAATTGTTGTTACTCCTTCATTCTCAGAGGACCAATGACATCAAGGGGGTGATGTCTTGAATTACAAGTGAATTTGATTTAAGAAAGATAGAGCTCAGCAAAGTTGTCAGTTTGACATTCTCCTTGGGAGTCATCAAAGACCAGTGGCAAGACATAGGCCAAGCAGACTGATCATGGGCCTGGATGCAGTGGGAGACCTTGACCTTTAGAAGCCAGGTTTTTCTTAGGTATCAATTTCAGTTGTTACCTAGATTCTAGAATAAGAAGTCACTGGTTTCCCTGAACTGTGTCTTAGTCTGACCATATTTAGTTTTAGCTTCAACTGTGAATAACACATTTTAGGAAAGATTTTGAAAATCTAGAGACCATTTAAAGGAGGGCAGCTAGGTTGGCGAAGGCCTTTAAGATCATGCCATATGAGAACCACTTGAATAAATAAAGGTTATTAAACCTGTAGACAAGAAGATGTGGAACCCGTAGGGATTGTTATGAATTCTGTCTTCAGATATTGAAAAGGTGCTTGTATCTAAGGATTAGATTTAGGCTTGGTATGAGAGGGATGAACTAGATGAAATGGATGAAAATTACCAAGGTACAAATTTAAGCTTAAAGTAAAGGGTGAGGATGGGGGTGGACACTAGGTAGTGCAGTGGATAGAACATTGTGCCAGGAATCAAGAAGACTCATCTTCCTTAGATCAAATCGACCCTCAGACACTTACTAACTGTATGACCCTGGACAAGTCACTTACCCTATTTGCCTCAGTTTCCTTATCTATAAAATGAACTGGAGAAGGAAATGGCAAACTACTCCTGCAGCTTTGCCAAGAAAACCTCAAATGGGATTACAGAGTTGAACACAACTGAAATGACTGAAAAATGAAAATGCTATGTGCCAGGTATCATGCCAGGTGTTGGCATTACAAAGACAAAAATGAATCAGGCTCTGTTCAAATGAAGTCATGAAAGGTCAGACATGACTTAATGACAACAAAGGGGGAAAAACAAGTTCTTAACCTATTACGACTACCTGAAATTGGAATGAGCTGGCCTGGGATTTTGTTTCATCAGAGATCTTCAAAAGAAAGCTGGGTGGTCAATTTTCAGGTATGGTATAGAGTTGTGTTGTTGTTCTTGTGTACCTTTGGTTTTTTGTCAGTTTTTTTGCTTATTATTTGAGCTAGGGCCTTTGTGAAACTTTCCACCTTTGAGATTTTGATTCAGCATCAAGTCAAATTAAATATGTCTATGATTTTTTGGCATCAATCTGCCTCCACCAGTACAGCTCCCAAACCATATTTATCCTGTGGTTGTACTATCACTACCCTGCAATTACCTAATTTTGGCTATGGTCATCTCCCCAAACACCCTCTCAATTTCTTCATGAATATTTGACTTCAAGTAAAGGGACAATAATGGAAACAATGTTGTTGCATTGACAACATGACATATAGCCAGGGTTATTCTAGCTCCAGAAACTATGGTTACATATTTTCAAGCAAATATTTTGTTAGTGCAATCTAGAAATCTGGCCTTGATTTATATAAGTTTTTCATTATTATTTCTAGACTAAAAGAAGTTATGGGTAAATGTTTAATAATGAAAATCAAACTTTATCAGAAATCTGGTTGTTAAACATTGGCCAGCACATTTGTGCATACAACCTTTAAATATTATAAGCATAAGCTCCTTTCAAACAGGATTATGACTTAAGCCTCCTTCCCACCCTAGATGCCCTCCTCTGAATAGCCTCTAGCTTATTATCATCCTAGTGTATTTGTGTCCAGTTTTTGAGAAAATTTATACATATTGGGTTTTTAATAAATGATCATTCAATAGCATGTTAGACCTCCATTTTTATATGAATATATAAAAAGAGTATTAGTGTTACAGATATTGGTGCTACAAACATTTATTAAATAGAAAATTTGCTTTAAACTTAGGAATTAAGAGTAGAGATTCACAAATAGAAGTGCCTGTGTTCAAGAAGCTTACATTTCCCTAGGGATATAAGACATAGATAAAATCAGCCTCCTGCAATGAAAGGAGCACACCATTTTGGAGTCAGAAACCCGAGGTTCAAATTCCAAGTCCAATATTTATGACCTATGAGGTCTTGAGTGGTACCTGGTTGGATGTGCCCAGGAAGATTTAGAAAGGCCTGTTGTCCTTAGGTTTGCCATAGCAAGGAAGGTAATTCATGTTTGTTAATACCATTTGCATTAACAGATAAGCTTATATCTGTTTCTGATGTGAAATTACTAGACTGTGCCAAAGATTCAAGTGGTGAGAATTTCATTCTCCAGTTCTTCGATATCTGAGGCTACTGATGGAACAGGGTCTATGACACCTACAGACACAGTTGCCAGATCACATTTCCACAAGTGTTTCTCTTCTAGATGATGGCTGCCAAGGCTAGATTGGAGGAAGGGCTGTTAATTTGGGGGAGGCCATGCTGTTTTTCCTAGGGTTCTTGGACTCAACAGATCATTTGTGGCATTTGATCAGTAGTTGGTGCTAGTGGTATTTAAAATGATGAGTTTCTTTTCCACAGATTTTTAAAAATTAATTGTGACTGCAGAGCATATGCTGAAAGCAGGTTCAATGGTCTTGGCAGCACTTCTATTCTCAGAACTCTTTAAAATCAGAAAATTGGACTATATTCATTGGTGTATAGAGATAGGTAGTCAGGGTGAGAGAGAAAATCCCTGAAGGAGAAATAGCAGGAGATGTGTCTATATACATATAAGTACAAACATATCACACATAGAGATATGTATGTATATATTTACATACACATATACATGCATATAAGTGTACTTGCATATTTACATTTTATATTATTCATATCCAATGTATCTTATATACACATGTGATCATATATGCATGTACATATATGGACACATGTGTGTATATGCCTGCCCATGCATATATACAGACTAGTTCACTGGGTCTAGGAGCAGAGGAATAAATAGCAACTTTATTGCTGAACATTTTAGCTGAGGGGATACACTTTCATTTTAGAAGGTAGATGGGGCATCCTGGGAAGCAGTCCAAAGTAGAGCTCCTTGGTATGTGGCTATGGTGGTGATGTGTCCCAAACACAGGTGTTAGAAAGAATGTTTGTGGTACCTGCAGTGTTCTAGGTAAATTTTGGCCAGGAACCAAAACTCCTAGCTGTGCTGCATTTGGGGTTTCGCATTTTCTCAGAGCAAAGGTAATTTCACCATTCTCTACAGTCAGTGCTATTCTCCAGGCTTTGTCAGCACAGTTCGTACTCTAGAATAGAGCGAGTTGGCTTTTCCAAGCTGGAGTTGTCACTAGGGAAAGAGGGAAGAAGATGCAAAGCTGTTATTTTTTTTTACTCAGGTATGGAAATTTTTCATTTCAGTAAACACACAAAAAAAATGAATGTAGTAGTAAAAATGGCCTGGCGGGTGTCCAGTTTGTACCAGCCCTGCCAGCAATAAATGAGACATTTGTGCTACATTCTGCCACATGTGGGGAAGCTACATTTTTAATGTAATTTCTTTTTCACTCATTCTCCCAATAGTCCTCTATGAAATAGGATTATATTTATTTATTTGATTTGTAGAAGAATCCTATGGCTGATGTCTTTGGGGTACATTTACAACAAATAACAGAAGATGAAATATACACTGGCAAACAATTGTCTGATCCTTAAAATCTCAAATTAGATGTCTGGAATATGATGGGAAGAGAAGTTTAAGAATTCTGGGCTGTGATACAGAACTAGACACGTCGAATGTCCCAGAAATCCCTGTTTAATCCTGTGCCATTTATCTTTTTTTTAAGTAATAATTGTGACCCTCAATTTATTCATTTGCTCTTTGGGAAAGGATGCTAGAGGAGATAATACTTCTGCCATATTTATGAGAAAGTTTTTTGTGAGGGTATGATGGAAAGTAAATTGACTCTAGGATATTAAGATTTTAAGCTTATGATCTTATTCTTAGAATAAAGTTTTTAAGTGTTTAAAATAAAATATATATGATTACACAGGAAATAAATTTTATGGGAATATAATCATCTATAAATATGAATGTAATTGTATTTATATAATATATATCTAGACAGGTATGAAATAAGAAAGATCAGTAATAAATGCCTTGAGGATTTCACATTGTAATCATTTATTAACTAAGATTATCCTGATAGGATAAGAAGCCACTGTGTGATTTGTAGATAAAATGTAGGCCTGGGGAAACCTGTGTAACCAAAACCATCATGTAGTCCCAGGGAAATGCCTGTGTTAGTTAGCCTGAGAAGTAACTCTGATCATTATGAAGTGTGCATTTTAAGCACATAATGATATTAATCATTTTTATATGAAAATGTAATGATCTGTCATGAGCTTATGATATAAAGGGTGCCTGCTTGTGACATCATGGCCTATTTGAGCCATAGGCCAGCCTGAGCAAAAGGGAACTGACCATTTTCACTTCACTGACCTGCTTGCACCACACATGAATCAATACAACTGTAAATAACTGGGAATCTTATAAGCTGGGCTCTCTGACCATACTGAGCAGACTAAAGACCACCACCTTTCTTTCCTCTTAATAAGGCTGCTTTCTTTGCCCAAAAGGCTTCCCAATTTCTTTTTTATTTTCATATGTGTGCATGCATTAATGTATATATAATATGCACATACACATATACATATATGCATGTATACACACACATATATTCACACACGTACTCACACACATATGTAGCTCACAGACTCCTTATTGATTTTAGACACACTATTTATCCTCCATGGCCTTCTGTTTTCTCCTTGCCAAAAGGAGGGGGTTAACTTGAAAGGCTTTCGACATTCCTTCCAGCTATCAGTCTATGATTTTGTGACATGCTTTAGTGGATATGAAAAAATAGGCTGAAAAGAGATCAACACCATTGAGATGTAAATTGTTAGTCTACTTCAAGGCTTCAGATCACCTCCTTTTCATGGCTTTCTGGGTGTTTGTTGTTCATGGCTGTTCAAACATAGCCTCTAGGTGCACAGTGGTTAAAGTACTGCAAGTGGTGTGAGAAAGACCATAGTTGAAATTCACATGTACTAGCTATATAACTAAATAACTCTGAGACTGTTCTTTTACCTCTCAATGTTTTTTCTCATCTTTGAAACAGGTTTAAAGGGTTGTTTAATAACTCCTACTGCATAGGATTGCCATGTTAGGATGATGCAATAAAATAATAACCGTACTGGACTTTGCAAATATTAATGTGATCTACATGTTGTATATATATGTGTGTGTGTGTGTGTGTACATGTATTATATGCATTAATATATACTATACACATTTATAATATGTACACGTGAATGTACACACACACACACACACACACACATATATATACACACATGCATAAGTATCCTACTAGGAGGAACCCAAGATTTCCCCAGTAAGTGTACTCAATGAAGTGTTTCAGATTATCGAGGTTCCTATCTTGTCCATATATCTTCCATAAAGGATTCAGCTTACTATTTATTCATCTGCAGAATGGGGAGGTTAGAATAGAAGACCTCTAAGGTCCTTCCCACATCCAGATTTTTTCTCTTGGGATCTCCAGAAGTCTTCTGATACTTTTGACACCTTATAGATCTCAGTGTAACAGTCAAACTATTCATACATTATAGAACTTGCTAATTGACTGCCAATTACACTTTTCTGGACTCCTCTATGTTTTTTAATGTCTACTGCATCATATAAGGCATGCATGTTATTGATTATAGCATGTCCCAGTCTGCCTAGCCCCACAATGATATTTCTCATCATATTTGGTACCTTGATTTTCATTTGTTTCTGAAATGATGGCATGATATTCTGTGGTTTTTAACCATATAGCATTAAAGAGAGAGAGGGAGAGATATAGGAAGAAGGAGATGGAGAGAATGAATTGCTTATGTTAAAAAGTTTCCTGTTTGTAAACAAGGATTACTGAAATCCTGAGAGAATTTCCCTGATACTATTCACCTACGTCTTTTCTTCCTATTCAGTTATTGACACAACTCATTGTATCTACACTAAACTGGTTATCCAATTGTGTATAGTCATCTAGACACTGTGGGTTGTTTTTTTGTTTTGTTTTGTTTTTGCTAGACAATTTCAAAACATGACAACTCTATGGAGACTGATACATCTACTTCCTCCACAGAGTTAACGTGTACTCTGTTCCTAGACCCTTGACTCAGTACACTTTTTGTTTTCTCTTGCCGCAGCCCAGATCTCCATGACACTTTCTGTATTACTCCACTCCATCTCCCTGAAAGCCCTCCCCTGCTATTCTCCCCTTTCTAGTTCCACTTTATTTGTTATTCTCTTCCATTAGAAGACAAGTTCCTTGAGGGTAGGTCCTATTTTACTTGCTTGTATTTATATTCTAAATTCCTAGCAGAGTGTCTGTCTACATAGAAAGCCTTGAATAAATGTTTACTTACACTGTCTTCTTTCTATCTAGCTACAGAATCTTTTTATCCACTTTACCATCTTTTTAATTACTTGTAACTCAAATACAAAAACTTAAATACAAAAATGAGAAAAGAACAAAAAACATTGCCATTTGAAAAGCATAACAGCAAGATTATATTTAAAATATATAGCAATAAATTTCCATTTCAGGAAAACCTATGTAGTAAATATTGTGTTCAGAGCTATTCAGCTTTTACTTTGCTTCCATGTAAATTTTCTTTTGTTTTCTGCTCTGAACTTTTAATTTGTTCTTTTTCCCCTTCTTCCCCACAACAGAAGGCTGCAATTAAGGGCAAATGTATGTGTGTACAAATATATGTGCATATATATATATGTGTGTGTGTGTGTGTGTGTGTGTGTGTATACATGCATGTCTCTATGTACACCACACAGCCAATATGTATACATATTATATGGTATATATATATATATATATACATATATATATACAGTGCATATATGCATATGTGGACAGTTATACCTATGCATATATGCATATACACAGAGATATACATGCATATATCCTCATATAAGCACAAACACATACATTTAGATATACATATACTCAGCAGTAATCATACTCACATATAGGGACATACATTCATATGCATCTATGCAAAACTGTACCATATTTGTCCTCTGGTTCTCTGAGGGTGAATAACATATTCATAAGTCCAATTTTCTAAGTCTACCCACACATCATTTCCTACACCATATCAATATTCCAACCTTGTACTGTCTAGTTATTTTAAGTACTCTAAAACAATATTGATTAATATGGTTGACATATAGTGTAGTTTTCCTACTTTTCTCTTTTGATTAAATCTCTACTTTTCCCTCTTTTGTCAATTCTCTTTTCAATAAAGATGCCTAGGTTGATCTATTTTAATGACATGGACTTCATTATGAACGTCCTATCATAATCTGAGACTCAAACAATCCCATGTAATATCATCTAATAATAGTAAAAGTTGGATGATATCAAAGAAATTAGCGACCCCTATGTCATTTGCCCTCTGCATAGAGCATCCCCCACAGCAATGGTTCTCAACCTTCCTAATGCCACGTCCCTTTAATAATTGTATGTGAGCATACCTTCATGTGGGCAGATTTGCCTGGGGACAGATAGAGGAGTGGTGTCTCGGTTCCTAAGACCATAGGAAATAGTTGTTTTCCTAGGATCCCCCATGATCCCTGTGAAAGGGTCGTTTGCCTCCAAAGGTGGTCACGACCCACAGGTTGAGAACCGCTGCCCCATAATTACCCGAATACTTCTCCCTACTCTTGACACTTTGTATATTCTCCCTGTGTGATTCAGTAGATCATTGAACATGTTTATCTCTTGGATCACATCTGGTAGAAACTCTTCCACATTGATCTTAACACATACATGAGAGATAACCAGTTTAAGGAAAGTCAATTGTAATAGGAGCTCTTTGAGGGCATAGATTATGCTATTGACTTTCTTTATATCCCTAGTGTTAACTATAATGCCTGTCCTGTAGTAAGTGCATAGAATATTAGTTACTTTGACTCAAGATTTCCATTGTATACAAGACATTTTTTTTTCAACAGCTGACTAAACAAGATTTTTATACATCTATCACTTGTCTGTCAGGTCTTTTATAGAAAATTATCTCTAAAAGTGTACCTAATGACTTCTTATTTTTGACAAGGATATCCTTTAACACATATATAGACCAATACTATGAATATTCTATAGAAATGCAAAAAAATATTACTCTAAGGGTCAGGGGAAGTGTTTGTAGATGGACTATTTTAATCTGTGTGGGGAACTCAGGGTAGATCTTCTCCATACTGACAGAGCTTAGCAATTTGTGTACATCCTGGTTCTAGGATGACACATGCGTGTGTCAGAGGTGGCACTTGGATCCAGATCTTTCTTACTCCAAGAATGGTTCTCTAACAACATATGGGTCAGTTCACGGCCATGCATTTTCAGTCATGGTGGAGGGAAAGAGTACAGATGAGAAGTGAGAAAATATTATTTGACCCTTATTTCTGTCTTTATATATGAGATATTTTCAAAATCATTAAAACAATTTTAAAATTATAATCATTCAAAAGAATTTTAAAACTGCATTGCATCAGATCTGATATTTTCTGTACTTGTTTAGTTAGACCCAGATATTTTTGCTATATCTTCTTTGGTTCTATTGCCCCTTCCTTAAGTAGCTCAACTGTTAATAAGGAGACTAGAATCATACATGATCTTCCCACCAGGTTCACTTATGTTACTGAGTTCATTGTAGAAATCCCTGTGGACGTATTGCATATAAATTTGACTGACTACTTTCCTTTCAATTTCATTTACAAATGCTTTGGGGATTGCCTTATTTAATTGTATCCTGCCCCTAAGGTCTCTGTAGGTATTTTCTCATCAAATGATTTTTATTGTAGTTGGTTTTCAGAATACACCTAATAATTTCCCATCCTCCTCCTTCATAATGTTCTTACAGTGATCCTGAAGACTAAATAGGTCTTTATTCAGTATTTATATCTCTGTCCATGAAATAGGGTGTTTGCTTGACTTGGTTCTATGATCTTTGTGCTCTTTTGCTGTAGTGACTGGTATACTTGGGTTAAAAATGGGTGATTGTCACTATATTTTAGCTACTTATTGCTTTTTTTTAATAAATTGAAAATATTTTTTAAAAGAAGATTGTCACTATATTTTAGCTACTTATTGCTTTTTTTTAATAAATTGAAAATATTTTTTAAAAGAAGATAGCCTGGAGATAGTCTAATTACACACAGAATTCTCTTTTTTATGATTGACTTTTCTTCTGATTTGTTATTGATGTTGAGTTTAACTCTAATTAAACTCATACAGATGAATAATTGTTTATCTAGATGTCATTTCATCATCAATCAGTTCCTTAAGATATCCTGTTAAGATGAAAAGCAAAATGGGTCACTTTATGATCTTGGGGTAAGGTAGATGTTGAGTTGTTTTTTCAGACATGTGTGATGCTTCATAATCCCTTTGGGAATTTTTTTTTTGGCAAAGATAATGAAGTAGCTTGCTATTTCTTTCTCCAGTCCCTTTCATAGATGAGGAAACTGAAGCAAACAGGGTTAAGTGTCTTATCCAAGTGTCTAATAAGTGCCTGAGTTTGGATTTGAGCTCAGGTCTTCCTGACTTCAGGCAAGGCACTATATGCAATGCACTGCCTACCTGCCCATGGAGTAAGGAAGATTTAGAACTAAGTACTGGCTATGATGCATGCTATCTGTGTGATCAAAGGCAAGTAATGTAACATCTCATTACCCCCAGGCAACTGTCCAACACTGTTCTGTATGATAGAAAAACATTGATGGCAGTCATAAGAGCTGAGTTCAAATCTCCTGTTTGTCACACTTACTGTCTGTCTAATCTTGGGTAAATCAGCATAGTTGGACCTCTCTTTTCTTAGCTATAAAGCGAAGGCATTGAACTGTGTGATTCCTATGGTATTTTCCAGCTCTACATTGATGACCACCATATGATCCTTACCTAGAAAATTCCCTCTCGATATTGATATAGGGAGTTTCCATAATAGAATTTCCCTACATCAAATTAAACTGAAGATCCAATTTAGAAATAAAAGACAATGAATTTCAGTAGAGATGATATTCCTTGGTGCTGCCCATATCCAGAGCTTTCAGACTCTCTTTTAATATCCTTCACATAAGAACACGAATTTTTTGAAAATCAATAAGTTTTTGGTCTCTTTTTCTTGGTGATGTTGAGAAAGTCACTACATCTCTGCCTGTCTTGTTTTCCTTATCAGTAAAATTGGGATGATAATAATAGTATTCACCTCAGATGGTTGTTGTGAGGGTCAAATGAGGGTCAAACTTTACACTTGTAAACTACTTTTCAAAGCACTATATAAATGCTCTTATTATTATGCGCTTTAAAAATTCTGAGTCATATTTTCATACAAAGTGTTGTTGTGTTTCTTCTGTTGCTGTTGTTCACTCTCTTCTGTGTCCACTGCACTCTCAGATTGTTAGTGAATATGTTCATTCTTTTTGGACTAGGCTTATAATTTAATTCATTTAGGGATGTCAAAATAAAGAAATTTCCAGCATTAAGGTACATTGATACCTTTTTTGTAATGTAATTTTAGTTTACCTGACACACTGATAGATTAAGAAATTTACTGTCAAATATCATGCAGTCAGTGTACATCAGAGACTGAATTTGAACCCAAATTTTCCTGGAACAGAGTCTACCATTATTAAATTAGTTTAGACAGTTTATCAAGTTTATTGTACTTCTTTTCTTTATTTTCTGTAATGTAAGTTAGAATGTAGGGTTATATGTTGATTCCTCCCACTTTTCTTCATGGTGTCAACTGACCCTTTTCTTGATTTAAGAGATATAACAACAGAACACAAGAACTGGAAGATCCTACCATGTTTTAAGGGTTTGAGTATGAACTTAGTAATGGATTAGATGCTCAAAGAAGGACCCAATTCAATTCAGAAAGGCTCATTATCAGAACTAGAGCAGGATCAATCTTTGAGATACAATAGTTCTCAAATGAACATTTGATAAGGTACATAAGGGTCACAATCTCCATTCCCGCAGGAACTATTTTCAATTACATAATCATGGATCCTTGAATTGTAGTAAGATAAATAATTTATGCTTTTTTTGTTGTTCAATCATTTTTCAGTTGTATTTGACTCTTTGTGAGAAATAGAGAAATTAGAACAGAGTTCCAATAGACAGTGCTCCAACTGTCTAAACAAAGTAATCGATGCCTAATCACCAGACAAGGGAGTTTCACCATCTGGGTTTAGGCACAGCCATGGGGCTCCTTAACAACAGTTACCCAGAGTCTTGTCTGACCAAGTCACATACACATGCAAAAAAAGCATTCCCATGAGTGAGCCTCAAAATAAAATACCAACCAAGAGAGAGACAGAGACAGAGACAGAGAGAGAGAGAGAGAAAGAGAGAGAGAGAGAGAGAGAGAGAGAGAGAGAGAGAGAGAGAGAGAGAGAGAGAGAGAGAGAGGTTTCAACTAATAGTCTCAGAGCCAGAAGGCATCATGACCTACTTGACTCAGCACAGTTGTGAGTTACCAGGGTTCAAAGGAGATTGATCCTTCAGATCAATTTAACATGAGCCTGGGAAACAACTCCAGAAAGAAAAGAAACAGAAATCACACATTGCTTACACTTACACTGCCTAATTGATATATAGAGTTAAATTATTTTATTATTAATCAAGGATTTAATATACAACTGTGTTAGTATGCTACTGACTTCCTCATTATTCAGGTAACTAAATCATGAACTTCCAGTTTCATGGTGCAGAAGAGTATAGGATTGAAATCAGAGCACATAGGTTCAAACCCTGCTTCTTCTATGTTTTAACTACATGACCTAGTAGAAGTAACATTTCTGAAGCTATTTCCTTGAGACTAGATGACTTATAAGACTTCTTCTGGCTTCATTTTACCATTTATGAGTAAATGTACATACTCTGTGTGTATCCAGTCTCATTGCTAACTTTCTGTTTCTACCATTACCCCTCACCTTATCACAACTGATGATCTTTAAATTGATGAAAGTAGTAGAAGACATTTGAGTAACTGGATAATCCATGCCACAGTGGTCTGATGTCAGTTATAACATTTTTTAATATGATGGTGCTTCCGTTGTAATATCATTTGAAGTATTTGTTATGTTGCTATACCATTTTTGAAGAAGATTCCTGAAAATAGAGCAACAAATTATTCTTTCTATTTTAGTAGGAAACAATGAAGTGAGAATGAACTAATTGGGTTCTAGTACCAATTATTAAACTGTATGACCTTGAGAAAGTCTCTTTGCCTCTCTAGGCCTCAGTTTCTTCACATGTTAAATGAGAAGATTAGAGGAAATTATCCCTAAAGTATTTTCTAGTTCAATGAGTTGTACATTAAAGACTGAAACACACAGACTTATGTGTCTGGAACAACTTAGGAATTAGGCAAGCTACTCTTGTTGTTGATGTGTAAGGCGGTTTTATTTCTTTATTTTATGTATGTAAGATAGTACGTGCAGGATGACAGCTGGACGAGATAACTGGTCAAAGGCTGACCCATGGCATATGGCATCACAGA
Source organism: Pseudocheirus occidentalis (assembly GCA_028646575.1). Taxonomy (NCBI): domain Eukaryota; kingdom Metazoa; phylum Chordata; class Mammalia; order Diprotodontia; family Pseudocheiridae; genus Pseudocheirus; species Pseudocheirus occidentalis. Next base: position 173,625,737 of record CM053601.1, on the reverse strand, counting down.
CTTCCTGATTCCAGCATGTATAGCATTCTTGGCAAGGTCAAGAAGAGTGACTCATTATTCTTTTGCAGTTGATATTCACTGGTTGTGTTGTGCAAGTCAGCATCCTGCAAGTATAAATGTTCACTTTAGCCCTTTATTTAAAGGACAAAAGCTTCTTTCAAGTAAGGAGTTTGAAATAGTGGGTGTGTAGGCATGAGATAATGTAAACTGTTGGTACATATCACAAACCTTCAGGAAACTGATTGCACAGTTTCACTTTGCATATTATTGGTGAAAGTGGTTGAAGCATCATAAATTTTTATGTTTAAAAATTCTAATTTTTGTCTCTTACTGGGAAGAAAACCAACAGATATTGGAGATATTGGCAAAAATAATAAACACACTGATTCTGTACATTTCTCCTCTAGTAAAAGTTTTCAGATACCCATTCCTGACCATGCCAGGGAAATGTTATGAGAAACCATCTTTCTTTCATATGTTCATGGATCCATGATCTCAGATATCTCTGAACTGGGATAAAAAGTTAAAGATTCAACTCTCAACTTTGCCACCTATTACCTGATCAAGAAAGTCAGTCTATTTAGGCTTCCATTGGTTTATCTGTAAAATGAGAGGATTAGACTATAATTGTGACCCCACATGGGTCACAGTTTATGAAGAGCAGAAGGGGTTGCGAGTGGAAAAAGTTAAAGAAACCCTGAATTAGATAATTAAATGGCCTATACATTTTCTTTCAAACTTTTTTTATTCCCTTGATTCCTTATATCAGCAATAAATAATTATCACCTCTATTTAGCAGTGAAAAAAAATTAATTTCTAGTTTGGTGCAAGGAGGTAATGTATAAAGGCTGGTGACTGGTTAAAAATTTTCCAAATATATTAAATTATATTGAATAACCCTTGATTTCTTCAGGGTGTAGGACTCTCAGTCTGGGAACCCCCTCCACCAACACAAATTGCAAAATAAACATTGTAGTAAATGAGCACTAGGGGGATCTATTGAGCCAAACAGAGATTGAGTTGCTAATGATCACTCATCCAGTAAATGTGAGGGGTTGAATTTGAACCCAGATCTTCCTAATTTCCAAACCTAAGTTCCTATTAATTATGTCAAGCTATATATAGCCTCATGTTTTGAAGCAATGATACTATAATTATTAAAACTAAAGATAAAAGCAGAAATGTAAACCAAATATAATAGAAAAATCACTAGAACTTAAATTACTGAACTCAACTTTTCCTTCAATTTTGAAATTTACCAGATGTATGACCTTGGGTAGGGCACTTATGTGTTCTAAACCCCTAATTACACATCATAAAAATATTTTTAATGGAAAATCCTACTTCACTGCCAACCTCATAAAATTGTTATAAAGAAAGTACTTAACAGAATGTGAGATAATATTATCAACTGCATAAATTCTTTATGGAAAGATACAAGCTTATGTTTAGGATTGTATAAACCCGGAACTTAAATGTTTGCACCTCCAAATTTTGTCAGGGCCTTTTGGTGTAAAATTGATACTTTCCCTCTCTAAAATATTTTGGGTGATGCTATTGATTTCTTGAGGACAGCAGGCCCATTTAGAAAGCATATCAAAATGCTTTTGCAATAAAAAAATCATTCCTATGAAAGAGAGACACCAATCCAGGGACATTCAATATTGACAGATCAGCAAACTGGCAAAATGAAAATTCATGAGGTTTTTCAGCTCTTTGAACTGGAGAGAAGTCAAGCATCTACAGCAGGTTTCCAATAGGAACCAAATTATACCCTCATTGAAGCTGAAAAAAAGCCAAATGTTTGAAAATTCGGATTTGGGAACATCATGGTTTGAGATACCACTACCAACATGACTCAGTTGATATTTGGATAGCAGAATGACACATGGACAGTTCCCTTTCCCTTCGGTCTCCCTTGTTCCTAGGTCCTGTTCATGACAGTATTGTGTTGTTGACTTAGCTAGTTGTATGCTTATATTGCAATTCTGTGACCTAAAAAGATTTAAACTAATCATAAGACCTTTTTGATTTTTGGTAGGGAGGGAGAGAATAGGGGGAGGATAATTTGGGAGGATTATATCAGAGTTCAGACAATATGGTCTAGGAATGAAAATTTCCAGAATGAAGGAGATTTGTGTTCTGCTGCCCTTTCTGCATCTAGAATATTAAGATCCATTCCAGTCACTACATTTTAAGACCACTGGAAAGATAGCTTGTTTCTAGAGAAGGATGACTAAACTATTGAGAAGACAATGGGCCGTGATGGCACAGTGGAATCATTTGAAGAAATTCCAGATGATTAACCTGGGAAAGATTCAGAGAGCTTATGATACTGGACTTTAAATACTTGAATGTCTGTTATATAGAAAAGACGTTAGTTGATTTCTTAACCCCAAGAACAGATCTTTTAACAACAGGGAAAAGTTGTAGAGAATTAAATTTGGGAAAGATAAATTTCAACTTACAACAAAAGTAATCCAAAATGGATTGGGCTGACCTCGGCTCACCCCTATAAGCTCTGACAGTTTGTGGTTGAGCATCTTGAAAAAGTCTTTCTCCAAACCAGCGGCCAACATCTGCATGCACAGGCAGCCCTAACCTCTCCCTCTGCTCAATTTTTATTGATGTTCACTCTGAGCACACCTAGGCCTATTCTTCCATTGTTCATTCACAATATAGGGATCCAAACAAGTTACATAGTATTAAAACAGAAAAAAGCCTTAGAGTTCACAAAATCCAACTCTTTCACTTTACAAATAAGAAAACTGAATCTGACAAAGGTGAATTGACTTGCTTAAGCAAATAAGTAGAAGAATTTGGAATCAAAACAGAGTATTATCCCTGTGTTCTTACCAGTATGCTATGTTGAGGATCCTTGCAATTAGGGAATATTTTTGTACTCCTCCTTATTCACTACTTCTTTCTTTTCCCTTGGTTTCCTCTGTTAGAAATTCAGGTTGTTCAGTGGAACTTTATGCTGACTGGCATCTTAAATTCAAGGGAAAAAAAATAACAGACTAGATATACAATTTCCTCCACTGATTACTCAGAATAGAAAGCCCCGGCAAAACTCACCACCATAGAAAATGAGATTGACACTTCCTCAGTCCCAAATGCCTTCTTTATTCTGCCTAAATTATTGGGGGAGGAGGGAAGTGGGGTTTATTATTTAGAATTAGATAGAAGCATCATTGAATATCCAACTATAGCTGTATAGCATTCTGCACCTGGATTCAGGAATATTAGGGTTGGAATTTCACCTGTGATATTCACTTTGTGACCATAGTCAAGTCATTGGCATATCAGAGCTTTAGTTTCCTTCAGTGTAAATGGGGATGGCAGTATCATTAGTATTGATAACCATTTCAGATAATTTGAGCCTCAATAAAGAACAGAGCCTGAACTAATCAATCAGAAGAAGCCCCAGGACCTAACAGTTATCTCCATATTCTCTGAGTAAATCAAGAGAATACCTCTTCCCATGTCAACAAGGCCAGATGGGGCTGACTTAAGAGCATTTTTTCCTCTGTTTATGGACATTAATGATGAAACCCTGAAGCAGACACTACCTTGAATAATGGGACTTTTTCATATCTTACTATTTTATGAATGTGAACTACGTTAAGGCATATTTATGGTAAAGAAAACACAGATATCCTGAGTTGTCATTTCAATGAATACTTTGTCCACTCTCTTATCTTATTCTATTTGCCACCTATTCAATTAAGAAAATTCCTTTCTCGTAACATGGTTATATGGAAATCATAAATTTGAGTGACATGGAGATCCTAAATTGGGATTGTTCTAGCACATAAAGTCTTGCCATTCTTTTATCACACTGTCAGAATTCACATTCTGACTCTTGTAAATACAGTTTAGCTGGCTTCTGCTAATTTTAAGGGAATAAACAATATGAATTTATATATCACCTAGTCTGTTTGCCTCTTTTAACCAAACTTTCAGGTAAACAGTAATTATCTTAAAAGGATGTCATGAATTCAAATATAAGGCTATTCATAAAGCTCATTTAAGCCTGAAATCATTATGTGCATGTGATTTATTATTTGAAAACTGGTCTATATCTATGGAATCATGTATTTGGCTATAACTTGACATATAATATCTTAGCTGTGTGACTTTGGGCAAGTCACTTAACCTTTCCACTGGAGAAGGAAATGACAAACCACTCCAGTATTTTGCTAAGAAAACCCCATGGACAGATGTCAGATCAGACTGAAACAACTGAACAATAACAAATATAGTTTTTATGCAATTACATATAATAAAGAAAGAATATATATGCATAATTATACTGAATCCTCTATCAGTGAAACAGAAGGCTCTCACAAGCTAAATATTGCTTCTTTTATTTTATGTAAGTACTTATGCGTACTCACTCATGTACCATCACAGCCACCAATCAATATACATGTTTCTAAAAACCTTAATGAACCCTCACCTAGACAGGGGAAGGAACAGTAAATGCACAGCAGCTTACATTATTATTCCCCGTGAGGGGCCAGAGAGTGCTCCTTTTGTGGGATTACCAATAAAGCATGTAAACACCCTTGCCAGAACACCGCCTGCACTTGGCCGACTGGGATTCCAAGTAACATTGACAGAAACAGCCTTGCCATTTCTCTTGACAATGGCCCAGTGATATTAGACTCACTGGAACTGTAATTAACCATTGGAGGAAAACAATAGGAAAAGAAATCCATTAGGATTAATTTTCACAGAATGTCTTGGAAATCATAGAGGGGACATTAGTTGTCTGCCTATTTATAATTAACGGATCAGAGACACTAATGCATTTTCCCAATAGGTGTAATTCAAATGAAAGTTCTGTTGCCAGTGGGGCTCAGGGCAGGATTGGAGGAGAGTCCAGGCACAGGATGGTCTGGCTTCTGTTGACTGTGGACAACATGGAAGCAAAGAGTGACAGCAAGCAGGATGCTTATGTTGATGCTCCTTTTTGAATTTCTCTGTTGGATGAAGATTGTACATTGTCTTACCTGGCAAAACAAGCTGGTCACTCTGAGTGTTAAACTCAGGTATAACTAAATATTTTCTTAGAGCTCTGTATCAATTCCAGATTAGAGAAAGACATGAACTCTTTGGGTAAAGTTTCTTTGTTATCCATTTATTAAGTTATGAACAGAGCTTGTGAACATTATATTCCTACTACATAGGCTCAAAGTCTATAGAATGGGAACTTCACTAACTTTGAGTTGCGCCAATAATTCAGTAGTTCCCTGAACTCATAAATGAGTGTACTCCTTTTACTAGTCCAAATAAATTTAATTATTTAAGTATTTATTTTCTCCCTAATAACTTGTGTTATATTTGCACACAAGTTGTATATTTTTATACATTAGAGATATAAAGAGAAAAAAAATTAAAAAGTACCCACCCTCAGGGAACAAGTATATATTGTCACTCTTTTTAAAATATAAGCTCCTTGAGGGCAGGCACTGCTTCATTTTCCCTGCTGCTTAGCAAGGTTAGGCCTTAAAAATATATATATTGGTTAATTAGCTCATAATACAGCTGAGGGACTTTATTAGTCCCTGGAGATACAAAGATAACATATATAATATAATATATGATATAATACAATACTTGTCCTCATGTAATAAATACAACCCGTACAGAAGAAAAGCAAAACTCATGTACCTGACAGTGTAAGATACATTTAGGAAAGAGTCAGTAGAAGAAATTACATGCTTGGTTTGGGGATTTGCTCATCCATTGAGTTGCACCTAAGATGAACCTTGAAGGGAATGTAGGGATTCACATAAATGATATTAAAGATGGAAGTAATTCTAGTTATGAGGGATGACCTTTGCAAAAGCATGGAGGTAGGGGATGGAATGAAAAGTACTTGTAATACTTAGTATTCCTGGAGAAAAAAGAGTGCAAATGGGAATAATCTGAAGAACATTTCAGAAAGGAGAAGGGAGACAATTGGCGGAAGATTACCAATATCAGGTTAGTACTTCACCCTAGGATCAATAAGGAAACATTAAAGATCCTTTTGTGTCTCCAAATTGAAGCTCAGACACCAGCATAAGGACATCTCTGTTTTAGGGAGGCCTCTGCTATCTAGCTTCAGAGACTTATTTGAGAATTGTAAAGGACATTAGTGGCCATGTAGCCTATCCAGTACATGAAAGAAATCCCCACTGCATCAGACCCAGCAAGTGGACATTTATGAGCTATGTGACCCTAGGCAAATCACTTTAACCTATTTGCCTCATTTCCACATCTGTACAATGGACTGCAGAAGAAAATACAAACAAAGAAATGCCAGTGCCAATAAAAAACCAAATGAGATATCAAAGAGTCAGAAATGGCAAAAATGACCTAACAATAATAAAAGTTCTACCATTCGCAAAGGATTCAGTTTTCTCCATTTGAATTTGATTGATACTTCAGTGAATCCTTGATCTCATCAACATTAGACAATATGTATAAAGGGCTTTGGAATCCATACAGTGATTCCTTATTGTTGTTATGTATTGACACTCCTTCTATCAACACATATCAAAGCCCATTCATTCCTACTCATCCTTTATGGTTCTGGTCCATGCCTTCCCACAAATCTTGTACAAAATAGCCAGCTGGCATGTGGAGATCTTTCTCTGATAGTTGGAACCAATATTGATAGGTTTGATGTAATATTTTTTCCATCACTCATATTACATGACTGATCCCGTCTTTTTCAGATCATAAAAGCCTCTGGTGTACGATTGCTTATTTGTTTAAATTTAACCCTTCTTTCTTTTGGGGAACTATTGGAAATCCATTACAGCCTGCTCACACCCTCTACAAGTAATCTCATTATCTCTTAGGACTTCTGCAGTAAGAATTTCCCAGGAATCAGAAGACACCATGATCCACAGTCTTAAAGCATCCCTGGGAAAATACTGATATTAAAAAGATGGGTTTTAGTTGAATCATTATCATGAAATAATTTTCACACATTGATTGAATGTCCACAGGGTGCATTGCATTCTACTCCAGGTAGAATCTTAAATTAAGAAATAAAAGCACATTAAGCAAAATATTCACCTTCCTGGGGAGAAACTTTAAATAAGACATTGCTGGTCCATCACTGGAGACAAAGTTATTTTAAAACATATGATGCTCATGTGTCTTTTCCATTTTCATAATTTGAAACCACTCATGATCTTACCCATGTATGTTTTTTTTTTTTAATTCGAACTTTTAAAACTAGCATTTTCAGAGAAGGAGGCCTTTCTTGTGTTGAACACGTGTGGACAAACCTAAGATGCCTCTTGGAAATATACCAGGAGTTTAGAGTACAACAGTAACCTTGTATAAGCTGTTGGCATTGGTTTCTCAAACTTGTTATTAAATATAAGCGGAAACATGTATAAGGACTTACTGATATTACATTATTACTTTGAATTTTCACCCAGATCCCAATTGGCAACCTGAATATTAGTTAAGATTACAAACCTATAATTTTGCTGATCATTGGATTTGGTGTTAAGAAAACTAAGTTCCATTCCTTCCTCAGGTATATGATACCTTGGGCAAGTCATTTCACTGTATTCCAGTTTTCTAATCACTAAAATGAGGAACTTCACAGTAAATGTCCTCAGAGGTCCCCTGCAACTTTTCATGCTATTTGCTGGTAAATAACAAATTGTATCTTTAGACAGGGTAAAGGATATTTCCAGAGTGGTTTAAAAGGAAGAAAACTGGACCTGAAGTAACAAGAGAACTGACTTTTGATCTCAGCTCTGATACTTTCTAGTTAGGCAACATTGTGCAAGTCACTTGCCTGTTTTGTCATCTGTAAAATGAAGATTAGAATTCTTCTGATATCTAACTCCCTGGGATGCTGTGAGGATCCTCTGAGATAATGCATAGCCAGCACTTTATAAGCCTTAGTGAGATATATAAACAGGAGCTATGATTATTATCCCTGAAGAGATTTGCATTCTTAAGCCCTTCTCACCAGGATTAATAACAAATCGGGGTGTGGCCATTAATCAGCTGGTCTTCTACATGGACCCATAAGAGTCAGCTCTTGAGAAAGCAAGATGGATCTAACTTAAGATTTGGAGTTTTCCCTTGCCATAACTAGAATGACGAATGTGGCCATTATAAAATGAAAGCTGCTTTTTATTCTTTTATTACCTTGCACTCTTTATAAATGGAATTTATAATTATACTTGCTAGTCACAATTCATGAATTTCATTCATTTAACAAACATGGGAAGCATTTATCATAGATAATGACCAAGGTGCGGGGGAAGATACCATGATGAATCCGTGGTAGGGGAAGTGATTGAGGAGTTACAGTGATAAACTAATGTGCTCCATTTCCAAAATGGTGAGCCCTTATTGGGGCTTAGATGGTGGCCTCCTGTGGAGGTCGTAGAGAAGACACTTAGCATTTACAGAAGGAGGGAGCTGACCTCCAAGATGAATTGGTGGGGTCACACTGTGGTGACGCAAGCTATAATAGAAGAAAATAGCTATGTGTTTACATGTTGTCTCCCCCATTCCAGGATAGATTTCTTAAAGGCAAAGATTTATTGATTTATTGATTTTTTCTCATTGTTTTCTCTCCACTAAGCAGTATCTGACACATAGAAAGCAGTTAATAAATCTTTATTGAGTGACTATCTGACTTTCTCCTACCTAAATCCTTGTGTCTGAGACAAATTGTCACCCAAGTGGCCAAACTTCTGCTGATAAGTCTCTCCAAATGCTGTTTTTCAGCTGTCAGTTATAAATAGGACAAAATATGAAAGGAGGGCCATCTGTATAAGTGTAGGGTCTACCTGTGTGGATGAATTCATATGTCCTTTATGTAAGTAGAATATCCCATAATCCTAGAAAGTGCTTTCTATGAAAGTGAAATAAAAGTCACTTCCAAATAGGGAAATGATGGCCAGGAAAGTCTTTATAGCAGTAAAAGGCTTTGTAGGATGGGAAAAAGAAATTTTAGTGTCAAGGGAAAGAAGATATACCAGGTATATGGAAGGGCATACAAAAAAAGCATGAAAGTTTAGGGAATTTTTAAAAAAAGTTGACCTGGAACTAGATTATTCAAGCCTTTGATTGCAAAGTAAACATGTCTAATTTGAATCAGTGTGATATAATATAGAAAAAAAAATATTGGACCTGGAATGGGGAACCTGAGTTCAAGTGTGTTTTCAAGTACTAGTTTTAGGTATCTGACCATGGGCTATCTCTTAACCTCTTAAAACCTCAGGTTGCCCATTGTCCTACAGGTGTGTTAACGATACAGCCATTGCCTTCTTCACAGGGCGATGAAATTTTGACAACTTCATATAAAGGTACAAGTGTGCGTTATTATTCATCAGCCCTCTCTGTCCTTTCTGTTTTGTTTCTCTTCTAGAAGGAGAATGAATCTGGCAGTGTGGATTGGGATGGAGGGACGTGATAGGTAGTGAGATTTGTCAGAAGCTGATCTCAGTAAGCCAGGTGAAAGGTTGGAGGGTCTAAACAAGGGTGTTTGGCAGTAGTAGGCAGACAAGATTTTGCAAAGAGAGAATTCTTAGGAGTGGATGATTGATTAGATTTGTGGAAGGTGAAAGAAGCCTGGGTGGGCAGGGAATAAAGATGCCTTAGCAGCTTGCAGCTTGCTCTGATTTTAAGTAGAATTAGTTTCACTGAGGCTGGCCACCTTTTTTGATTAAGTAGGTCACTGATTTCCATCATCCTCTAGAAAAAGTTTTAAAGACCAATGGTGTAAGCAGCCAGGTTCTGCTTTGGAACGTGCAGTTCTCATTGAAAGAAAATTAAATGGGCTTTGCAGTCAGTGGGAGTTCAGCAAGAAGAGCAAAAATTAAGTCTTACTTAATTAAAATAATTTAATATAACGCCAAACTACAGGGGCATTCTTTTTTTTTTGTGGAAACTTTACTGCTCATCACAATATTGTAAGTAGACTCGCAGTTACAGCTTTAGTGCCTGGATTTCTTTCAGGGAGGAAAGATGAGAGGCAGAATATTGAACGTCTTTTACTCGCTTGGAAAACAAGCTTGCTAATCTGCGTACTTCCTAATGTGTTATCCTGTGAGGGTCTGGGAAATACTTGCAGGTTGCAGGTGGTTGGGATGAGGCATGGGGAGATTCGAGGCCCTGGAAAGGTGTGGGTCATTTGGAATTCGGGGCACGCTGGACTCTCCAGATCTCTCAAAGGCCGTGGGGAGCCCCGGTGCTTACGTGTAGAAACTGGGTTTTCCAGATGATGTCTCCTCATCCTGGGGTCAGGTGAAGCTATTGTTACTGCAACTTCCTACCCCTACATTTCTGTATATCCTGCATCTTGCAGCGGGCCCTTTTTTTTTTTTTTTAAATCCCGTGTAGTAGGTGCGTCTGAGGGTTATATAAGACTTGGGTTTGGAGGCACTCGGGATTCGGCCGTCGGGGTTCAGTCATTGGCCTTGAAATGTTGCTCTTAGGCTTCCCCAATGGAGAGGACTCAACAATAAACCTTCTCTTTCCACCTCCGAGCCTTTGAGACTCTTCTGTTCTAGAGAAGGCACTGGCACCTTCTCAATTGAGGTGGTGAGTAACCGGTTGCCCCTGCCAGAGTTGTCATCAGGGAAAGTGGCCCTGACAGACCTGTTGTCAGGGTGAGAGGATCCTGACATTATCCTAGACTATTTAATTTATGATTAAATAATAATAAAAACAAATCTATGGCATCTGGAGGTTGGCTTACTTTTATTTTTCTCTTTTCAACAACCCTTGAAATGTGTACTATAGCAAGTATGAGCATCAGATCAGCTGTCTGAGGATGTGTGTTCGAATCTCGATCAACTACTCACTTTCTTTTGTCAAGCCCACCCTCTAGGCTTCATTTTCCTCATCTGGAAAATTGGGGGATGGGACTGAATGCATAATAATGTCCTCTCTAACTAGAAATCTGTGATTCTGTGATGCCCATCTTGTAGGTGATGAAACTGGCATTTAGGAGAGTTAAAGTCAGTATCCCTGGTCTCACAAACGCTGCTTGTTCAGTGTAGCTGGTGGCAGAAAAATGTGTGCACAATGAATAAATGGGACAGCCAACATCATCATATGAACAATGGGGAGTTTTAATTAGCAGTTGCTTTCTTTGTATTTAAGGAAAGGAGGTGGGCTTGAGGAGGCCCTCCAACATTTTTGGAGAGAATCATTATTTCTTATTTTTTCATAGTCTTGAAATAACTGAAGGCGTATCATTAGGATAAGGAGAGAAAAGTCATTCAGTATGGGAAACAGTAAAAGGCCCCATTCAAAGAGAGCGGATGATGGTTACTTCTGGCCGTGCCTCTGTCCCAGTGAATGGAGTTACACATGAAGCTGCTATTCCAACCCTCTAATATATTCATTCATTCATTCATTCAGTGAGAATTAATTAAGCACCTGCTGTATGAAGAAGATTATTCTAGGTAATGTAGGAGAAACAAAACTTATATAAAACAGGGTACCTGACCTTAAAGAATGTATAGTTAAGGAGGGGACCTGGACAATAATAAATATAAGATTCATCCTTTTATACAGCATAGGGCCAGAAGGAACCTAAGAGATCATGTATCACAATCTTCTTATTATCTTAATAAAGTATTGTTTGAAAAGCACTTAGCACGTGCCTAGTACATAGTAAGTCCTATATAAGTCCTTATCCCCTTTTCATTCCACTTCATAATCTCCACATTTGACAGATGAAGAAACTGAGGTCAAGACAAATAAAATGAGGTCCTCAAGGTCATGTTCGCAGTCAGTGTCTGTAATGTTAATGAAATCAGAAGATCTTCCATGCCCCTTTCTATTGGCACCTACTGAAGGCACTTGGCACCTCAAAGGCTTAGCTCCTTACTTCCAGTTAACTCCTTAGGAGTAATCACAGCTGGA
>CM053601.1:173551244-173613324 GCA_028646575.1 Pseudocheirus occidentalis | reverse complement strand
TTTGGGACTCAGTGTTATGGTTTCTGAATAAAGACCTTGGTTCTGCCTTCCATGTGGAGAGTTTGCTATATTTTGTGATCCAAAACTACACCAACATATTCATAACCATCATGGGTGTTGTGAATATCTCATTATTGATACAGTGTCACAACCAACATTTTAAATCAGACTTTCTGATTCCTCTTCTAATATTTTTCTTGCTGTTGCACAAGTACCTAGGGATCTCTGCTAGAGGCATGTGTACCATACATTTAGATGGAGGGTACTAAACTCTAAAATAGTCTAACTAAAATAAAATTATATTTTTTTCTCTAATTGCCAAATACAGTGATACCAGGGAGAAGATCCCTACACTTACACACACACACACACACACACACACACACACACACACACACACACACAGCCTCTCTCTACCTACTGCACAGAAGGTTGAGGGATATTTACGTCACTTTGAATATTATAATCATCCACTTAATATGTAAGCTTCAATTGTCTCATCTGTTGTCTGCCTTAGAAGACATAGTAGAAGAAGGTGCTAGAAAGTTTGGCTGGGAATCAGAAGGACCTAGATTCAGATTCAGTTCTTGATACTGACAGGTTGGATGAGATTGGACAAGGGGCTGAACCTTTCTGAATTCCACTCTGATGCTTAGGATCTGGTAATACATCTTGGTGGAAGGAACTGTCTAGATTAAAGAAACCATAACTATCTTATGCATTCCTATGCTACCTACCTTTGTAGAGTTGTTCTTGAAGGTACCATTTACAAACACCAGGTAAATATGAACAGTGGGATTGTTATTGGAAACATGAATTAATTACCTAGTGTTTATATAGTACTGTGCTAGTCACCGAGGTCATTGATATGAACCAAATATATCACCCGTAGTCTCAAGAGCTAACATTCTGAAAGGGGAGATTAAATTTTCAATGAGCCCTGAACTGGAGTAAAGACATTTGAGACAGACAGACCCACACTAATCTATTGAAATACGTCACCTATTAGGATAGGCATTCTGATGCATCCTAAGGACTCCCAGATCTTATAGTTGAAACCAGAAGCATCTCTTCCTCCAACTGAAACATTATGTGTGGGCTGTTTCTACCAATTAGAGCAGTGGTTCTCAACCTTCCTAATGCTGCAACCCTTTAATACAGTTCCTCATGTTGTGGTGACCCCCAACCACAAAATTAACTTTGTTACTGCTTCGTAACTGTGACTTTGCTGCTGTTATGAATTGTAATGTAAATGATCTGATATGCAGGATGTATTTTCATTGTTATAAATTGAATATAACCCACAGCTTGAGAACCACTGAATTAGAGCGAGTTCCCTGAGAGCTGGGCTTAATTTCCTTTAGTATTTACATCCCCCAAAAGGCACAGAACTTGACACATAGCAAGCATTATTCTTTTCATTTATCTGCAAAAGTAAGAGATTATGTTATATTCTCATATCTCAGCAGCAAGGACCCATGGAGGTCATCTATTCCAGTTGTCTCTTTTTTATATTTGGAGAAACTGATGCACAAAATAGTTTAACATTGGGCCACACAAGTAGTAAAAAGTAGAAGCAAGATTCAAACCTAGGTTCCTTGACTACAAATCTAGCACACTTTCTATTCTACCATGCCAAAGTCCCTTCCACACGTGACATTTTTTTTTCTTTCTTGATGTTGGACTTACAAAATGCTGCAAAGGTTATACAAGTCACATGTTTTAATGCATTATTGCACAGTGAGAGAAAAGAGAACATATCAAATATGCTGTCCCAGGCTCCTTCCTTTATAAACCATGACCAAAAAAAGTCATTTCAGAAGCATTAGCAAGAACCATAATCATACCCTTTTAATGGTGTCATTTAAGGAAAAAGTTAAATTCACTGGTAAATCCTTTCTGGTGGATGGATCCAACTTAAAGTGTCTGGGAATTTTAAGATTGGAAGCTCAGAAGATATAGATAGGCTGTAAGTAAGGAGAGATGACAGTGGTGATTGAAATTCACCTTCTATTTCTTGTTATTCACGAGCCTTCTCCTAATAGCAGCAGGTGTCCTGGTGTGAATCATGAGCATGCACTACCTACTCCAAGGTTCCATCTCTTATCTTGTACAAACAGATTATTTTTTAATCAGCATAAAAACACAAATAATTTTGTTTTAGTCTTGTAATAGTTACAAATGAGAAAGTAAGTTGGACTAAATTTTAAGTTAGTGAATGCATTATTAGAAAGCGGTATGTAGAATATTCCTTGGACCCAGGGGCCAAAGGAAAACTGAGTCCTCCCCTACACACACACACACACACACGCACACGCACACACACACGCACACACACACACACACACACACACACACACACACACACACACCATGGGCACTATCATAAAGGCTATGACAAGTGATAAGTTGTCAGTTTCAGGGGGAAAACAGCAGTATGATTTGCACTTGTTTCTACATAGCAATTAGATCCCACACATCTCTACTCTGCTTCATCATTGTGGATTGTTGAGAACATTCTAGGCAGGAGAGATCAAAATAATACAAGGAAGAGGTCATAGGATTATACATTTAGAGCTACAAAGGAAAATAAAAATTATTACCACTTCCTCAGGTTACAATTGAGGAAATTGAGGGCCAGAGAGGTTGAATAAGCTCCTTGTGACTAGAGACTGTTTTTGTTCAGTTGTGTTCATCTTGACAGACTCTTAGTAATGTCATTTGGGGTTTTCATGGCAAGGATGCTGGAGCAGTTTTCCAGTTTCTTTTACAGCTCATTTTCCAGATGAGGAACTGAAGCAAACAGGGTTACGTGACTTACACAGGGTCATACAACCAGCAAACATCTGAAGCTATATTTGAACACATGAACATGAATCTTTCTGATTCTAAACCCACTGTGCTATCTAGCTGCCCTCATTCACTATACCTGCTATAGAAATCTTTTGCTGATCCACCATAAGACTGATGCCTTCCCTCTCTTGATTATCTCTGATTCTTTTGTTATATAAAAGATTCCCATATATAAATGAGTTGTCCTTCAAGGCTGTGACTTTTGGATTCTATGTACTTGTCCCCAGAATGCTGCCATAGTGCAAGACACATTTAGATACTCTTTTAAATCATTTTCAGAATCATCGTCAGGGGAAATGGGCAAATTTACTACTTATAGCCACACCATTTTTTTGCCACTGAAAGGTGGTTCATTCATTTTTATCAACATTCATAACTCTTTGCTCTGACAATGCTTAGTTGTCTCCAATTTTTTTATCCAGCCTTCAGGAACCAAAATGTGCCAATTAGGTTAGTAGAAGAATGTGGTGCTTTAAAACAGTTCCAAAATAAACATTGAAAATTATCAGAGTAATGAGATCATTGAAATAAACTTAGAATCTCCCAAAGTTGCTACCTATGAGGAACAACATTCTGATTAAAGCTGTGAATTAGATGATAGGCTCATATATTTAGAGATTAAAGGTACCTCAGAGATAACTTAATGCAGTCCCTTTAATTTGAAGATGAGAAAATTTAGGACCAGAAAAATATAATAATTTGACCAAATTCTTACAACTGGTTTATATGAGAGCTAAAATTTAAACCTAGTTCCTCTGATCCCCAGTGTGGAATATAATAACTTTATGTAGCATGCTTTTCATTTATAAAATCTGGAGGGGGGTTGTATTTATTACTTCATTTGATTTTCATATCAACCCTACTACAGGGTTGTACATACATACATTAGTATGTCAATTTCGTATATGAGGCAGCTAAAACTCAGAGAGACAAAGGCACTTGATCCTCATCATGCAGACTTATTTGTCAGAGACATGATTTGAACTCAGATCTTCCTGATCACAAGCCCATCTACCACAAGCATTATGTCATGTTACTTCCAAAGGAAAACAGTGATTCTAAGACTTCTAGATGAGGAAATTCCAAACATGGAAGACAGTCTCACCAAATGCAAGGAGATGGTAGACTGCTGAGTTTCAAGCTGTCTAAATTTAATCTAATTCCATTTACTTGTAACAAATATTACACAAGAAGGAATAATACAAAATGTATATTCAAAGGGAACTTGGAACCCCATTTGGATGGCATCTTGTGGCCCCAGGGTTGGATGGGGCTGAGAACATAGATGAATAGCTAGAAACAGGTATAGTCATTTTAAGGTTGGTGCCTAAGTCTCCTATATAGATTCCCCATGAAAGTAATCAATTTTCTATAATTCAGAGAACTGGGGATTGACTTACTGAAGAGAGATATCTGCTTAAGAAGCAATAGAATGATAAAACTTGAATTCTGACTCTAATGTCTTCTGGAATCAGAATTTTGTTGTTGTTCATTTATTATAATCATTTCCAACTCTTCCTGACCCCATTTGTGATGTTCTCAGCAAAGATACTAGTGTGGTTTCTTTCTCCAACTCATTTTACAGGTGAGGAAACTGAGGCAAACAGGGTTAAGTGACTTGCCTAGGGTCCTACAGCTAGTAACTTTCTGAGGCCAGATTTGAACTCAACTCCATTCTAAGTACTCTATTTACTATGCCACCTACCTGCACTAATTCTGATACCTATTTAGATATCAGAATACCTGAGTTTAAATCACGACTCTACTGACACTATTATGTGTATGACCTTGGGCAAATTCCTTTTCCTATAAGGGTCTATATATTAGAAAGAATACTGGACCTGGAGATCTCAGCAAAAACTGCATTCAAATCTGGAATTCAGACTCTTAGTAATGATGTGACCCTAGGCAAGTCACTTAACATTTACCTGCCTTGGTTTACTCAACTAATAATAGTACTCATAATATAATATGTAATAATGAGATTAGTAATAGTACCTATCTCACAGGGTTATTGTGAGGAACAAATGAATTAATACTTATAAAAAGCCCTTAGGAAAATATCTTTCACATAGTAGGGCTTAATAAATGCTTATTTCTTTCCCTTCCCCCTTTTTTATTAATACCCTTAGTATTCTAACACTTGTACCTCTATGTAGCATCTTCTAGGAGATCCCCCCTCCCAAAAAAGAAACCCTCAAGTATATGGGATTGACTTCATCTACCAGATTTAAGGCACTTTATGTGTCCACCCAATCAGTGTGTTTTCTAGCCAGCTTAGCTCACACTGATGACATTTATTGAAACTCTGCATTAAAAGAATAGCTACAATATAATTTTCCCATAAACTCTCCTGAATATACAGAGGAAGATATATGGGGAAGAATAAAAGTGATCATTTACATAAATTACATCAGTAGAAAGCTACTCTGGCATGCCCACAGGTGGCCAAGATGCATCCTACCCTTGGGAACACAAAGTTCTACATGTCTTCTCCATTCATGACATCCTCATAATGTTCTCTTCATGGTTTGTTTTATTGGACTTTCCAGTCTTGTCTTCCCTTAGGCACAGCATCTCTACTCAGAAGTTGCTTTACCTGGGCTGGCTCTCCATTCAGGCGGCTTCTTCTGGGTTAGTTGTTAGCTTGTGACACACCATCACCCATTTGAAAAGCAACTGAAATCCTTCAATCCTTTCCCTCCATCGCTGATACATCCTGAAGGATATGCAAAGGAAGAAGGCACAGAGATTCCATTTCAAGAACTGGGTTGCTTCTCCAAAGCTGAGTCACTTCTTATCTGTTCCATTGACAAAACTCTTATTCTTCTGACATCAGCTCTTGCTTTAAGGCCACAGGGTACTCTGTTCCTTTAATCATCCTCTAATGCCATCAGCTTTTATTCAAGTATGTCTCTAAACTCACTAAAGAGGCAAAGACCTGTGAATACATCTTTACACTTCCTTTACATATAAATAAACAAGCACTAAATAGATTTTTAAGTTTGGCTCATTGCTTGAGCATTTAGTAAAAAGTGTTGTTTTTCTTTAATGTTCTGTGCTTTTAAGAAGAATCACTATTATTAGCAGGCAGTCTGGTGGATGATCATAATGAATCAATATCTCTATATTGTTGTGGTGAAGCCTATATTATGCCATTTACTGATAATCTCCTTCATTTTAACACTATCACTGTGTTTACTTTAGAA
This sequence comes from Pseudocheirus occidentalis, assembly GCA_028646575.1. Lineage (NCBI taxonomy): Eukaryota > Metazoa > Chordata > Mammalia > Diprotodontia > Pseudocheiridae > Pseudocheirus > Pseudocheirus occidentalis. Next base: position 173,607,262 of record CM053601.1, on the reverse strand, counting down.
ATAATACACTGAGTGAAACAGGTCATTGATTTATGTCCTTTCTTGTACAGTCTATCACTTGGGTTAAACTCGTTTTCCAAGGCAGAAATTGATTAAAGAGTTTTGCTTGCCCAAAGCAGTTATTGTATTTGATTTCTGACTGGTGCTTTGGATTCCACCCTGATAGGAAGGGATGTTAAGTATCAGAGTTTATCAGTTCCATCTGAGTTCTACTTAATAACCCTATCAGAGGGAGACACATTTCAGTTTGCATTCATTAAACTGGTGTTATCAACTGAGAGGCATACTTGGACTTTGAATAATCCTGACCTAAAGTTTGTTTTTTTTTAATGCTCAAAATCAGAGAATCCAATATTAGAGATGGATAGAATATAAAATTTTAGTGATGGAAGGAACCCTAGAATGGAGAATTTTAGTGTTGGAATGGACCTTAGAACTTAGAACATTAACCTTGAAACCTTTAAAATCATCTTAAGAAAATCATCTCATTTAAAAGATAACAGAATTGAAGGTCACCTGGCTTTCTGCCTTGGCTTCTGCTCTCCTAACCTAGGCTTTCTATGTCCTCCTGACCTAGGATTTCTATGTACTCCAGTATTCTCCAACTCTTTGAAATAGCCTACTATAGTTTCTTTTAACATAAAACTAGAATTAAGCTTAGAATCTCAACTTTTGATCTTGTTCTCTTCATTTCAAAATGGGATAATAATACCCCTAGTACTTATCACATGGGATCATTATGATAATTAAATGAAATAATGTTCATTTGGCTTGGCCAAACTGAGCTTCTATGTTAAAAACAGAGGTAACACAGATCGCAGAAATGCAGAGTTGAAAGACCCCCCAGGAATGATCTAATGCAAACCACACCATTATCAGGAAGCTGTTTGTTTCCATACATGAGATCTACATGCACCTCTTTGCTAAGTCCTCATTTCTCTTGGTACTGCCCTCTAGGTGGAAATGGAACAAATCTATTGCTCTCTTCCCTCTGGTAGCGCTCCGTATTTTATTGACAGCCCTCGTGTTTCTACCAAGTCTTCTATTGTCTAGATTAAACACATCTAGTCTCTGTTACAGCATATGCTCATTTAGCATGAGGTCTTGATCACTCTATTCTTTTCCCCAAGTGGTTTGAAGACAAAGGACTTGGACTTGAATTCTGGTTCTACTCCTGATTAGCCATGAGACATTGAGAAAAGTCTTCCCACTCTTTGTGTCTCATTTTTCTCCTCTTCAAAATGGGGCAAGTGGACTATCTGCTATCTAAGGTGCCTTTCCACAGTAAATCCTAAGACCCTGTGATATGAACTGACTTATATTCAAGGTTTCTGCTTTCCTTGCTTTGTTGGCATTATCCAGTTGAGTTTCTTACAGTTGCTTTGCCTGTTCCCACTCAAGATATCAAGAGGAAATCTGAAGTGATATCTTTGGAGAGGAGATTGTTTTCTTTGAGTCAAGAGGTATTTGTCCATCTTTGTATTGTGGACCATCTGGCTGTTAGTTGATGCTCAGGGACTCTTCAACATCATGTCTTTCAATGCATAAAATAAAAATTTCAAAATGGATTATAAAGGAAGTCAATTGAAAGGAAGGAATTATTGATGTAGTAAAAAAGAAAAAAAATGATCGTGGTCCCCAGCTTAATCCCCTTTGCTTTAATCAGTTCTCAAATGACTGTGGAAGCTGCTGAAACATAAGCTGGAATTAGTTTTGGTATATGCATTGACTGATGTGTGTCTGTGTGTGTGTCTGTGTGTGTGTATGTGCATGTGTGTGTGTGTGTGTGTGTGTGTGTGTGTATTATGTGAGAAGAGAAAAGTGGCTTTTCCCCCACTGTTTCAGGCAGACGACCTGATAAAACCTTTATTGTGGCAGGTTGGAGAAGGTATCTGCAAACAAATATGCCAACAATATAATTAAGGCAAATGAAAGTCATTATTAATGGAGCAAATTGAGAAGCTGAGGGGAGAAAATGGTTTATGAGGCTGTCTTTTGAAAGGAAAATCAGCAATAACCATTTGGAGGGAGAAGGAAAAAAAATAAATGTTTAGGCATGTAGGCTTTCAGGTTGGAAATTAACTGAAAGTGGTGGATTGCAAATCAATAATGCAGTAACAGGGGCACTAAGCTAATGGTTCCTTTGTTTCAAATCGCAAGTGGCATTTCTGAATTTCAGTGTAAACCTTAAGTGATGGCTTTGTTAATTACCTTGTGGAGGGCCTGCCAGTTTGCTTTCCTGTCCCCAGCTATCTCTAGTCTGCTGAGCCATGGCTAGTTAGACTGTACATTCCAAGGCTAGAGGAGTAGGCCCTGAAAAGAACTAGTATTCTTTAGGATGGCCATGTAATATTCCAAAGGGAAGGGCTTTACTGAGAGCTTGAAATCCTCTTGAATATGGACAGGGTTGTCCAAGGCACTAGAGACTGAAGTTATATACTTGTCACAAGACAGCATCATGTAACAGGTAGATTGAGGAAGAAAGGCCTAATCCGCTGGCTGGGTTTAAGAGAATGATAGAATTTTCATCACTGCCTGTTTCAGTGGACCAAATGTTCAACTTAGATTTAGGAAGAAATTCTGTGTTCAAACCTTGATGCTGATAATTACTGGCAGAAACGCCCTGAAAAAGTCAATCAACTTTTTTGGACTTCATGTTCTTATATGTATCGTGTAGAAATTGGATTAAATCACCTCCCAGGTCCCGTCTAACTCTACATCACTCAAGCTATGTTTGCCATGGTAAAAGTCCTTTTGATCTCATTTCCCATCTGTAAAAAATGTTGTGGCTTGACAAGTATACATGGTTTGCATCTATATTGGTAGAAGTACACTTGGGGTTCTCCACTTTGATGAAATCACAGATCTTACCTGAAATCCCATAGAGCATCCAAAATTTTAAGCTTCATTTGATCTAACATTTCATTTCTTTTCCTTCTGGTAATCAGTGATGCTCTAGCAGTACCTGAGGGCAAAACTGGGTTTATATCTTTTCCTTGGTCACCCATTTTCCTCCACTTGGGAATAATAGTAGCAAAATTAATAAAAACAAATGGAATTTCAAATATAGAGAATATTATAATTTGAATAAATATGTGTGTACAAACACACACATATACATAGAAAATAGACATATATATGTATGTGTGTATGTAAGTATAAAATACACAACAAAATATATACTAATATGCAAAAATATATATTACAGAGTGGGTTGTGAGAGTTCACATGATATAGGTGACCAAGAGCTGGATTATAAGTCAGGAACACTTCATACATTTATGAGTTGTATGTAATTGGACAAGTTAACTTCTCTGAGCTTCAGTTTCCACACTGGAAAAATGGAGATAACAATTTGAGGATCAAATAAGTTAATAGCTGTTAAGTTCTTTGCAAAACTTGAGGTACTCTATATATGTGGGCTATTATTATATTTTTAACTTAACATTTGTTCATTTTTAGTTTATACCATTTGTTTCCATGAGATTTTGAGTTGCAAATTTTCTCACCCTCTTTTCCCTACCAACTACACCAAAACAGTGATCCCATGTTTACCCCTTTTTACCTTGTTTACCATGTTTACCTTCTTTTTCTGATCATGGCTTTCAGGTAGTCCAATAATTTTTAAATTGTCTCTCCTGGATCTATTTTCCAGGTGAGTGGTTTTATCAAGGGGATTTTTCACATTGCCTTCTATGTTTTCGTTTGTTTGGCTCTGTTTGATATTATCTTGAGTCTTCATAAATCCATTTGCTTCCATTTGCTCCACTCTAATTCCAAAGGAATTATTCTCTTCAGAATGCTTATGAGATTTTTTTTTCCATCTGGGAAATTCAACTTTTTAAGGTATTTTTCTCCTCATTGACTTTTTGGAACTCTTTTGCCATTTGAGTTAGTCTATTTTTTAAGGTGCTATTTTCTTCAGTCAGGTTGTTGACTCTCTTATCATTTTCTTGCATCATTCTCATTTCTCTCCCCAATTTTCCTTCAGTTCTCTTATTTGGTTTTCAAAATCCTTCTTAAGCTTCTCTATAGCTTGTAACAAGTCTATATTTTTCTTGCAAGCTTTTGGTGTGGGAGTTCTGACTATGTTGCCTTCCTCCCATTCCATGCTTTGATCCTTTTTGTCCCCAAAAAAGGAATCTAAAGTTGGACTGATGTTCTTACTTTGCTTCCTTTGCCTGCTCATGTTGCCAGTAAATTACTTGACTTTTTAGCTCTGTGGAATTCTGCTTCCAGAGGGGAAATCTCTGTCCCAAATCACTAGGGTTATCGCAGCTGCCAGAGCTATTAGGAGACCACTGAAGCCCCCACCAGCTTTGGCTCACTGTTCATGTACTTCAGGACCACCACTCAAGACCACGATCTGGATCCAGGCAGTTTAAGGCAAGAGCACTTAATCTCTGAATGATCCCTTGGCCCTCCTGAAATCTGCAGGCCAAGAGCTCTGAAGCAGCCATATGGAGGAAGCTACAGGGCTGGGCTTCTGCTGCTCTCTTGACCTGAGGGTAGATAGCCAGACCCGCTTTTCTACCCCAGATTTAGCCAAGTTCCACTGAGCTTTCACTTTGTCCTTGTTTGCGTTGGGATGATAATTCTGGAAACTGCCACAGCTGCTGGTGATCCACTCTCCTGAAAGCTCCAGCGATGACTTTGCCTGGCTGCCCCAGGGGCCAAGCCACAGTTTCAGGCCAGGCTGGTTTTGGCTCCCAGCGTGTTGTGATGAGCCCTTCCTGTCCTGCCTGATGGGCTGTCTTCAGTGTGAGCTTTGTTTCTCTGTACTTTTGTGGGTTCTGGAGCTCTAAAATTTGTTTAGAGTCATATTTTATTGGTATTTGAGGTGGTTATGGGGGGAGCTGAGGAGTTTTCCTGCTTCTATGCCACCATATTGGCTCCACCACCTATTATTATTATTAATTCAATTCTGAAACATTTCTTTTTCCTCAGTGCTTATCAATTTGTGGCCTATAAAATTTTGGTACATTCACCTGTCTCTCTCAGTCTCCCTCTTTCTCTTTCTGTTTCTACTTCCAGCTTCCTTATTTCTCTTTTCTTCTCTTTCTACCTCTGTTTTCTTTCTTCTTCTTTCTCATCCTACCTTCCATCATTTTCCTTCTTCCAGTCTTTCTTCCCTCCTTCTCTTTTCCTTCCTTCCATCCTTTGTTTCCTACTTCATTTTTACTTCTTTACTTCCTGTAAGTCATGTACTGCCCATGTGAAAGCTCAAGGGTGGGAGTTGGCCACATTAATTAGCCTTCAATATATAGATTCTGAAGATGTCTTTAATCAGTTTTCAACTTGTTAGGATTCTGACTTTCTTGAGTTTTCTTTTATTCCTTTACTATATGTTACAGGTATTGAGTATGAGGGTCATCTCCAAAGTACAGTAACCAAATACCAGTCATTCTAATAATATTAAGGAGAGTACTTTGGGGTTGACCCTAGTTTATATCTAAAAATAGGTCAGATAGAAACACTTGACCTTCTGTATGCCATTTGTGATTAATGTGGCTCCATTATCTTCCTCTGTATCTTCTCTTATTCATATTATATAGCCCAAGTCTTCTTAAACTACCTGCATAGGAAATTATATTATAGTAATTATGTGTCTTACCCTTCTCAAAACCTTTTCTGTTTTCACTTTGTAATCCATGAAAAAAATGATGAGAACAACTGAATATAGTGTGTAAGATAAAGGCATCAAGTTACCATTGCATACATGTATTTGTTTTCCTTTTTTTCGTGTTTTATATACTAAATAGATGGCAGCCAGTGCCTTTAAAATCATTGGCTATTTACAATTCTTCATATGGGCACTCAAAATAAAGGATTCTGTGTTAATTTGACCTTTGAAATTAACATTTGTCTTTTCTCATACCCATTAAGTTATCAAATTATAGAATTTTAGGAGCAGGATTTGGGGAGAGATGAATTAAAAGTTGTAGGGTATGTATTCAAATCCATCCTCTGACATTCAACAGTGTCAATGTGACATTGCACAAATAATTTATTCTCTGTGTGTCTCAGTTGCTTCAACTGTAAAACTAGAGGGTTAGACTTACATATTTTCTTTTTTGCAGTAATCATGGTTACCCAGAGTCACAGAGCTAGTATGTGCCTGAGGCCATATTTGAACTCAGGTCCATCCTGATTCCAAGACCTGTGCTCTATCCACTGTGCTACCAAGCTGCCCCTCAGACTAAAAGACTTCTAAGGTGTGTTAAGTTAAAGATTTATTATTTTATACTCTGGAAAGGACCTTCGCAATGTCTACCTCACCCATGTCATTTTACAGGGTTCAAAATAGATCATATCATATGATTAAGAGTTGGAGTCAATTTAAATGATTTTTTGGTTTAGTCTCCTTCATTTTACAGATGAAGGAACTGAGGTTTAAAGAAGAGGAGTAACATGGCCATGGTCTCAAGGTAATAAACAGCAAAAGATTTGCATTATATTAGCAAGGCTAGGATGTAAGCATGCATTCTCTACCTGTTAATACAAGGTACACCATGTTAACTATAATCTGTTAGTCCTAGATGGCCTTTGGAGTGGGCAACAAATGAAAAACATAAGATTTTAAGGAGGCCACCATATTCTTTTGAAAAGGAATTAATCATGTAAATAAAAAAAATGCACAGACATACTCTTTTTTTTTTTTTTACAACCACAAAGACATGTTTGGGACCCAAGTATACTAACACTATTCTGCTTTTGTATGATTATTCTCCCCAATTTTTTGTGCTTCAGATCATACTCTATTCCATTTTACATTAACTGTTCACAAATAACATATAAGTGAGATTCAGATTCAAATGTTGGGGTGATAGCCCAAGTTTTAACAAATCTACCTCCAGTATTCCATAAGGAACCTCTTTCTTGCATGGACTAATTTCTAAAGAACTACTCTTTAAGCCACCACCCACTCTATGGAAATATTCCCCTAAATATAGCCCACTCCCAGAACCGTTCCCTGCCCACCCACTCCTTTATCTTTGTCTCCATGTAAATAGCCCAATTTATTTTTGTCGGTTGACTCCCACTCACCAACAGCATATTGTAAATCCTCCAGATCAAAGAGCTTCAGTCTTTGCTTTGTCATTCTCCCAGGTTTAATTCCCTATAAACTCACTAGGGTTTTATCACTTGCTAATATACCAGTAAAAACTCCAATGGATCTGTGACCTCATATACTGGAGTAGTTATCCCAAAGATGGAGATCACTAGAAATCTTATACTCATTTATCAAGGTCTTTAAATGCTGCCTTGTGGAAATGTGCTGCAAATTCATTTAAAGTTAATCCATTACATCAAGTCTTCTACAACAGAGAAATACAGGCTATTTGCCTTGTGATAAATTGAAAAATGGAATAGCTCCGGGGACCTAGGTTCAACTCCTGCCTTTGGAGCATACAACCCATGTGACCTTTTACAAGACATTATCCATCTCTGGATCTCCTCATCTGTAAAATAGGAAATTCCAGACACCTTGGCTTAGGAGGTCCTTTCTAATATTCATTCTACTGCCCTATAATTCTATGTACCAGCTGTACATTTACAAATAAATAATTCCAAGGGATAGTATTGTCTTGACTTTAGTCTTACCATTGTACTTCCATGAATCTGTAAGACAGGGTGTGGCTTGAGAACTTTGCATGATTCTACCTCACTTCAATCCAATTCTCACTCAAGTCAAGACTCCACCCTGTCATGTCATTGGTTTTCTTCCAAAACAAAAGGATAATCAACAACAACTAAAATAATATAGGGTTCAGGAAGAAAAGACCTGGTTAAAGAGTTACTATGGGTTAATTAAATGTTAATAATCATATAACAAGACAAATTAACATAATTTCCTTTTATAGTTAGTTTACTTGAATATTAGGCCAGGGGAATGCTATAGACATGACTAACCTGGATTCATCAAACATTTGACAGATTTTCTTGCATTGTGAACAAGGTAGAGAGATATAAATAGTACAGTTAATTAAGAGGAATCATATTTGGTTGAATCTGCCCCCAGAGTAGTAGTTAAAGATGTGATGTAAACTATATTATAAGACTGGTAGAGTTCCCCAGGAATCTTTATTTGTTCTTAGTTTGTTCAACCTTTTTATCAATGACTTACAAGAAAGCATTGATGACATGTTTGCCAAATCTGCAAATAACATTGTTTGAGACCATTGCCATAACTTTTCTTCTATTTCTTGATGGTTTTGAAAAATCATCAAATTTTCACTCCCTTTCCACCTTCCACACCACCCCTCCCCCCCAAAAAAATAAACAACCAAAATGAAATTCTTTGCTCAAGTTTCCATTCATATCTATCATAATTCCTGAAGATGATTGGGGAGCGAAATATCCTTATAATCTTTGTCAATTACCTTCTCCTCTAAGGTGGATTTACTATGAAACTTGGACTAAACTTGAATTAGTAGGAAAACAAATAGGGCAAATTAGACCTGAAACTGATGAGGAAATCCTCCTTTTCCATAATTTTCTTCTCTAGTTATTTATTGTATGAACTAATGCAACTTCAGAGCTGGATTCTATGAATGTTTTGCTTTCTTAGCCTTATTTGAAATATAAAGATGATCATTTATGTATGCTCTGTCTCACAGATTGTGAAGATTGTATAAATGTGGCGGCATCTTGACTTTATGAATATTGCTCAGGGCGAAAAAATCCACTTACCCTCTCATGATTTCAATATCTTTTTTTGTTCATTATCTGAATTTTCTGTATCTGAAAATTAGGGAACTGTAAAAGATGGTCCCTGACAATGTTTTCCAGTTCTACCTCTACGATTCTATGATCCTATGTGTCATCTACCCATCAAGAAACAAGTAATTCAGAGAGGTCCTTCAATGTGCAAATTTAGAGTATCCACACCAAATGTTTGCATGGACTATTTGTGTCCAACTTGTGATGGAGCATTCCAAGCTTATGTTGTTCTGATCAGTCACAGTCAGATACATTGAAACTTGACTTCAGCATAGTGACACCATTTTGGTCCTCCTCGAGAATTCATTGTTGTCTTTCAAGACAACAGCCAACTGACCAACCAGATGTATGACCATTGGTGATTCACTTATACATGTTTACCTTCACTTTCCTCATCTGCAATGAAAATGACAATGTTTTGTATTATCTCTCATGTTATAAACACTGCATAAATGTGAAGTATTATCACTATCATCCTTATTTTCACTATTATTCTTATTGGCATGACCTGCCTGCAACATCTACTACCTATATGACCCTGAACAGAAAAACAAAAACAAGCAAACAACAAGAAGACTGAAACTGAAAATCTCTATGCCTCCATTCTCTCATGTGTCAAATTAGGAAGTTTAATTCAACTTGCAGGTCTCTTCCAGATCTAAATTTGTGATCATATGTGTTTCCACAGAGGTAGTATATTATGATGATTTTGTAATATAGTGGTTACCCTAGTTTCAGTCAATCTTTAAACACTTGTTACCTGCTTACTATGAACCAGGCACCATGGTAGGTTTTTGGGTTCTTAAAGACTATGCCTGTGAAGGAAAAGTCTTGGTATATCTAGACGGGCTGATGGCAGGGAAGGCTAGGATTTGAATATATGCCTGATGGAAGACTTTCAGGAAGAAACCAAGAGAATGTAAAGTGCCATGCATTTCACAAAATTCTATTACAAACATGTGAGCTGTCTTTATTGCGTTCTCCACTAAAATGTTGTTTTCCATTGCCTCTTCATGGCATGGATGTGATCACTGATTTTTGAAGATGATAGCTGTGCATTTCAAGTTTGTACTTGTCCTATGGAGTGGGAAAAGCTTCAATTCTGGTCCAGCAATGTGTTCCACAGTATGTAGTACATAGTAGATATATGTGTATATATGTATATTTGTCTAGAGATTTGTAAATCTTTTCAAGAGGATTTTACACTGAGAATCTAGGGAAAGTAAAAGAATATAATCCATTTATAACTGCTAAGACACATATCCACTAAGAATATCGGATATGAAGCAGGAAAATGAATGAGTTCAAGGGAAAAGCAATACAGAAGAGAATTCTGGCCAAGAAACTAGATAGAAAAGAAAAATCCATGACCTTTAATGTCTACATCCAAATGAAGTATGAGTAGTACAGGTTCAACCAGAAATCTCTTCACATAAGAGATAAATTTGACCTGGTAAGGTTTTGATGAGATCACAGTACTATGTGAATATTCCAGTATATCAGTGAAATGTAATGGGTTAAGACTTAAACTATATCACTGAATACCTTATTTAAAAGGACTCCATTAGATAAAAGGGGTCAAGAAATTGCAATGTATGTTAAGGACACATATTCATTTGAGGACATTTGGGAACTTGATAAGTAAAATATAGTCGAGATCATTTGGGTGAGGAGCAACAGAAGGAGAAGGAGAAATTATAATATTTTTAATATACCAGAAAATATCAGACCAGAAGGAGAAAATGGATGATGAAGTTAGAAGAGTGCAAATTAGACAGTAAGCTATTATATTTTATTAAAGGAGGACTTGAAACTATTTAGACACCAACTGCTGTGGCTAGCAAGTCTGGGCCTAGCTACCAGATGAGTGAAATAAAGGGACAGAGAGAGAGAGCTTCTAGCTGAAATAAAAAAGAGGGAGAGAGACGGGGATGTATTCCATAGGCTGTTTATTGCAGACCTATTTTATACAGAGCCAAAGATACATGGAAGACACAAGGTTTGTATACCCTTAGCAGAATGCAAGGAACCACCCTTGGTCTCCATCTTTCTCTGCCCCAACCCAAAGCCAATCACTGGTTAAGCTCTTTATGCTGGGACCATGTCCAGAGGCACAAACAGAGTGTTACAATCAAGACTTGCAAATTAGCTCAGTACTTTCTTTAGATAGTCATGAAACCAATGAGAGCATCCACCCAACAAGATTATACTTTCCTTGCATATCTGCCTAATGACCTTTGTAGAACTGGGGTGCTAATGTGGCCAAGGGCCCTGAAAGTCTTGGCCTACAACAACCAACCTCTCTTTCCTTTTAATAGCAATAACTTAATTATTGGAAAAGTAGACCAGTGATTCTCAACCTTCCTAATGCCATGACCTTTAATAGTTGTATGTGGATTTGTCTGCATGTAGGCAGACCCCCCAGAGATGGATAGAGGAGGTACCTAAGAGCATCAGAAATAATGTGTTTTCCAGTGGTCTTAGGCAACCCCTGTGACCCTTGTGAAAGGGTTGTTTGACCCCCAAAGGGGTAATGACGCACAGGTTGAGAACTGCTGAAGTAGATAAATATACCAGGATAAAGTAAAAATGGACAAATAATCTAGATATTAAGGGAGATACCATAAGCTAGAGGAGTATGGTAAATTTTTACCTGTCAAATCTATAGATAAGGGAAAAGTTTATGAACAAATGATTCAGAAGATCACAGGAAGCAAAATGGAAAATTTTCAACGCATGAAATTAATGTTTACATACATAAATACTTATACACACACACACACACACACACACACACACACACACACACCCAAGGCAGTCAAAATTGGAAGGAAATGAAACTAGAGAAAAACAAATTTACAGCAAGTTTCTCTGATAAAAGCCTCAGTTCTCAAATATATAGGAAACTAAGTCGAACTTATAAAGATAAAAGTCATTTCCCAAATGATAGATTGTCAAGGCATATAAACAAGAACTTTTCAGAGAAATCAAAGCTTCAATTAGTCACACAAAAAATACTCCAAACCATTATAGATTAGAGAAATGTCAATTAAAACAATTCTGAGTTACTACCTCCTATGTATTAGACTGGCTAACATGAAAAAAGGAAATTACCTCTGCCAGAGGGGGTGTCGGCAAAAAAGAGACACATTAATGCATTGTTGGTAGAGCAATGGCCTGGTCCAACCATTATGGAGAACAAATTGGAACTAAGATTAAAAAAATGTAAAACTGGGCAAAACCCAGCAAAACCACTAATACTTCTGTATCACAAAGAGATCAAAGAAAAGAAAAAAGGAAAAGGATCTATATTTACAAAATATTTATCATTTCCATTTTTGGGGTAGTAAAATATTGGAATTGAGGTACTATCACAGAATGGATGAAGTGTTATGGTGTATGATTGTGATGGAATGCTATTATGTTAGAAGAAATGATGAGCAAGATGTTTTCAGGAAAAAATAAAAACCTGGGAAGTCTCATACAAACTGATGCAAAGTGAAGTGAGTGGATCTAGGAGGTCATTGTATGCAGTACCAATAATATAAGGATTATCATGTGTGAAAGACTTAGCTACTCTGATTGAGACAATGATCTGAGACAAATCCAAAGACCTAGGTTCAAAAATGCTATCTACCCTCTGAAAGAGAACTGATGAATTCTGAGTGTACACTGAAATATACTTTTTTTCACTTTATGTTTCTTGCTTTTATTGCTTTATTTTGCAACATGGATAATATGGAAATGTGTTTTGAATAACTTCACATGTGTGGTCAATATCATAATGCTGGCCTTCTCAATGGATAGGAGAAAAAGAGAGAATTTTGAACTTGATTTAAAAAAAAAATCAATGTTTTTTGGATAGTTATGAATGAATGGCTTTTTCTGAGGAATAAGAATCCCCCTAAACATTCATTTAAAAAGATCTGCTTTATACAAAACAATGAAGAAAGGAAATACTGCTGAGAGAATAGAGTGAACAGATCTTAGATATGTAGGAGTAACTCATTTGATGAAGAGATGAATCAGGCAAAGAGTGCATGAACTACAATTCTGAATTTCTTTTAGCGCAACTGTATGCTTTAGACTAAAGACTAAAAAAGAGACACTGATATTATCCTATTAACTTGTATGATTTGCCTTGTAAAATGCCTTTTATGTCCCAACACAAATATAGGTTGTATTAATTGATGTAGATTTAGGTATAAATACAGATATAGCAATGAGCTTTAGACTGGAAATATCATGATTTTCTTCAAGCATTTAAATGATTCTCATGTGGAATTCACCACAGAGTGAAGATATGGATATGAATATAGATGTATATGTAAATATAGACATGGAGGTAAGTAGATATAGGTTTAGGTATGGGGAAAACAAAAGGGAGGAGAAAAAGAAGTGGAGAGACACAGATAGATAAAGGTATAAGTATAGTAAAATAAAGAAGTGACCATAAGAAGAGAAAGATGAAATTATAGATAAAAAGTATAGGTATGTGTATAGTTATAGGGAGAGGGACAGAGACAGAGAGAGGTGAGAAGAGATGATATATGTCTGCACCTAGTCATTTAAACACACATACACACACACACACACACACACACACACACACACACACACCTTTCCACATCCCTTGGAGTGAAGAAGATTCTTTGCTGCACCAGTAATGTACAAATAAAATGTGTATATCATTTGATGCAAGTGCTTTTAATTCCATCAGCATGACTAATTTGATCTTAAGTGGGATATTTTGCAAAGTGTTTAACCTTAAACAACAACAATGATGACAAAAAATGTCGGCCTCACTGGACTAATTTATGGCATAAGGAAAGAGGAGATGACTCATCCCTGACAGTCCTAATGCTTTCATTAATCTTTGTTCTACATTAGGTAAAGGGTACAATTATGGAGTGTTATGACTGGTGTGGAATTTTTAATTTCACAGATAAGATTATGCTCTGGAAACAGGACTTGATCCTGTTAATCTTGTTGTTCCCTGAAGACCACGTCACTATCTGGAGTAGCAGTCAGAACTTTCCTGACACTTCAGGCTTCATGCCCCCTAGACTGCATTCTGATTAACTTCATTTTGTATGCATGAGAGAGAACACAATGAAAAAGGGAATCAGGGTCAGACATGTTCAACCTTGTGGAATTTCAATGTACAATTTCAAGATCTCCAAGCACTCAACGAAGGACCATTCACTATTATAATGATATTAATATTACAGGGGTTTTGCACTGGAAAAGGTTAAAACTCCTCAAGCCAGCAGAATAAATGAATAATGATCAGAACCACACTCCTTAGGACAATGGAATTTTGGGGGGAAGTAGAAAAGGAGTTTAAGTCCCTTAAAGGGTATACCTCCACATCTAGTTGTTAGCTTTGTATTGAAATGAGTCATTTTCCCTATATTTCCCTCCATCCCTCCTTTTCTCTCTGTCTCTGTCTGTCTCTGTTTCTCTGTCTGTCTCTCTGTCTCTCTGTCTCTGTCTCTCTCTCTCTGTCTCTCTCTCTTCTTTCTCTCTGTCAATATTTATTTTAGGCTCTCAGACCTGGTTATAACCCAACAGTTATCTACTTCAACCAATACCTGAAGATATATTCCCACCACAACATCCATGGCAAGTGGTCATCTAAGACTCTAACACTTGTAAAGAAGGAGAATCCCCTAAATCTATTTTGGAAGTTTTTTTTTCCTTTAATTCCTTCCATATAGAGGCAGAAGCTATTTCTCTTCAACTCCTATGTATAATTGCACATTCTCAGGATATGGGACAAATGGATGGGCAATTGTCTTCTGGACAAGCCCTGTCCAAAATGGGAATCTAGTAGATGTAACAGAATGTCATATGTAGTAGTCTAGCAGTTTTTTTGAAAATGACAGTATAGTTTTAGTGAGTTACAAACTAAATTGGAGTGTGATATAGCAGCCAGAAGAAATTAATGTGTATTGAGAGCTGTAACTCCTAGAAATGAGAGGGGTATTTTCTCAATTTACTGTGGTGAAACCAAATCAAGATTATTAGGTATGGTTCTGGGTTCCATGGATATTAATAAGCTGGAGATTGTCCACAGGAAGTAAAGTAGGATGATAAAGGACCTTGAGCCCATGCCATTTGAGGATCAGATGAAAGAATGAATATCCCTTATCTTGAGATGAACTGACTCATTAATAATATCATAGTTCAAGCATTTGAAAGATCACCATGTGGCAGAAGAATTGATTTTATTTTTAACCTCAGAGGGAAGAATCAGGATCAAAGTACATATATGGCAAAGAGGGAAATTTAGGCTAGGTGTAAAGAAAAAAACCTAATAATTAGAGCTATCCACAAAATACAATGCACTATGTTACAAAAGAGCAGGTTCCCCACCTCTGGGAGGGAGCCTTTAAGCAAAGACTAGATGACCATTAATTTTGGTTGTTGTAATGCAAATTATTTTGTGGATTCTGTGAAATTTTGCAGTTCTGTCTATTTAGGAGACCCATGTGCCATGCAGATATGTATCACCATCATCTTCCCTATTGTGTTATTGGTCTGAACTACCATAGAGAAAGCAAGTTTCTGAGGTCCCAAATCACTAAATATTTATCTGCCTGAGAGAGCTATGTGCATACTCAATCTGACTACTATAAAAACCAAGATGTGAAAACAAACAAAGCTCTAGAATCTAATTGTATTATGCTCTTGCTGCGTAGTCCAATACAATTGACAGAAATCAGACAGCCCAAGATTGAGCCTTCTGACTATGACTTTAAAGAGTCAGGCTTATGATTTCTATCCTCATGCTGTAATCAATTAAGATAAACTCTTGATTTCAAAATCCACACATATATTTTGCAGAGAATCTAACATAATGCCATCTAGCCTGGGGGGATTTCTATATACCCAATAATTTTCTGGTAATGTTAATTGGCATCTGTCACAGTATTCATTTATGAAAAATGGATAGATAACTTGTGTAATCATCAGTGGAGAAGTGAGGGAACATGAGGGAAGCAAAAGATGTATTGTAAACATGAAATAATATGGCAATTATTTTGTGCAACATGAAAACCATTCAGCTTATAATTACCATATGAAACATAGAGCTACAAAAGCTCTTTGAGATCAATTTACCATTATGGATCCTGAATTCATATATTGTTTCTCCTACTTACTGCCTAGTGATCTTCAGCAAGTAACAACAAAATCCTGGGTTGGGGAACCTGTGACCCTGAGCCCACATTTGGCCTTCTAGATCCTTAAATGTAGACTTTTTTTCTGAATCTAAATTTTACACCATGAAGTAATATTTTGATTCAGTCAAAAGGCCACACTTAAAGATCTATAAGATCACATGTGGTCTCAAGACTAGACAGTCGCTAATCCTGCCAGATTTCTCATCTCTAAAATGACGTGGCTAGATGTGATGACCTCTAGGGACCCTTTTAGCTTTAAATATCAATCTCTACTCAGATAGCTATGTAGACTCATTGAAATTAATATACCTTCCATGGATATAAATGAATGAAAGATATGTAAGTAGAATTTTCACATATATACCCATATCAATTTATACATATATAGGTACACATATACAGATATGCATTTACCTATATCTATACTCATGTCTACATAGACATAGATGTACACAATTGGATATTCTTTAGATGCTTTAGTTTGTACCTCACAGTCATATAGACAAAACCAAAAGAAAATTAATGTTTTAAGTGGCTTTTTGTTTCAGGGAGAAGTTGGAAGTCATTGAAACAGTTATGCTTCAAAGGCAACAAAATTTCCCCTCCTCCTCTTGATCATATTTGGCCCTAAATCAGTATCTATTTAGCCATACGAATGCATAATACTATAAAAACTAATAAACCATCAAGTTGTAGGTGAGGAAAATGAGTCCCCAACAGGTGAAGTCACTTGTTTAAGGCTGCATAGCTCATTAGAGTCAAAGGCAGGACCAGAGACAAATATTACTGTAAACCTGACATAAAAAGTGATTTACATAATAGCCATCCCCAACCTATTCAAGGAGTTAATTAAATTCCATATGTCTTAAAATTAAGGTGTTTATATCCACTATATATTCAGTTTTTGACTTGATGCATTATGCTTGTGGAGAAGGAGGTATAGTGGGGATAATTCCAAATAATCCTTCATTTATTATCCAGAATCTATTTGTCTTTGGGTTGGTTTTTTTTATTGTTTTTTTTTTACTTACAATGAGCATTTTCTATGTTCTGTTCATTTATAACACAGAGACTAATTAATAGTGGGAAGAAATGACTCAAGAAGTACAATAAAGGTAGTTAGTATCTTTATATTTTATCTTAATCATCCCTATTTCCTTATCATTCTTTACTGAAATTACAAAGCTTCACCATCATTGGATGCCATTAAGCAAAAGTTGCATCAGTGTTAGTTAGAAAGCATTTATTATAAATGTTCACTATGCTCTGGGCATTGATAGGACAAATTAACAGGAAAAAAAATACTCCCTTCCTTCAAGGAGCTTAAATTCAAATGGAAAAGACCACATATGGTTCCCTTCTCTGGGGGTTATATATGTTTCTGAGCATATTGATGAGCAGTTGCCAAGTTAAATCTTCCTTGGCGACTGTTTGTCTGGGTGCATAGTTTCTAAAGGAATTCTTAGGGAAGCAATTGCTCTGACCCAGAGTTCTGAGACAGCAGTGGCTTGTATTTTGAATGTGACAAGCTATTATATACTTACTAAATGAAGAGCAAAGTACACCTCAGAAGTGTATATATGAAGGAAAAAATTTAAATAAGTAACTGGAGAAATATGAATACCAGAAATTATAGCATGTACACATGTACACATATGCATATTTATACACATATATGCATATTTTACACATATAAACACAAACATTATATATATATATATATATATATATGAGCACATTCCCTCATAATAAACAGAATATGAGAATTTGTTCACTAATCATAACCTAAGTTGTTTATTCATGGAAAAGACCCAGAGTCTAAACCTAGAAAAAATAAAAAGAGATTTTAAAAAGTATACACACACACACACACACACACACACACACACACACACATATATATATACATATATATGTATATTAACATAGAATCATCTAAGTTTTAATCCAGAAGTGATGGAAACACAGTAAAAACAGTTGCTGTTGAAATAAGTCTATCACAGCAGAAGAAAAGCTTAAAAGTAGGGAGGAAAAGTGATCCAACAGATTAAGTAACTTTAAGTTGTGCCAGAGACTGAATTGTTTTATCAAAGTCATTTATGCATCACTTTATTTTAGCCATGGCAGTATCTGTTCAACATAGAAGCTACATTCATCAGGAATTTTACTGAGATGGAAAAAGAACATAAGTTTTCTTCACTCATGTCTCCATGGATTTCTATTACATCTATTTCCCCACCGTTGTCCCCCAAATGGTATATTGAATTGAATTTGGTGTAAGAGTATGATGCAAGTTTATATGTATACTGGAATGTATTTTTCTGTATTTTCCATAATATATAAAAATATGTTTAATATATTAAGATTATATATCATACCATATTTATATAATATTACATATCACATATATTATACATTTTATAATATATGTTTTACATAATATATAACTTTATATAATATATATAATGTATATTTATTTAATACGTTATCTTTATTTAATCTCCCCTATTACTAGGTGAATGGTTATATTTAAAATCTAAATATATCATCCTTATGAGTGGTATTTTAGTGTAAAAGGAAGCATGCTAATGGAGGCACAAAAGACAGACTGGTGAATAAGGGAAATTCATTCTCCACATTCTTATTACATCTAGGATGTTGAGACAGTTTTGATTATAACCATATGGTCAGCCTTCTCTAGAAATTTAGGACTGCCATTGTGAGTGTGATTTGGACTTCACTGAGCCATCCCACTGAGTGATTAGTTCAAACTCTATATGAGGAATCATAAACTACAGTATGGAATATATTGTCCAGCCACTCCATACTAGTATTATACATATATAGATAAATACATGAAACATACACATCTAATACCAGGCTTACCTTGAAGGGAAGACACTAACATCTTGTAGGAAGGTAGGGATGGGGGTAATAGGAAAAGCCTAAGCTGTAGCTAACAATTGACTTGAGCCTGAAAAGTTAGGAGATTTCCAAGGGATCAGGGTACATTTGGAGAGAATTGTGTTTTGTTAGTGCAAAGACATGGAAACTGAAAATGATATGTTAGGAAAAGAAAGTCGGTTGGTATGGCCGGTCAGTAGAGAAAACAAAGACTACCAAGGTGTAATAAATCTGGAAAGAGAGAATGAGACAAAGTTTTGGAGAGTTATGAATATTAAAAGATTTCATATTTGACTATAGAAATGTTGCTGAATTTTATAGTTATCCCTTCCACATCATTGTGGGTCAGGGCATGGTATCCCTGGGGTCTGGAAAATCCACATAACATGTTTTTGGCCCTCTTCATACCATAGGGGAAAAAATCTAATTAATTTTTTCTTTCATGGAAATAGTCATAGTACCTTGTTGTAAAATTTGATATTATATTAGGTTGATATTGGGTTATAATAGGTTGATATTATACAATACTATACATATATGTTATGCATTTCTGAGTTTCTAAAATTTTTCTGTGTCATCTGCTAACCTTTGCAAATCATGTGTGGCTTCCACAAAATTTCCAAAAAAATTCTTATTTAAAATCCATGATATATTGAAACCACATTGGGGAAAGTTACAACGTGGAGGGGATAACTATGGTGAATAGAATTGAGATGATGATGATCTGGCACCTTCACTTTAGGAAGATCACTTTGGTCACTCTGTGGAAGACAGATTGAAGTGAGGTGAGATTTGAAAACCACTTGATGGGGCTATTGTAGAGGGAATTAATCCTTCACATATAAGTTGAAATAATTGGTCTCAGATAATTTCATCTCTGGTATTCAGTGATCACTCAACATTCATTCCTTCATTCATCCATTCATTCACTCATTTCTACAATTGCATTCATCTATCCTTCCTACAAACTGCAAAGTACAACTCTAAGCCCCCTTAGAGTACTCATTTTTTCTTTTCTTCTCTGTCTCCTCTTGTTCTATACACTTTTCTCTCACCCTCATCTCATCAGATTTATAGTTATTTTTAAGGGGAGAGCACTTTGGATGAAAGGGATACTACAGTTTGAATCTAGAAGTTGTCTGATTCTTGGAAGAAAATTACCTGAATATAGCAATTGCATCAACAAGGATTCAAAAAGCAGAGTTGGAGACAATTACAATAAAATGAGGAAAGAAGAGCTACTGATAGATTTTCAGAAAATAGCCAAAATTTTGGTTTCTCCATTAATGTTTCCTCCTGTTTGTGATCCTGGAGATCCTGAGCTCTTGAAAACTAGGCCAGTAGAGGACTAACTCTGGCTGATGCAATCCATCTGCTGTCAAGGATGGACAAGGAGATTTTTATCAGTCATTCATGGAACAGTCCAGCTCTATGTGGAGAGACCAGTAGGCTTATCACCAAAAACTAACCACCAGGGATGATTTTTTTAATGGTGTTAGGAAGAGAAGCCCGGACCTAGCAAGGCCTGTAACCTGTGACAGGAGAGAAAAAAGGCAATTCTAGGAAAGCATAGATCATTTGAAGTATTTGAAGCAATGCAAAGTTACATGGATCTTGAAAGTGAATACTTTGATGCAAGTGAACATCCCCCTCCTGTCCTTAGTGATTCTCCTTACTGATCCCAATAGTTATGAACACAGTGATGCTATTGAAGATTTATTTTCTGGGCTTCTTTGGCAAAAGGGAGAGAGAGAGGTGGGGTGTGTGGTTGGGGTAGATTTTTCTTGACTCCAGGCTGGGTGTTCTATGTTCTATGTTGCTTGAATGCAATTACATGTCTAGTTTTACTTCATCCAGCCATGGAGAACCATTCTCAGAAAGTGTGGCAAAGGGCCTGACAGAAAAAAATAAAATAAACATAGGAGGGGGAAGAAAATAGGTTTCCTGCTGCCTGAGCTTTGCATTTTCTGATCTTTCAAATGGGTTTTGGATAGAGCCAATGAATAATGGATTAGTAAGGTACTGATTTACCTCCCTCTTGAGATACTAGGTACATCTTTTCTTCATAGAATCAGAGGCTTACACTGGCAAGAATGAATGTTACTTGTTTGGTTTTCCTTTGACTACTTTTTGAAAATGAGTTTTTTACGCTGTTAAAACTACACTTTGCAGAAGTATTCAACCTAGAAAGATAGAAGCATAGGATGGATAGGACCTGAGAAACTATCCAGTTCAACTTTCTCATTTTAGAAGTGATATACTCAAGTCCCTTTGAATTCAAGCACCTTATAGATTCATATTCAAGTGGAACCATGACTTCATCTATATAACTATTTCAAAACACATCATTAGCTAGCCTTGTTGTATTGTATTGTATAAGTATTGCTTTAGGTTTTGCAAAGTGGTAATCATTCTCCACCAAGGAGTAAAATCTTATGCAACTGGATTTGAGCCCTGGATTACACATATATTATCTTATTTGATGAGAGAAATGAACCTCAGAGAGATTAAATGACTTGTCTGTCATCATACAGCTAGTATATGAGGTTGAATTCATATCAAGATTTACATGAATCCTAAGAACTTTAGAGTATAATAGATAGTGTCTCTTACTATCTCTTCTGTGTATGTAGAATCCAACTTCAACTTGAGTCAATTAATATTTGACCTAGATGTAATGTTTGATTCATATTGAAGCAACTAACCTAAGATCACATAGATACTTTATAGTGATTCATGTCATCTCAGCTAACATTTATTAAACACATAGACATAGTATGGTGGATGGACAGATATTGTTGGAGTCAAGGAACCCCAGATTCAGGACTCTTCTTTGATGCATGCTGTAATTCCATGCACTAAAAGCTTTCCAGAAGAATGCTACTATGAACAACTTTTAAGGTTGTGATTACACAGTATAGTGAATACTCTATTTATTCAAGAACAGATCAAAGAAAAATATTTACAACGTTACATCTTATCACAGAAAATCACAATATAGTGTTCACGATAGCTTATCATTAAAATGGCCACGTAGTTTTTACCAAAATGGTCACAGTATTTAGAAAACACAATAAAAGAACAATCATCTGGTATCCCTAAGGAGGTTTGCCTCATTACTTAGTCATTTAGTCATCTCAGAATACAAGTCATTCTTCCACTCATGGGGCAACTAGGTTAACTTAATCAGTCACTTATTTAGAAATCACTTACTAAGTATCATTAATCACAAAATACAATCATTAGAAAATATACTACCACCTACCCCTAGGTCACTAGTAAACCATATTATTGTCACAGCTTCAATATCTAAGGAGAGGTCTTTTCTTCATCTTGACTCCAGGTGGTCTCTCAGATTCCCTGGATTCCCTTCGATGGTCCCAGCTCCTACCTGAATCCAGCAAACAGTCACCTGGATTCAGAGGCAGACAGCTTTCAGATTCTAGTCCAGTGCTCCAGGCAGTTTCTGTTCCACACTGAAGTTCACAGGGTCCAGTACATCTCAAAACCTTCACAATTTCTGTTCCTGGGAATTCAAGTATCAACCGAGCCACAATGTCTTAGGATCCCAGTCATGCTTTCTTAGTCCTCTGGCATTTTGTCTGGCCCTAGGACCCAGAAGAAATCTCAGCCTTTCAGGAGTCAGCAACCCCTTCTTATGTGGCAGGAACAACTTTGGCCTTCCAGGCAGCCTTCCCAGCAGCAACTCCAGTCTTCTTCAGATCTCTGAGAAGAACAGCTTCTTCCACCAGGATCTTGTCAGGAGAAAATTTTGAATCTCTCTCTGGGGTTTTTCTTATATACATACACAGCATTGGCTTCCTGTTTCAACCAACCCCTTCCTGTTATGTCAGCAACAGGAAAGTTCACACCTTCTGTTTGTTTCACAGAGGTTTGATTAGTTTCCAAGGGCTAAGTACCTGCTGACTTGACATAACAAAAAGGAGTCTTCAAATTTAAGTTTGTTACCATTACACATGCTAGCTGTGTGACTCGGGGCAACTCACTTAACATCTCAGTGATTAGAGACATTCACTCTCTATATCTATAAATTACAGCAGAGTTCTCATCTTCCTCAATGGTAGGAGTTTCTATATGTGAAATTCCTTATGTTGATAAAAATCATACCTCCAGAGAATCCTCCCTCTTCTCTTCCCCCCAAAAAAGTTCAAGAAATTCTGTGAGTCAAAAAACAATGGAAAAAATCTCTTCCTCAAATAAGTTTATTTTCAATTGGGGTAATAGAACAGATATAAATACATATGATAAATCAGGGAAGAGAACAAAATCAACAGAAGACAGAATCAAGAGGAGGCTTCCCAGATAAGATGGTGCCTCAGATGAACATAACATGAACACACAGAGACACTTGCACACATGCACACACACAGGTTCTGAGAGATGAGAATCAGAAGGAAGTGTTTTCCACTCTTGGTAAGCAGAGTACAAATGTAGAGATGAAGAAAATTAAGTGTCAAATTTGGGAAACAGCTATTAGTAGAGTTTATAAGTCAATAAGTACTTCTTTAAATTATGTGCAATTTTTAAAAGGCATAAGGCTAAGTGCTGATGATAAAATGATGAAAAAAAAACAACAGTCTCTGCTTTCATAAAATTTATCATCTGAATAGGGTAGATATCAGATTAGGAAAAGCGGCAGTGATAGCATGTGAGCTAGGTCTCTCAGGGAAGGAAAGATGAAGTAAAGAAATCCCCACTGTATACTACATTAAATTACTTATATAATATACTATGTGCATATATATTACATTATATTACAGGTATATTATATTAATTTTGACAAAAAACTTTGCCAGGTTACATGTGCTCTTGAGTAATTTATTTTTCTGGGGGTTAACTAATACAATCTTGTACATACATACATATATATCCACACACATTATACCCTAGTAATCTATATGACAGATTAATTTGCTATCAAGTATTAAAATTTAGTATTTTAAGAATCTATCAGTTCATGGACATGGATATTAGCCCTAGACTTTGATCCTTCACATTTTCGTAGCATTTTATCAAAATGTGAACTGATTTAAAGAAAGAAAATAGATGCTTTTGACCTTGGATAGGTTATCTCTCTGGAACAGAATTTGCTTTTCTGTAGAATAAGGTAGGACTTGGGTATGGACTATATGCCCAAGATCCCTTCTAGCTATAGTATTAGAAGAGTTGTCATATAGAAGAGGAAATAGTCTTTTTCTTCTTTACCTCAGAAGAATGAGAAAAAATGAATGAAAATTGCAAAGGACAAATTTAGTTTTGATATAAGTAGTCAAAAAACCAATTATCAGAACTGTCACAAAGGGATATGAGCTACCTTGTGAGGTAGTGGGCCTCTCCTCTTTGGAATGAATGGATGAATATATCCATGCACTTTGATTAAGTACTTACTATATGCTAAGCATTAGGGATCCAAATTAAAATGAATAAAACAAAACAGTCCATGATCTCAAGGAACTCACACTAAGAACATGCAGGAGACCTCATATTAAGTCTTCAAGAAAAGGCTGAATGGCCACTTGAGAAGTATGTTCTAAAGAGGTTTCTTCTTTTTTGGTTTAAAGGTAAAGGAATGGAGTAAATATCCACAGAGATCTCTTCCAATTCTGAAATTCTGTGTTTCTATGAGAAGTCTCCCATACCAGTAAAAACATGCATAGCAAACAGACTTCTTGTTAACTACTACTTAAGGGGATAAGCAGGGAGATTAGAACTTCCATTAGGATAAGGAAGAAAGGACATCAAAGCTAAAAGTGAGTATTTTGCAGAGGAAACAATTCATTTTGGGAATTCAAGAACCTCAATCAACTCATTAACCTTAAGGTCAGTCTATGTTGTAAAGTAGAAAGGACAAAATTCCCTTTTTCATACATTTCTAGTAACTTGAATTAGGCTAACAAATTGGAGCATAGGAAAGGACTTTGGGGAACTGACTTATTGTATAATGAATGATTTAGGATTAGTATATCAACAGATTATAAAGAAATAAGAAATTTTGAAGTGTGTAAGATTGATCAGAAATATTTTCAAGTTGTCTAAACAGTCATACAAATCTTTTTGTTATGGGACTATTTGCAAATCCTCTCCACATGCCTGTAGTGTATTTAGATGTTTCAATTTAGCTATTTTTTAAATTATCCAGATTTCTTAATTCGTTGACTAGAACAAGATTTGTTTTTGACTTGTATGTCATTTCCACTTATTTTCTCCTATGAATAATTAAAATGCAAGGATATCTTACAAAGTACTCAAAAACTACACCAATTGGTCACAAACTCAGCTTGGTCCTACCATGCTAGAGAGGCCTAGAGATATATTAAAGTTTTGTTCTCTGAAGGCCCTCTTAGCTAAAGTGAGAAAGGTTAGTTTCCAGATTAGGCACTAGATGGTAAATGCATTAGCCTATGCAATGAGACCATACATTCACTGAAGAATGGCAGCATAGAGGTCTCTCCCCTAAAGGTAAGAAACAAGCCTGAAGTGGGGAAGTGAGTTGCCCATAGTCAAATAGGTTGTAAGTAGCATAGCTGAGATTTAAACTTAAGTCTTCTGAGTCAAAATCCAGTGGGTTTTTGTTTCTCTGTTGTTGTTGTAAACTCTTAAAATCCATCTACTGGCATCTAAGGCAGGAATGTCTAATTTTCTTTGTGTCATGGCCAATCTGGCAGTTTGGTTAATTCTATTGACCACTGTTTTGAATACTGCTTTTATATTCATAGGATTATAAGGGAATCATGCATGTTTTAAAAATGTCATTTTCAGAAACGACAGGAAACTATTCTCTCAGGAAATGGACCAAGGCACATTATAGGAGTATCTTTGAATTTATTAAAATTGACACAGTAGGTGATATATAAGTAAAAGTTGTTTAATGAATGAGCAAACAGATGAATGAATGAATAAAAGAATGAATGAAAAACTAGAAAATATCCAGTGGATATTGAGAAGACCTAGAATAAAGATTAAATGAAGGAATTGGTGAAGTTTAACTCAAAGATGAGAAAAACTAGGAGCAAATTGGAAAGGGAAGCAGACAGTACCTTCAAAATCTGAAAGACTAATGTGGAAGGAAAAAAAAAGATTAGACTCATTTTAAACAATTCCAGAGGAAACAACTAGGATCTTGGGGAGAAGGGGAGAGCAAAAGTTTACTGTGATGTAAAGGAATACTTTCTGACAATTATAGATATCCAGAATTGTAATGAAAAGCCTTGAGGAGTAATGAGTTTTCCCACCTTTGAATCTGTACATGGCAGCTGGAAGACCACTCATCGAAGATATAATAAAGGTTCTTCATGATCCAGTTGGGAACTGGATTAGGTGAGCTCTGCAGTCCATTCCATATCTGGATTTCTGATTCTATGCATTTGATACATGAGCATAAATGTGAAAGTACACATGTGATTTATGTCACAGTCATTAATTTTTGCCACAAAGATGAATAATCAGTAAATTCATTAAGTTCCATTTGCACTTGTATTTCAAGGGCTAATTATATATTCATTTTAAATGAAAATGTTCTGCCTTGATTAAAACAGTTAGCAACACAATATATTAAAATGTTTTTGAGGTTTGAGTCATTTGCATTTCACAGAGTGAAATGCCTACCCTGTCTCTGTCAACAAGTCCTGTACTGACACATGTTATTAAGGTACAGCTAATATGTGACTATTCTCTAAACCAAATATAGCAAGAGAATCTTAACTCAGGCTAGTCATGGAACTTAGCTAAATTATATTTGGATTGTCATCATGACTACTATTTTCATACTACAGATTAGACATAAGAAGAATGGTGTCTACCAATTTGAAGGGTACTTTGTGTAGCCCATGGAGAACAAATCTTAGAGTTGAGAAGACCTGATTCTCTTCTTTTCCTAGTTCTTCTCCAGCTTCTGATATTTTCTAGCTGTCTCCCTAGATAATTAACTAAATAAGAATCTTATTTTCCTCATTTGGAAAATGTGGTTAATAGTATCTACCTCCCAGTTTGGTTGGGAGGATTAAGTCAAATGAGCAATAAAGGTATTTATTAAATGTTTACTAACTAATTGACTAATCAATTAATCAAAGAAACTTCCATTTTAAATATTTAAATATTCAGTCATTATTATTAACATGCTTTTACTACTAACATGGTCACAGAGATATTTTTGATGTGAAGATGGAATGATACTTCTGGGACATTTCTATTCATACATAATATGAAATTGTATTTTTGAGGCACATTCTACTGGTGCTATGTTGAAAAGTTGCCCTCTATGACCTTTCCTCAAAGACAAAACTATAGCTACTTTTATAATGTTCTCTCAATTAATCTTAATAGTTGACTTTGTTATTAAGAGCTGTCTATTTCCTCAGCCATAATTAACATTCAAGTGCACACATGGTTTTTATATTTAATTTGAACCTCTTCCTTAGTCACCAATGTGCCTACAATCTATTTTTGTTATTGTTGTTGTGGAAACCCACCCATAATTTAGGAGATGAGTCTTGTCTCACTATCTTACAGGCTTCTTAGGTAGTGTGTATCTTGAGTGTTAGAGACTGTAGTCAGGAAGACTTCAGTTTAAATCTTTCATCAGACACTTATTTGTTCTGTGTTCATGGATAAGCCACTTAAAATCTCTCTCTATCAACTAATAGGATTATAGGGTCACAAATTTAAATCTGAAAGTGACCTTTTGGACCATCAAGTTCAACCCACATGCTTCACAGATGAAGAAACAGAGGCTCAGTTATGTTAAGAGGACATAGTCTGAGCCATAAGGCTGAGGTAGGATTAGAACTCAGGTCTTCCTAGCTCCAAATACAATTCACTAAACAACCTCCAAGATAACTGTCTGAGACATCTCCAAAATTATACATGGATTTACATACCACCATACCACTACCACCAAAAGATCCTTAATACAATGGTGTGAGAAAGACATTTTAGTTCAAGATAAATATTATATATGCAAATGAATACTAATCCTAGATGAGTAACAAAGACAATTCTAGAGCCCAGTTGCTAGAGCATCAAAAAGGTAGCTGTAATTTCTTTCTGTGAGAAAGGGGAGAGTGGGCAGTTTTAAGGATCATTAGACATACTTGCTGGCAAAGTATTACAACTTAAAGTTTCCTCAGAGGCCTTGGGATGTCTGATCTGTCATGAAAACCAAATGTTAGACCTCCATCTCTTTGGCAGTTCTAGTGGGTAGCATTCATTCATTGCAATTTAGCATGACATAATCAAAAATGTGATTGGCCTTGGAGCAATGTGGTTTCTTATGACAAAGGACTCTGCCTAATTCATGACTTAAAAGGAAAACATTTAACTGAGGGATTAAATTAATTTAGAGGGGGGAAAATGAAACTTCATCATGAATGAATAAAAATAATTTGCTCACATACCTACTTTGCTTGATAACTCTCTTACAATTAGACTTGAACCTGATCCTACTTATTGGAACTTACTGAATGATTAAACTAAACAAAAATGATCATTATTGAATCTGTGTTCTATTGGAGGCAGGTTATTAGTGACATGGCCCAGAGATGTGTTCATGGTCCTGTTCTATTCAGTATTTTTCATCAATAACTTGAATGAAGTCATAGAAAGAACACTAATCAAATCTACAAATTACAAGAAAAGGGGAGTTATTCTTAACTCTGTGTCCTGCCATGTTGGGAGTTAAAAATTAACAATTGCTAGTATTTCTATAGCACTTCAAGGTTGGCAAAGTGTTTTACATTCACTAACTCATTTAATCATCACAACATTCCTAGCAGGTAGGCGCTCTAATAATCCCTATTTCACTGGAAAGGAAAATGAACCTGATTGAGGTTCAGTGATTTTCCAAGGATCACACAACCAGTACATTTCTGAAGTTGGATTTGAATTCAGGTCTTCCTGACTCCAAGTCCACTGATCTTTACATCGTATCATCTAAGTGTCAAAGACAAAAACAAAACAAAACAAGAAACAGCCAAACAAAAACATCATCATTATTACCACCAAAACCAGGCTAAGGACAATAAAATAAAATAAAACACCTTTTCAAGAGGATAGAATTATAGGGCAAAATATAAAGCATATTGGGGAATTAATATACTAAATCAGGCTCCAGAAACTAGCAACAAGTGTATTGAGCTGGGAAGTGGTTGCTACACAACTCTTAATTGTAGAAAAGATAATGGTGGATTTTTCTGGACCTAAAGTTTAATAAGAGTTGATACATGTTAAGCAAAAAAAGATGATGTTATTCTATGGAACACAGGGTAGTAGAAATATCTCTATCCAGGAGCACATAATCCTCACCCCTCAGAAGCAGGTCCTTATTCAAAGGTCAGCCCACTCTCCAGAATCCTGAATTGCTATCACTCAAGTTGGTTGTGCAGATCAGATGTACACATGTGTGTAATGTTCCTTACAAACCTTGTAGTACTGTATAAATTCTATCTAAAGAAATCACAAAAAAAAACTATTGTGTCCAAATCAAGGGAAGTAATAGCTCTGTGACCCCCTGCCCTGGAAGGCCCCCAGCTGGTGTATTACATTCAGTTATTGGTGGCACCATTTGGAATGATATTATAAATGGATAATAGCTAGAGGAATGAAAACAGGTTGGTGAGTAGACAGTGGGCAATGTATAAGTGGATCATTTGGTGGCGAAAAACTGGATGCTTTTATAGACTAAAGAGGAGAAAACATAGAGGTTACATAATAGCAGTCTTCAAATAATTGAAAGTCTATCATTTGAGGGACTTAGTGGAATTGTTCTGTTTGCCCTTGGAGGACGCAACTAGAAGAAATAGGTAGATGTAGAGAACCAAATTTAGGCTTGATATATGGGAACACTTGATAAGCATTGTAATGGTCACTAGGTAAAATAGACTACCCCCAAGAACTCTTAAGTCATCAAGCAAAGATTTTTTGACCCCTTGTTGGGTATATTTTTTGGAACCAAGTTTAAGGTCAGCCCTCCTCCCTCCCACACAGGTGATTCTTTGATGCTGCGGGAGCGAATACTGTGTTCTGATGAGCAAGTAGCCTTCTGATTAGCTTTCATTGATGTCAAACTGTATTAAAGGTCACAAGGATAACTTTGAAATACATTCAATATAGAAATAATTCTGATGTGATTTCAAAGCCAGATGGATGTATTATCATGACACCAGGATCTGGACTGATTTGAATTTCATCAGTTCCTGCTGTTTATCCCCTTCTTCTGAAGTGATAATGCCCTCTTTGTGACAAACCCTTTCTGCATTACCATGCCATATTGTCATAAACAAAAGAGAGGAGGAAGATTCCATCTAGTGACACCCGGTGTAGATGGAATCCTAAGCAACAAAGATCCCATTTAATTCCTGGATCCTTGGCCATAAATTGATGTTGAGAAAGCTTGCTTTAGATCAGTTAGAATAAGATCTTCAGATGATATAAAATTCACCAGGAAAAAAAATTGGAACAAAAATTGAGGCTTACTGTTATTAAAAATATACTAGTGTTTTAGATAACTGAACATTTTTATGTGGCAACATAAAAAGTCATTTTAGGAAAATTTCTGAACTTTACATTAAGATGATGTGGAGAAGACATTTATATTGAAGTAGAAACCTTGTTAAAAGCTTGTTGTATAAACAAAATAAGAGAAAAATGATGTTTGAATGGGAATAAAACCTCATTTCCTTGATCACAAGGATATTTAAGATTTTTATGTGTTTAAAAGTTTATAAGTAAAAGTTTTATGCTTTAAAATATGTAAACATAGAATATTAAAACTGAAAAGCACAATGGCATATAAAATGTAAGCACTGGAAGGGATTTTTAAAGCTAAGATTAAAAAAATAGATTATGGGCAAATGGAAACAATAGGACAGTCTCTCAGAGAGGATGGGAACATTGAGACCAGAAAGCCCAACCTACATCTGAACAGGAGTCCTGTTTTCAACATTTCAACCCATCCTCCTACCTCATTATTATTGGGATAGCTCCAAGTAGTATTAGGTTTAATCTGAGAAAGAAAAACACAAAAAAATCAACAAATTGGGAGTGCCTTGCTTGTTGTCTTTAGCTATTCGAGTGTTGGTCAATTTGGAGAGGTATTAGATTATTTTATTTGGACACAGAGAGCAACATTAGAAGCAAATATTGCAGTTCAAATGTCATTTCTATCACCACTGTCACCACCACCACCATCATCACCATTATCACCATTAGCAACAACAGCAACAGTAGTGGTAGTAGCAGCAGCAGTAGCAATAGTAGTAGAAAATCATAATTACCATTTATATGATGCTGTTTTCCCCTGACATCAGACCTATAAGGGAGTAGTAGTAGTGGTAATAGTAGTAACAGTACCAGCAGAAGTAACAATGGGAGTAGAAAATCATAATAATTCCCCCGAGGTAGCAGTAGTAATAGTAGTAGTAGTAGCAGCAACAATAGTTGTTAGCACTTTATGATTTGCAATACTCATGTTATAGTATTTTATCTGCATGAGACTTCTCTAATCTTTTCAGTTATTTGTGATCCACCTGATATCTTCCTGCACTGATCCTCCTATGAATCCTTACAATAGTTTGTGTTCATTTTATATATATATTTTTTTCCATTTGTATAGCCAGAATCTTGAATTTACTCTTACACAACCTATGGCTGACACATCTGAACTGCACAGCCTCAGGCAAGGTATTTGGTTTCTCAGAGCTTTGTTTTCCTCTGTGAAATAAGGGATTTAGACACCGTGATTTCTAAGACTACTTCTAGTTCTAAATCTATGATCCTTTGGAGTTTTGGTTTTGCCTGAGTAGAACATACAGTCCTTCAGGGCAAGGTTGCTAATTTTTTTTCCTTTGCATCCCAATTATAGACTTTGGAACATTTTTATGGAATAGCAACAATAATGAGAATTCATATGATGCTTTAAGATTTGCAAAGCACTTAACAAATATTATTCCTTTTATTCTCATAACAGCCCTGAGAGGCAAATATTATTATTATCTTCATATATATATATATACAGATATATATATATACAGATATATGTATATATATAATCTTCATGCATATATTATATGACTATCTTCATATATATTTTTTCATATATATTATTCCCCATATATAGATGGGGAAAAAAGAATCACAATGAAAGTAGATGATACCTAGAATTATACAATAGGGATATGAGTAAAGATTTGAATACAGGTTTTCCTAATTCCAGGTTCAGTGCTTTATCTGCTGTGCCAACTAGGTGGCCCTCTAATTTCATTGGAGTAGGAAACTTCTGGTGCAGAAATTATCTTTATTGATAGAAAGGGAAGAATGGTTCTGAAACTTGGAGTTTTAGCATATTGTCTGAGACAATGAAATGTTGAATGACTTGCTAGAAAGTATGTATTGGGGCAGCTAAGTGGGGCAGTGAATAGAATGTCTAGTCAAGTAGATACCTCTTCCTGAGTTCAAATTTGATCTCAGATACTTAGTTGTGTGACCCTGGGCAAGTCATTTAAGCCTGTTTGTGTCAGTCTTCTCATCTGTTAAATGAGCTAGAGAAGGAAATTGCAAATCACTTCTGTATCTTTACCAAGAAAACCCCAAATGGGGTCATGAAGAGTTGGACAGGAGTGAACCAACTAAACACTAACACCTGTGTTTCAGAAACAAGACTGGAACACAGATCTTTCTGACTGTGTAGTCAGCTTCCTTTCAGCTATTCTATACCACCCCCACCCTTCCTTGGCTCAAAATAAGAATTTAAGAAAAGCTTCCTTAATGACGTTAAATTAAATTATTTAGTCATTGATTTTGCTTGACTTTAGACACATCACTTAACTTCTGTGCACCCAGTCCTGCCATTTGTAAAGTGGCAGAGGTGCATCATACTCTCTAAGGAACCTTTGAATGTTAATTAAGATTCTCTGGGTGACAATGCCAGTACCCTGCTTAATATACTACACTGACAATTAGTCCCCAACAGTTGAGGAAGCTCTGCTTGACAGGGGTTTCTCTGCATTTCCCTTGTCAATTGGAAACTCCTTGAGAGCAGGGACTGTCTTTTGCCTCCTGCATATATCCCCAGCAGCATTTAGCACATAGAAGGCACTTAGTAAATGTTTATTGAATGAACTGAAGATAATTGGATGGGAGCATTGGGGTTAAAAATAGCCAGGGAGTAGGTAACTTTCTCTTGTCATTAGACAAGGGAAAGGAAGGTTTCAGTCACAGAAATTTTGGCACTAACAAATTTTTTAGGGGGCACCATTTTCTCCCTGTGCAACTTTGTGCCCAATTACACTATATCCTTGAGCAAGCTTCTGGTTGGGTTACTAGATCCTTTCTTTTTTTCTTTGCTAGAAAAGTAAGAGCCTTATGGAATTGTATATAGATATACATGTTGATGTTATATAGATATAACTGAATTGTATATAGATAGTCCAATGTCTTTGACCCCAGGCAATCTTTTCCCACAGTTTTACTACTGGAATGTTCATTTTCTCTCTCTCTCTCTCTCTCTCTCTCTCTCTCTCTCTCTCTCTCTCTCTCTCTCTCTCTCTCTCTCTCTCTCTCTCTCTCTCTCTCTCTCTCTCTCTCTCTCTCTCTGTCTCTCTCTCTGTCTCTCTCTCCTTCCACCCCTTCTCTCTCTCCTTGTCTCTCTCTCTCTGTCTCTCTCTCCCCCTGACTCTCCCTCCATCTTATTTGCTATTCTATGCCACCCCCAACCCTTCCACCACCTCCCTTCCTCCCTCTCTTTTATTGGTGGGGGGTGAGGGGAAGAAATGAAATTAGCATTCCTTCATGGCTGTATATTTCTCTTGTTTTATTTCTTTACTTTTCAAAGAAAGGAAGTTCTAGAGTCTAGACTGATTTTTGTTAAATACCACCTCATAAGAATAGTGCCAAACATTCCAATAACATTTAGAGTCAAGTTAGATGGGATAAAGAACCTTTCTGAAAGTTAGTAAGATCCTTTCATTTAATCAATGAAAGAGTGTGTTATTTTAGATAAGGAGAGTCATCTTTCAGAGCAGCTCGGTTCTTACTATCCTGTATCTCCTTTGACTTTAAACAGTGGGCTGCCTTGAATAATTATGGAAACACAAAGGGAAGCAGTGTGGAGTAGAAGGAATACAGGAATTCTTCTCTTGGCTCTGAATCTACTTGTATGCATGTGTTTTATTTGCAATTAAAATGTTTTATTGATGCCTTTTGTTTTTACATCTTAATCATTTCCAATTCTTAACCTCACTTCTGCTGAGTTCTCCCTTGTAGCAATTAGGCAAATCAAACACGTTCACCATGTGGATTTGTGCATGCAACATGACTCCTGCTTGCTTAGAGTAAAAAAGGGGAGTGGATCCCTATCCTTTGTTATTGTTGTTGTTGTTGTTCATTTCAGTTTTATCCATCTCTTTATTATTATAATAAGTTGTAGATCTCAATCTAGACTTTCTCAATCAGAAAGCAGTTTTCTCATCCATTCAATATACAAATGAACAAACTAGGGTGGTTGCGACTTTACATAGTTCTTACAGATAAACATCAAAAGAGTGATTTAAATCCCTTTTGTCTCCAGAATCATTGCTATATACTATAAAATACCATATGCTGTATGACAAAAAAAGAAATTCCTCAGATTACAATGGAAAGTGTTACCCAGCCTGATTCTAGGTTACTTTTCTAGACAGAACTCCTGATTTTACTTTCTGGTTGAGCTCAAATAGCCTCAAACCTGTTGTCTTTATTTTGATTTTGCATTTCCATACTCTACTTAGTTGACAAGTCAGCAATCCTAAAGAATGCCTGACCACATCAATTTAAATTTCAACAATCATCAGTGGTTCTTGATGTAGTCTAAGAGTAAAACAAAAACAAAATCTTCTTGCTTGACATTTGTGGTCTCATCCAATTGACACCGTTTTTATCACAACTCAGTTGAAAGTCATCTCCTCTATCTCCTGCCCCCAATCATCCCAATCATTAGTATCCCACTCCCCCAATAAATAAAAATGAATATGCATTTACTTTAAATATATGTCTTTAATATTTTTGTATGCCATGCCAAAAAAAAGTTGCTTGTTCTTCATTTTTGAAGAGTGACATCACAGGGT
Organism: Pseudocheirus occidentalis; assembly: GCA_028646575.1. Taxonomy (NCBI): domain Eukaryota; kingdom Metazoa; phylum Chordata; class Mammalia; order Diprotodontia; family Pseudocheiridae; genus Pseudocheirus; species Pseudocheirus occidentalis. The sequence goes on along the minus strand of CM053601.1, from coordinate 173,572,332 downwards.
GAAATCTTGATTTGCAAATGAATTATATTTAAGTGAGAGAGAGTTTGCAAAAGGTTTTAGCATCACTTTCTTTTCCTTTTTAATTTTTTTAAATTTATTTCTTTATTTACTACTATTTTACAACTAAAAGGGGTTGTTCACCTGTGGATTGAACAATGGGAAAGAGGAAACAAAACAAGGAAAAGAGAGAGAGCAAGTAGTTTGCTTCAATCTGCATTCAGACTCTCTAGTTCTGTCTCTGAATGTGGACATCTCTTTCCATCATGAGTCTTTTGGAGTTGTCTTATAACTTTGCATTGTGCCTTGCTGAGAGGAGCCCAGTCTATCAAAGTTGGTCATCACACATACCTTTGTGTCTGTAATTATGTACAAATTTCTTCTGGCTCTGCTCTTCTCACTTAGCATCAGTTTGTATAAACCTCCCCATGTAAATATGAAGTCCTTCTACTTCTCATTTGTTAAAAGAATCTGAAGATCTTCCCTACCCCTAGGCCCTTTGAAAGGCTTAAATGACTCTAAGAACATTCCCTGATTTGAAAATACACTGTGCCCCCTAATAGACTGAATATGGTCACATGGAGCTGGTGGCCAGAAGCTTGTTTTTTCAGGTGTGCCCAAACCTTATTGCTTTGTGATTGGGCAGTTGGTCAAGAGGGTTGTGACATTCTCTGATCCAGGGGAAGGCTATATATACCCTGATGTGAGTTTTTGCTTTGGGGTTCACTTAGATTTTAAAACTTTGAATTCCAGATTCTTTAATTTCCTCCCTTGCCACCCACCCTTACTGGGAAGATAAGCAATTCAATATATGTTGGACATTTGTAGCTACACAAAACATTTCCATAGTGGATATATTGTGAAAGACTAACTATATTTCCCTCCATACTGTCCTGCCCCCAACTTTTTCTGTTCTTTACTTTGACCTTGTCCCTTTTCAAAAGTGTATGCTTCTAACTATTCTCTCCCTCAACCTGCCCTCCCCTCCATCATTCCCCTTCTCATCCCCTTCCCCCCTACTTTCCAGTAGGGTACGATAACCTGTTTAGTGTGTATGTCATTCCCTCTTTAAGCCAAATTCAAGGAGAGTAAGGTTGTCCTGTTCCTTTCTGAATTCCTGTTCTTCCTCTCCCTCTTAACAGTTATCCCTTTCCTCTTCTATATGAGATAATGTACCCCATTCTGTCTCTCCCCATCTCCTCTCATTATATTCCTTTCTCATCTCTCAGTTTCACCTTTTAAATTATCATCTCTTCCTATTTGATTGATCCTGTGCCTTCTGTCTATGTATACCTGTACACTGACATATGTATTCATACACCCATATATCCTCTTATGTAGACATATATGTATGTATACATACATATATACACATACATACATGTGTGTATATGTCTACACATACACAGACACACACATACACACACACACACACACACACACACACATATATATATATATATACATATATGCATTTATATTCCCTTCAGCTATCCTCATACTGAGAAAAGTTTCGTAAGTTATAATTATTGTTTTCTCATGTAGGAATGTAAATAGTTCAACTTTGATAAGTTCCTTATGATTTCTTCTCCCTGTTTACCTTCTCATGCTTTTCTTGATTCTTGTATTTGAATGTCAAATTTTCTATTCAAGCCTGTTTTTTTCATCAGGAAAGCTTGAAAGTCCTATATTTCATTGAATGATTATATTTTCTCCTGAGACATTATACTCAGTTTTGCTGGGTAGGTGATTCTTTGTTTTAATCCCAGCTCCTTCGTCCTCCAGAATATCATATTCCAAGCCCTGTGATCCCTCAATATAGAAGCTCCCAGATCCTGTGTTATGCTGATTGTGTTTCCACAATATTCAAATTGTTTCTTCTTGGCAGCTTGTAATATTTTCTCATTGATATGGGAACTCCAGAAGCTGGCTATAATATTCCTAGGAGTTTTCTTTTGGGGATCTTTTCAAGAGTGAATTCCTTCCATTTCTATTTTCCCTTCTGGTTCTAAAACATCACAGAAATTTTCCTTGAGAATTTCTTGAAGGATGATTTCTAGGTTATTTTTTTGATCATGACTTTAAGGTAGTCCAATAATTTTTAAATCATCTCTCCTGGATCTATTTTCCAGATCGGTGGTTTTTCCAATGAGATATTACACAATGCCGTCTTTTTTTTGTTCATTTGTTTGGCTGTGTTTTATAGTATCTTGATTCCTCATAAAATCATTAGTTTCCATTTGCTCCAATCTCATTCTGAAGGAATTATTCTCTTCATTGAGCTTTTGAGATTCTTTTTCCATCTGGAAAATTCGGCTTTTTAAGGCATTCTTCTCCTCATTGGCTTTTCAAGCCTCTTTTTCCATTTGAATTAGTCTATTTTTTAAGGTATCATTTTCTTCTGTCAGGTTGTTGATTTTCTTTTCATGATTTTCTTGCATCAATCTCATTTTTCTTCCCAATTTTTCTTCCGCTTCTCTTATTTGTTTTTAAAAATCCTTCTTAAACTCCTCTATGGCCAGTAACCAGTTCATATTTTTTTTGGAAGCTTTTGGTGTAGCAGTTCTTCTGACTTTGTTGTCTTCCTGCCATTCCATGCTTTTTGATCCTTTTTGTCCCCAATAAAGGAATCTAAAGTTGGATTGCTGTGCTTGCTTTGCTTCCTTTGCTTGCTCAGGTTGCCACTTGATTACCTGCCTTTTGAGCTTTTTGCCACAGTAGAACTCTGCTTCTAGAGAGGAGAGCTTTGTCCCCATTGCTGGGGTTTTCATAGCTACTGGAACTGATATTTGGGTATCTTCTCTGAAGCCTCTACAGGCTCCAGCTCCTGGTCACACATCCCAGGACCTCCACCCAAGATAGCAATCTGGATCCAAGCAGGTTAAAGCAACCTGAGTCAACCTCAAGAGTCACTTTGTCCCCCTACAATCAGCAGGCCAGCAGCTCTGAAACAGCCACATGGAGGCAGCTCCACAGCCTCCATCCCTGAGCTGCTTCTCCCTTCCAGGTGCAGAGAGCAGACCGCCTTCTTGGTTCTGCCTGTGGATTCTTCTGGATTTGTTTTGGCAGGTAGATTCCCAAATATTTTATAATGTCTACAGTCACTTTAAATAGAATTTCTTTTTTCTATCTCTTGCTGTTAGATTTCATTAGAAATATATATAAATAGTGAGGATTTATATGGATTTATTTTATATCCTGCAACTTTGCCAAATTTATTTATTGTCTCAAGTAGTTTTTTACTTGATTCCCCAGGATTCTCTAAGTATACCATCATATGATTTACCAAGAATGATAGCTTACTCTCTTCTTTGCCTAATTGGATTCCTTCAATTTCTTTTTCTTATTGCTACTGCTAACATTTCTATTACCAAACTGAATAAGAGGGGTGGTAGTGGACATCCTTGCTTCACCCTTGATCTTACTGGAAATGCTTCTAGTTTATCCCCTTTATGTAAATACTTTCTTATTGTTTTAAATAGATGCTACTTATTATTTTAAGGAAGATTCTATTTGTTCCTATACTTTCTAGTGTTTTGAATAGGAATGGGTGTTGTATTTTGTTAAAAAGCCTTTTTTGCATCTATTGAGATAATAATATGATTTCTGCTACTTTTCTTATTGATGTAATCAATTATACTGATAGTTTTCTTACTATTGAACCATCCATGCATTCTTGGAATAAATCCTACTTGATCAGAGTATATTATTCTCATGATAAACTGCTGTAGTCTTTTTGCCAATATTTTATTTAAAATTTTTGCATGCTTATTCATGTAGAAAATTGGTCTATCATGTTCTTTCTCCATTTTGTCTCTTCCCAACTTAGGTATCTCCCATATTTGTGTCATAAAAATAATTTGGTAGAACTCCTTCTTCTCCAGTTTCCCCAAATAATTTGCAAAGTATTGGAATCAGTTGTTCTTTAAATTTTGATAGAATCCACCAGTAAATCTATCTAACCCTGGAGATTTTCTCCTTTGATGGCTTGTTCATTTTCTTTTTCTGAGATGACCTTATTTAAGTAATTTGCTCCTTCTTCACTTAATCTGGGCAATTTATATTTTTGTAAGTATTAATATAAAAATCATTGAAGATTCATTTCTCTAAGATCTTCAAATTTATGTGCAAATAATTGGGCAAAATAATTTCTAATTATTGTTTTAATTTCCTCTTCAATGGAGGTACATTTGCCCTTTTTGCTTTTGTTACTTGTAATTTGGTTTTCTTCATTCATTTTTTGATCATATTGAGTAAAGATCTATTAATTTTATTGTTTTTTCATAAAACCAGCTTTTAGTTTTATTTATTAATTCAATAGTTTTGTTAATTTCAATTTTATTAATATCTCCTTTGGTTTCAATTATTTCTCCTTTAGTATTTAATTGGGCATTTTCAATTTGTTTTTTTTTCTTGCCTTTTAAGTTGCATGCCCAGTTTATTGACACCCATTTAATCTGTTTTGTTCATGTATGCATTCAGAGATGTGAAACTTCCCCTAAGAACTGCTTTAGCTGCACCCCACAAGTTTGGCTATATTGTCTCATTATTTTAATTCTCTTGAATGAAGTTACTGATTGTTTCTATAATTTCTTGTTTGATCCACTCATTCTTTAGGATTAAATTATTTAGTTTCCAATTAGTTTTTAGTTTATCTTTCCATGGTCCTTTATTTCATATGCTTTTTATTGCATCATGATCTGAGAAGACTGCATTAAAAATTTCTGCCTTTCTGCACTGAATTGTCAGGTTTTCATGCCCTAGTACATGGTCAATTTTTCTGTATGCTCCATGTACCACTGAGAAGAAAGTATGTTCCTTTTTATCCCCATTAAATTTTCTCAAGAGATCTATCATAACCCTCTCTAAAATTCTATTTGCCTCCTTAATATCTTTCTTGTTTACTCTGAGGTTAGATTTGTCAAGTTCAGAGAGGGGGAGATTGAGGTCCCCCACTAGTATTGTTTTGCTATCTATTTCTTCCTCTAATTCCCTTGACTTTTCTTCCAGAAATTTGGATGCTATACCATTTGGTGCATATATGTTTAGTAATGATATTGCTTCATTCTCCACGGTGCCTTTTAGCAGGATATAGTTTCCTTCCTTATCTCTTTAAATTGGATCTCTTTTTGCTTTTGCTTTATCTGAGATAAAGATTGCTACCCAAGCTTTTTTTTTTACTTTAGCTGAAGCATAATGTATTTGTCTCCAGCCTTTTGCCTTTACCCTGCACGTATCACCTTGCTTCAAATGTGTTTCTTGTGGACAGCATATTGTAGAATTATGATTTTTAATCCATTCTGCTATCCACCTCTGTTTTATGGGAGAGTTCATTCTATTCACATTCACAGTTATGATTACTATCTGTATCTTTTCCTCCATCTTATTCCCTTCCCTGTTTATGCTTTTATTTCTCCCTTCTCTCTTCCCTTCCTAAAGTGTTTTCCTTTTCACCATTGCCTCCCTTAGCATCCCCTGCCTATGCATCCCCCTCTGTTTACCTACACTTCCTCCTTACTCCTTCCCTCTGTTCTAAACATCCCCCTCTTTTCACCCTTTCCCCTTCTACTGCCTGTAGGCACAATAGATTTTTATACTTAATGAAGTATGTAATTCCCTCCTTGAACCCAAACCAATGGGAGTAAATTTCATACAGTGCCCTTCCCCCCGCTCCTTTCCCTCTACTATAATGAATTTTTATGTCTTTTTATGTTAGAATCCTAAACTTGATGGATTATGTTAATCCTTCCTTGAACCAAAACCAATTTAAGTTCATATAATGTTCATCTCCCTCCCTTCTTTCCCTCTACTATAGTATGCTTTTATGCCTCTTTCTGTGGCATAATTTACCATTTTCTTCCTCCTCCTTTCCTTGTCTCTCATTATAAACCCTTTGTACCCCTTAGTAAGCTTTTGTCTTCATCAGATTAGTTAATTTATACCCACACCCTCTATCTATTTATATCCTTTTAAAAATATTCCGATCATTATAAGAGTCTCAATATTGATAGTTATCAGCTTCCCGTAAAGGGATGTAAGAGTTTGCTTCTATTGAATCACAAGTTAAATGCTTGTGTGTGGGTATGTGTGTGTTTTCCTTGTTTACCTTTTTTATATCTCTCTTGAGTCTTATCTTTGGAGATCAAATTTTCAATTGAACTCTGCTTTTTCAGCAGGAAAGTTTGGAAATCCCTTATTTCATTGAATGACTTTCTCCTTGCCTGAAATATTATTCTCAGTTTTGCTGAATAGTTGATCCTTGCTTGCAATCCAAGCTCTTTTGCCTTATGAAATATCATATTCTTATCCCTCCAGTCTTTTAATATAAAAGCTGTTAGGTCCTGTGTGATCCTGAGTGTAGTTCCATGATATTTGAAATTTTTTTTCTGGCTTTTTGCAGTATTTTCTCCTTCACCTGACAATTCTGGAATTTGGCTACAGTATTTCTTGGAGTTTTCAATTTGGGACCTCTTTCAGGAGGTGTCTGGCGAATTCTTTCTATAACTATTTTACCCTCTGGTTCTAGGACCACAGGACAGTTTTCTTTGATAATTTCTTGGAAGATGTTGTCCAGTCTATTTTTTTTTTTCCATCATGGCTTTCTGGTAGACCAACGATTCTTAGTTTATCTCTCTTGAATCTGTTCTCCACATCAATTGTTTTTCCAATGAGATATTTCACATTTTCTTCTAATTTCTTCTAATCTTTATGTATTTTTGACATATACTTGATGCGTCATAGAGTCATTAGTTTTGACTTGACTGATTCTAATTTTTAGTGTATTATTTTCTTTGGTTAGTTTTTTAAGCTCCTTTTCCATTTGTTCAGATTTCATTTTTACGGAGGTATTTTCTCCAGTTGGATTTTGAACCTCCTGTCCCAGTTCACAAATTTTACTTTTTAAGGATTTGTTTTCTTCAGTGAGATTTTTTTCCCCATTTTAGCCAATGTAATTTTAAAAGAATTGGTCATTTTATCTTCTACCTCTCTAATTTGGCTTTTAAAATCTTTATTGAGCTCTTCTAAGAATGCTTTTTTTGGCTTGAGAGCAGGTTGTATTTCCTTCTGTGGTCTCAGGTGTGTATATACAGTAGATAGGGTCTCCTGAAAGTGATTCGTCTCATTCACAATAATAGGATTTAATTGTCTTTGGTTTTCCCTTTCCAAGCTGCTTCTTGCCCATTGTGATGACCTATTTCCTGGCTTTTAAAGTCAGCTTTTGGGGTACAGAGGGCTGTTACCCATGCTTCTCAAGCTGGGAACTAGGGGGCTGCTTGTTGACTTTGCACGTTGTAGCCTCTGGATGTCTAGTCTGAGGCCAAGGCCAGGACTCTCGGTGTTTCCTCTGGGTTACTCTGAGGCTCACAGAGTAAGGTGTGGGAGAGGGATGATCTGGTCACTTCAGTTTTCAGGCTCTCAATCCCTAGGCTACAGTTCAGGGAGGCTCAGCAGCTGGTGGCCTACTACTGGTGTCTGCATATTTCCTTGATTTTGCTAAGACACCTGGCCTTGTTGGGACACCTCCCTCCCTTCACTTCAGACTCCTTACAGCTTCAATCACACCCTTCCTCTAAGACTCCCAAGCCTGCAGCTGGTTACACTGTCTCAGGATTTTAGACTGGGGCAATAATCTCTGGGTTTTCAGGGTTGGGGAGGGGAATTAGTGCAGCTAGACTTATTCCACCATCTTGGCTCCCAAAAGTTCAAACCCTCTCTTTTCTTGATGCATCAAAGTCCAGTGTAAGATAAAAGTCAAGATGACTGGAAATGACCCATGATGAAGAGGATCACCTTAGCATCTTCAAGATGACCAAGCTCTAAGCACTCTGCAGTGCCTGCTTCAGCTTCCTTCATGGTCATTGGAACAAATTGTTCTCAGCTGGAGGAAATCTTCACGCATTTAGGGTAGTCATCTCCCTAACTCAACACTGTGTTTGAAACCTCTTGGTTACTCTCAACCTAGTTAACCTGTCTGCCTTGAAGGTTTTTACTGGGGTGTGGTGACTGCACATGATGTAACTCCTCTGGTGAAAAGATAGATACCAAGGGTGGAGACCTGAAAAGGTCTCCACAAGCCCTTATACCAGATATGCTAGTCCTCCCTGAATACACACACTCCATCCTATAGAATATGATGTCTTTAAGGATAGGGAACATTTCATTTTGGGGATTTCAACTCCCAGCATGTGATAAAATGTCTGAAATAGAATAGGCAATGAGTCAATGCCCATTGAATTAAATTTAATGATGTATGCAAGTTGAGCTGGCAATTTAAAAGCTCCTTCCCACCTAGGATCCTTTGCTTATCTTGACTCTGGGGTTAGAAGGGCTTTTCTCTTTATTATCCAAATCCTGACTATACCTTGGAGCCAAGATAAAGCATCCCCATAAACATAAAGTTTTTCCCTTGATCTCTTCAGGATTCTTAGATCTTGGTCCTTAGATGAGCTCCACAGACCTTAACAATCTGGAACACATATGGGACTACTCTGATGGCTCCATTAGCATCTCCTAACTATGATTTACACTGGACCTAAATCTCTCTTCATCCCCTTTGACATTCTTGATTTAATTTAGTAACTAAGTCTGACATACCACCATTGAAACTCTGTCACATTTGAATTTCTTTGGGTGCAACAATTCTTTTCCTTTAAAAAGCACATACCTACAGCAAGAGTAAGCCTTAAACTGATTTTTCTTTAACAATAACAATGGAAAAATCAAATTATCTCAGTTGGATTGAGACTCAGAGCCCAAATAGTCTAGACCTTATCTAGATAAGCTCCCCCACGCCCCTCTGCATTATCAATGATAGAGTTGACTGGGAAAAGAAACAGGACAAGAGGAAAGTAGGCACTTTGGGAGTGTAGGTTCATTGTGGGAAGGGAAAATATGTTGAATTACAGATCTTTGGCACGAATGAGTTAATAAGAGTAAAAGAATACCATGAGATATATAGGAAAGGGGCACAGAAAGGAAGGGAGGAGAGAAAAAGAAAATGAACTCTACCTCCTCTGGATTTTTGCTTACCTTATCAAATTTGCCTGTGGCCATAACTTCGGTGTTTCAGCACACAGTGTGGTGCATGAAATAGTAGAAATACCATTGGTCTTGAAGGCAGATGACCTCATTCTCAAGTTCTGGGTGTGATACTAGCTGTCAAACCATAAGCCAATTTCCCTATTCCTTGGTTTCCTCGTTTGTAAAGTTAGAACAATCATGTTTACATATATCACAGGATTATTGTAAAGAGAGTATTTTGTAAATCTTGAAGTACCATATAGATGTGTTTCCTTTTCTTCTTCCTCCTTCTTCCACTTCATTTTCTCTGTATTATTTCATATTTCACCTACAGGGCAGAGTAGATAAAGTATTGGACCTGAAGTCAGGAAGATGTAAATTAAAATTCTGCTCTAGACACTGGCTAGCTGTGTGACCTTGAGCAAGTAACTTATGCACTCTCATCCTCAGTTGCCTCGTGTGTAAAATGGAGATAATAAGAGCATCTACCCATCCTCCCAAGTTTGCTGTAAAGTACAAATGAGAAAATATTTCTAAAGTAGTGTCTGTGACATAGTAGATAGTTCATAAATGATGGTTCCATTGGCCCTTTTTTGATTCTCTCTTATCTCCCTGAATGGACTTTAAGTCCAAAGAGGACATGGTACATATCTCATACTTCTCTAAGCTCCTTCTACCAACCATGCCTCACCTCGATTTGACACAGAGCTGTGTACATAACTAAAATTGGAGTTATCTAAAAGTAGAGTGAGGTATATCAGGAGGTGCCAGAATTTCTCTCATTTGAAATCTTAAAGTTGAGAATGGATAGATGGCCATCAGTCAGGGATGATATGGGGGGTTGTACTTATTTTGGGGTAGATATATGAGAAGCTGACTAACATGGAAGTTAGGAAATAGCAAATGTAGTCTTAATATAAGGAGGGAAAGTTCCTAACAATTCAAGCTACCTAAAAGTAGAACAAGTAAGAACATATTTGTTAGTTATTTGTCAAGTGAATTCTTATTCAGACATAGCTTGGATAAAATTCTAGGGTTCTGTAATTCTATTATTATTTTTATTTATTTATTTACTTATTTATTTTTAGTTTACAACATGCAGTTCCACAATCCCTTGAGATTCAGATTTTCTCCCCCTCCCTCTCCTCACCCCTTGCACTCCCATGGTGGCACACAATCAAATATAGGATCTACAAATCCCTTCACATTAAACTTTAGCCAAGTTATAATGAAGGGTTATAACCACTGGAGTTAACAATGAGAAAGAAGGGACAAAACAAAACACAAAAGAGGGAGAACAAGTAGTTTGCTTCAATCTGCATAATTCTGTTATTCTTAACAAGCCATTTACTTTTTGAAAGTACTTTTTTCTTGTTAGGATGAGGGTTCTTAACTTTTTTTTAAAATTTCCTAGACACCATTAGCAGTCTGGTAAAGATTAGGGATATCTTCTCATAGTCATGTTTGTAAATTAATTTCATTAACTATGTAGAATGACCAATTATATTGAAATAAAGACTTTTTCCCCATCCATAATTTTGGACCTCCTGAAATCTATTCATGGGATTTTTAAGGGTCTATAGACTTGAGGTTAAGGAGCCCTGCTTTTGGAATTTCCTGTTAAGCAGAAATGATAGCAATAATTGAAATCATTCTAACCATTATAACACTTAAAGTTTTACAAAATTCTTTTCTCATAGCAACCCTGGATATCTAGCAATGTGCGTATTCATGTTCACATTTTTTTGATGAGAAAGGTGAGGTTACACTGGTTTATATAACCAGTATGTTGCCAAATTGAATCTTGAATTCTTGGTTTATTCATTTCAACTAGAAGATGATGCCTCTAAGGATAGACTTTAAATTTCAGAAAATATACCTTTCCAATTAAGGATGAAATACAGATGACTAGGGGTAAGTCACAGTTCCAGTCAAGGGAAAGAGTTCTAAAAATGGAGTTGAGAAGAGAAATTCAGTGATGATCTTTACTGAATTTTCAGCTTTACCTGAAAACTTTGACGAAATATGTGTATGTATATGACTCACTATGTATGTATGTATATGTAGTTTTAAAGTCAACTAACAAGTTTTAATGTAGATAATTTAAGTTTTGTTTTTAAGTAAAATATGTCTCGTCTTGCCAGACTGAGTAAAGAATACATTTTCAAGAACAGAGGGAAAGATTTTAAAGGCAACTGAGTATCCACAAACTGCTACCACTGATACCAATCATCATGGTTTAATGGGTGATAATGATCCCCAAATGACAGTGCACAAAGACAATTTCTTACTCCATATGTTAGGTATAAATCCTTGGTTGGCGCACAGGGAGCCATATAAAAACATGGCAGTTTACAAGTACAAACATCATTTTGCTCTTTGTAATTACTTCAGGCTGCTGGTCTATCCCCTATAGTATGGTTTATGCTATTGAAAAGAAGAGTTGCTTTTCTTAGTAATATGGGAGACAGATGGAATCGTATTTCTCCCTCCTTCCTTCTTGTGAGTATTGCAGGGCCCACATTATTGTGACTATATAGAACTTAATATAACACAAAGATGGGAGAAATAGCTTAAATACTAGATGAACTGCATCAGAAGTCAAATAAATTTTGGCTGACTAGAATATTGAGTTGAAACCAGTAAGATGTAACTTGGTAGACACAACGTAAAGTCTACTGCTTAGGTCCAAAAAGTCAGCTTCAGAAGTTTGAAGTACAAAGTAGTGACAACAAGAATTTATTTGAAAAATAAAATCTGGTGTTTTAATGGTACAAATGCAAAAGAAGTCAACAGTGTAATGTGTCATTCAGAAGAATGATGCATGTTTTTCTTTCATTAAAGGGCGCATAATTCCTAGAAATAAATAAATGATAATCTTATCTTTTTAATAAAGTCCATCATTTTGTTCGGGATACCACATTTTCACAATAATATTGAAAATGTTGGTAACAGCAAGAGAAGAACCAAGATTGTCAAGCTCCTTGAAATCTTGAAATAATAGGAACATTAGAATTAACTAAGGCTACTACACAGAAGCAAACTGCAGGAGGGTGGAATGGAATCTGCAAAGGGGTCATGTAGAAGAGAAATTATTAAACTGATCTTGACTCCACATAGTAGGATTAGCAACTAGGGGTGAAAGGTTTGTAGGACATGTAGACTAGCTATGATAGGGGGGAGCTAACAGAAGACAGGAACTTTCTAAAAAGTAGAAGTATAGCAAGTTCACTGTCACTGGAGGCCTTCAAGATGATATGAATTGGCCACATGTCATTCATACTGTTTGAAGGATACATTTTGGGCTATGAACTGAACAATTTAACCTCTGAGTCCTTTCCAGTTTTGAGATTTTTGTGATTCTAATATCCAACAAGAATACAACTTGACTCAGGTGGGAGAAAGGCTATTTTTATATGGTCACTTTCTGTATTAAAAGCACCTTTATAAAAGTTTGTTTTAACCATTGACTAGCAAGGAACAATTGACCTTCATCTTCTCCTCTTAGAAGGAAGACTTGAATTAAAAAATATTTATGGTTTGCTATAATCCATTCAGTTTGATGGTAAAATGTTGCCAATTGGTATTTTTCCCCTCTTTTTCAGAAGATGATTACATGTTCACAATTTACAAGGTATTGTACACATTTCAGCAGAAAATTGTAAGCCTTTATCTTTTGACAGCAAGAAGGAATTACTGCCCTTTTTAAATAGCCTCCCTATTTTGTCCAAATAAATGATTCATGCTGGAAGCTTCATGATGTCTTTTGTTGGTTTCTGTGAATTTCAACACGGGCAGTCAAAAGGAAAAAAAAAGTAACACATTTCTGAAAATTTCAGAAAATTATAGGTTTTATATAGGAAAGAGGATGCATTCAAACCTTTCTTTAGTTCCACTTTCTTCTTCCTTCTGTACTTTATTAACGCAAAGCTTCAAGCGAAGGGAAGAAAATAAATGGGAACCTAGGGGGATGGGTATTTTTTATCCTACTTTATCTCAGTAAGCAATAGTTTTGAATTACCACTGAATCTCAGCTTCACTAGCTACATATAAAAGTGAGGAGTGGGTTGAACTGGTTGAATGAATGAAGCATTTATTTAGTGTTTAGTGTGTGCAAAACACTGTGGGAAGCACTAGTCATACAAATGTAAAAGTAAGGTACTCTTTGCTCTCAAGAAGCTCATATTCTAATGGGGAGAACAACACACATGAAAGATTTAATGGAAAATAAAGATCACCTACTCCCTAGGGTGAACTGGTCAAGATGATGGTAATGTCTCTTCTTCAATGTCATTCCCATTGATAAAATCACATCAGTTTGTGATGTTGAACCATTTGACAATATCAAGAACATTGGAGTGAAGAACTTTCTTTTCTGGATATATAAACAAATGAAAGTGGTTTCCAGGCTACATCTACCCAGGGATTTTCTGCTAAGATGAAAATCAGGAGCAGCGAGCTGGAATCAATGCCAATTCCAAGGCCCTTGAGTTCAGGGTTTTGGGCTATCTTTGTCAGTATCTGAAGGTAGAAGGCAAGTCAAGGTAATTTATCTCATTAATTTGGTTGCCATTCAGCTGTTTTCCACTTGTGGCCAACTCTTCATGATCCCATTTGACATTTTGCTGACAAAGATAGTGGAGTGGTTCACCATTTCCTTCTCCAGCTCATTTTATAGAAGAGGAAACCAAGGCAAACAGGGTTAAGTAACTTGCCCAGAGTCACACAGCTAGTAAGTGTGTGAGGCCAGATTTGAACTTAGGTCTTCCTGACTCCAGAATTTGTGCTCTATGTGCTGCACCACCTAGCTGCCTTGTGGTTCATGCTGACTCCTATTCCTCCCTCAGGGAGCTTTGATGCTTCTGTTAGAGTGATACACCTGCCTGGGTTTGGCAGTTGTTAGGGATGGTACATAAATGAGATGACCAGGTCAGAGGCATAAAAACAAACAAACAAACAAAACCAACTTCATAAAAATCTCTACAATTTCATTGCCTAGTTTTCATATTAGTTCATTTAGATCACAGAAACATTAAATTAGAGCTTGAGATTATGCAGTTTAACTACCTTATTTTCTATTTCTGCTATAGAATCTCTTTAACTCCCTCATTTTCTGTATAAGACAAATGCAGTACAGAAAGAAGTTAAGGTGGAATTTGATTTCAGGGTTTTGTTACCCTTCACATTCAAAAATTTCTTAAATCCATCAATCAATCAACACGTGCTGGTCAAGATCTTTTTTGTTCTTTTTAGGCATTGTGGCCCTTGGCCAAGATATTATTTTATATTTCCTTTGTGTGTCTTTTGCACTCATGTACACATGACTTCCCCTGCCCCACAGAACATAAAGTCATTCAGAAAAAATGATTGGCTTTGATTTTGTATGCCTAGGCCTTTATACTTTGACAGGCACATCACAGCTGTTTTATAAATGTTTGGTGAATGGATATAACATGCAATCCTGAACCAGGTCTTGATTCAAAATGGCTACTTATTAAGAGCATAGTTTCATAAATTTGGAGCTATTAAGGGGCTTTGAAGTCATTCAATCCAAGAAACTTGTTTTATACATTAGCACACTGGGGAGCAGAGAAATTTAGGAACTTTCTCTGAGATGCTCTCCTTGGAAGTGTCATAGCTGGGATCCTAACCTTTCTCCTTTAATTCTAATTCCAGCAAAATTTTCAGTTGACTAAGCTTTTTTTTTTCTGAGGCTAGATTTGAACTCAGATCTTACTGCCTACAGACCCAGTATTCTATCCCTGGTGTAAGCTGTCTACTCACAAAGTGACTTCAATAGTCACCCCAAAATCAACTCACTCGAAACAGCTCATCTTTCTGACCCACCCTAGTACTTTCCGCTTCCTAAGTCTTCTACTTCTCTCCATTTTTTTGTCACCCACTGTAGCTACCTCATTTTCATTCTCAACTCTCTTCCCTTTGCTCATCTCCCATTTCCAAATATTGTTCCATGCTATTGCTATTGCTTTGCCCCACTCATATGTTCAATGACCCTCAGATCCTTAGTCACCCAGTTGATATCTCCTCTCCAACATATCTTTTGCACAGCTGTAAAAACTCATATTCATTATGCATAAATCTGACCATGTCATTTTTGTAGTCAAGAGGCTCCCTCTTGACTGAAGCAAGAAGTTTTAGCCTTTTTGTGTGTCATGGATGCCTATGACAATCTGGTAAAACCTATGGACCCCTAATCAGAATAATATTTTCAAAATAAGATATGATAAAATACTCGAGATTATAAAGAAAGCCAATTATATTGAAATACAGTTATATTGATATATATTCATATAGGCATGCAGATATGAAATGTGTTTATAAATATATTTTCATGTGTATATATACACATGTACGAATACACATGTGTGTATACATACATATATACATATATATGTGTATATTAATATATCCATATGTATTTGGGATTTTATACACACACACAGAGGCAGGGGAGGGTGGACAGAGACAGAGATATGTGTGCATTTATAGATCTCAAGATAAGAATCCCTGAACTATAGGGACTATAGGATAAAATACAAAGTTTTCTGTTGGCAATTTAAAACCCTTACCACTCTGACTCCAACCCAACTTTCTTGACTGAATTAAGGTTAATCCTCCTCAGGAACTATTTGTTTTGTAGGTTGAGGTAACCCATGAGCTATTTCCCCTACTTCTCTTCAACCTCCCTTGGACATCTCTTTAGATTGGTTTCCCACCGTGGCAAGAAGGTTCTCCCACCTACTACACTCATTCTCTGGGAATGTCCAGCTTCTTATCAGATCCATACCAAACAGCTTCCTGCAGAAAGCCATCTGTGATCATCCCCCCACCACCCAGTTCTTACTGTTCCCCTTAAAATTATTTATATTTACTTGGTATGTACATGATGTATATGTGTGTGTATATTTCATGTAATTATCTATATGCATGTAGTATCTTCCACTAAACTGATAGCTACTGAAGAGTAGGGATTATTGACTAAAAATCAGACTCAAAGACAAGATGTGGGGGCCTCAAGTCCCAACTCAGACAAAAATTACAAATGTCCCTGAGTAATTTCTTTTTTTAAATTAAATTATTTATTTTTACTTTTCAGCATTCACTTCCATAAGTTTGAAATTTTCTTCCCCTCCCTCCACCCTTTCTCCCCAAGATGGCTTGAAATCTGATATGGGCCATTTACATATATTTCTTTTAAAGGCATTTTCATGTTAGTCATGGAGCAAGTCATTTCATAGTGCACCCAGGAATTTCCTTGAGACTAAAAATTTCAGAATTGTTTCAAATCTACATAGATAGAGGATGTTTCTTTAATTAGAAATTCTTTAGTCAATGACATTCCAGGGAGGTCCTGACCAAAATCAACATTATGGTCACAATTATAATCATCACCTTCTTTATTATCAAGTGGATAACATAGCTCATTGCACATGATGCGCATTAATTAATATCTGTTGCATTGGATTGATTTGAACTGTTACTCCAAAGTTAGTATTGATAATGTTAGTAGGTTTAAACAGAATGTGAGAATTTCCAAGTCTCATTGTCCTCTATGTCAACATCCTCAGCTTGAAAAATACCTGGGAGAAAAGTAGGAATGAGCCTTTTGATGGGAAATGACTCTTTCCCTTTCTGATGCTCTACACATCACAGTTTTATTTCATTTATGAAACTGGATCCCAGCAGAAGAAGGCAAAAGAATTTGTGATCTTCAGCATAGAAAGGCAAAGGCAAAGCAGGAGTGACAATATTTTCAGAGAAGTATCACACTATTTGAAGTGCCAGTTGCCTATAAACAGGGCAAGATAATGGCTTCTTTTTCACTCTGATTGGCAGCATCCTTCAGGTGTGAGCACTTCTGCTCCATGATGTGTCATTGGCATTGTCAATAGCAGCAGTCAGGAATCTATTCTCCCATTCTCATCCAATTGTATCTCTTTCAGTAACATCATTCACTTCTTTTCCTTTTGAGGTTCTCTTGACTTAGGTTTTCCTTTCTCTTAAAAAAAATAAAATGGTTTGGCAAGGACTTAGCTTCAGTGGAGGGATAAAGAGGACATGGGGAGGAATGACGGAAGGATAGTTTCCAGCACGGTTTTCAGTTAGTTACAAAATATGCAATTAAGTCTATCAGCCATCCATGAACCATTGGGTACAATATGATATTGCATTTTCCTTATATGCTGATGTTAATGTACCCCTTGTGAGCCAGGGGAAGGCATAAGGGCTGTGGTTGGAATCTATCCAGATCCCATTCAGCTTGTAGTAAACAGATCCTAACTACCAGCTTTCTCTAACCTCCCTCCCCCCCCAAACCCTGCTGACCCAAAGCTGAATGTTTTCCTAGTTTCTTTCATTAAAATGACATGCTTAATAGAAGGAGTACTGAAGTCAGGATAAACTAAAAAGTGGACAAAATAATGACTTGTCTCCTCACTGATATTTAATTCACTGTGAGCTCATAGGTTATTTCAACTATCAGTTTCAGTTTTGTCAAAAGTAAAATAGTATTCCATGCTGATTCCACACAGTATTCCATCTCACCTCCTCTATATGCCATTCCAATTGACCACCTGACTGTTTTCTCTCATATATGGCATTCTATCTTCTACCTGGTGCCTTTGTAAAAGATGTCTGCTCCTAGAATTCCCTGCCACCCCCAACCTCAACCAAACACCATCATCTAGGGACCCCTAGCTCCCAACAAGATTCTCTTCATATACATTTCTTTCATGAAGTTTCTTCTCAGTGCCTCCAGATATTATACCCTACCCCCATTACCATTTACTTATTTGTGAATTTCCTATACTTATCTATCCATGAAGACATTGCAAGGATGTAAACTCATTGAAGGCAGGGTCTTCACATTTTGGCGGTGAATGGAGTTCCAGGTCTGGAGTTAATTCCCTTCCATAAATGTATTTTAAGTGACAACTACACACCAGTCACTGTGCTAAACCCAGGGTTTATTAATTGTGTGTCCTTGGGCAAATTATTAAATCTCTGTGTGCCTCAGTGTCCTTGATTGTAAAATAATACCACTTTACATCCCAGGGTTGTGAGAACCAAATGAAGTGATGTTTTTAAAACACTTAGGACAGTACCTGGCATATAGTGGGCAATGTATAAAATGAAACAAATATTATTGTGTGTATCCCCATTAACTAACATAGTGCCTGATTTAATAAATGTTTGTTGATTGATTTACTAAAATACTTAAATGAGAATGTTCTAATAGTATTCTTCAAACTTTAATGTACTTTGTAAATTATAGCTATTGTCACTTGGTCAACTACTTTTCTAGTGACCAATCCAAAATTGAACAATCAAGTTTTTGTTGAGATGATGAGGTGAATCTTCCTCTTCCTTCTTTCTTTTTTTTTTCTTTTTTTGGAGGGTAATTGGGGTTAAGTGACTTACCCAAAGTCACACAGATAGTGTATCAAGTGTCTCAGGCAGCTTCCTCTGTCTGAATTAAATTTGTACCACACCAGCTATGAATTCATATAGGACTTTATTGAAGATGGTCTTTAGCCCATGTCCTCAAACTAGAAGGCCAGTGCTCTGATTCTAAAGTTGCTTCTTTACCAAACTGTTTCTCTTCCTGCAGAGCTTGATTTGCATAGCTAATTTTAGTTCTCTGAACTGGACTAATTTATTACTTCAAGATAAACATGTCAATTAATCAAAAATGGCTTCAAGAAATTATTTTTTTCCATTATAACATAAGTTTTTATCAATGCATAGTGTTCTCTATCAACATAGTTTCCCGCAATATACCCCCTCTCCTAGAATCTAGACCACATAATAAATCATGTTTTTAAAGAAAAAGAAGAAAATCTAGCATAACAGATCAATGCATTGGGAAAAGTCTGAAAATATGTACAAGGTATTACCTATAGGTGTAGGGCAGTAGGTACCTACTGTGTGGAAGGATAGAGTTGGGGTGTTGTCACTTCCCTTCTTTCAAAGAAGCACAAATCTCACTGCTTGTTCTTTTTTATTTTACAACATTCACTTTTAAGGTTTTGTTGTTTTCTGTTTGAATTCTTATAGTTATTGTCTATTTTTTTTTCCTTGGGGGAGAATGCTCTACCCACCTCACTATGCATCAGTTCATGTAGATCACTACACCCATCTCTCTATACATCACATTCATCAATTCTTACACCACAGTGATAGTCTATTACAGTTATCTTCTGCAGTTTGTTTAGTCACCCTTCAATCAATGGGCATCTGCTTTGTTTTCACTTCTGCAATCACACACACACAGACACACACAAAATTTTCTATAACTATTTTTTTCTGTATATGTGAATTATTTTTCTTACCAACAGCTTCCTTGAGATGTAAATCTAATAATAGAATCTCCAGATCAAAGGGCATGGGCATTTTATCACTTAATTTAAATACATTGATCTAAACTGATTTCTAAGATGGTTGTACTGGTTTACAACTACACCAACACATTGCATTTATTCCCTTAATGCTTCCAATATTAACTGTTCCCATCATCTATCATGTTTTACCATTTAAAACTTTGAGGGTTTCATTCATTCATTCATTCATTCATCCATTCATTCATCCATTCATCCATCCATTTATTGTATTTCTCTTATGCTTTATTGGGATCATTCTTTCACATGGTTGTTAATAGTTTATAATTCTTTTTTAAAAAATAATTGTTCAGCTTCCAACCCCAAGATGGCAGTGTAGAAGCAGCAAGTCACTGCAGCTCCTACACAACCACCCTAAACACCTAAAAATACAGAAAACAAATCTCTTGCTGAAGGCAGCTCAGCAGAAGGGGCTCATCATGGCGGGCTAGGAGCAAAGGCAGGCCCAGCCTGAAGCCAAACTGCAGCCAGGCCTGGGGTGGTGGGAAGGAGCCAAGCTGAGCCAAGCAGAGCCACGCCGCAGCCAGTCTTCAGAAGAGAAGATCTACAGCCTCCAGCACCTCCACATCTGCCAAGGCATGAGGAATGGGAACTAGAGAAGGGCAGCTCTGCAGGAGGGGCTCATCAAGCAGGCCTGGAGACCCAGAACAGAGAACGGCCCAGCCCCAAATCGCAGCCGTGGCCAGGCCGAGAGTGGTCAGGAGGAGCCGAGCCTCCCAAGCCGCAGCTTGAGTCTACTTCAGAGAAGATATACAGCACCTGAGGGAATCTTCA
The DNA here is from genome assembly GCA_028646575.1 of Pseudocheirus occidentalis. NCBI lineage: Eukaryota > Metazoa > Chordata > Mammalia > Diprotodontia > Pseudocheiridae > Pseudocheirus > Pseudocheirus occidentalis. Next base: position 173,552,122 of record CM053601.1, on the reverse strand, counting down.
CATAAAGCAAACCAGGATTAGAGACAGTCAGTGAAAGTGAAAGTGAAACTTTGAAACTTAATTTGAGGGGGGAGTAGCAGTTCGGCCAGTCTGCCCCCAGGGCAAGGAAGCAGTGGGGGAAGGGAACTGCTGAAACCAGAGGTGGCCCCTACTGGGCCGCTTCAGAGCCCCTGGCCTGCAGAACTGATCAGGATCAATTGATCAGGACCAAGAGCTCTTGTGTTGAGAGGCCTGGATCTGGATCATGGTCTTGGGTGGTGGTCCTGGGGTGTGCTTTCAGCAAGCCAAAGCTGGGGGGGGGCTGCAACATCCCCCTACTAGCTCCAGCAGACAGGAAAACCCCAGCAATTTGGGACAGAGCTTTCCCTCCTGGAAGCAGAGTTTCACAGAGCTAAAAAAAACCAACCAATTAAGTGACATGTAATTAAATAAGAACAGCAATAAAAGTCTAGAATCCTTTTTTGTGGACAAAAAGGATCAAAGCATGGAACAGAAGGAAGAGAACCCAGTCAGAACTCCCATACCAAATGCTTCCAAGACACTTGAAGAAGGTCTAGAAGCTATACATCAACTGAAAAATGACTTTGAAAACCAAATAAGAGAAGTGGAGGAAAAATTGGGAAGAGAAATGAGAACGATGCAAGAAAATCATGAAAAGAGAGTCAACAACCTGACTGAAGAAAACAACATGCTAAAAAAAAGATCAACCCAAATGGCAAAAGAGGCCCAGAAAGCCAATGAGGAGAAGAATACCTTAAAAAGTCAAATTTGCCGGTTGGAAAAAGAATCTCAAAAGCATTCTGAAGAGAATAATTCCTTCAGAATTAGAGTGGAGCAAGTGGAAGCTAACAACTTCATGAGAAACCAAGACACTATTA
>CM053601.1:173521874-173550744 GCA_028646575.1 Pseudocheirus occidentalis | reverse complement strand
CCTTCCTTCCTTCCTTCATTCCTTCCAACTTTTCTACTCTTCTTCCTTCTTTTTCTCCCCCTCTCGTCTCCTGCTATCCACATAGGGTATCATATCCTTACCTGTGGGCGCTGTATCCAAAGGAATCTCAATTTTGGTCAGTGAAATCTCACAAGAAATCTGGAGTTTACAGACTAGATTTCTTTCTTAAGGACCATTCCTTAAATCCAAATCATGCTGGCTTTTGTTGATTGTCCAAAAATAGGCCGCAGCCAAAGATCCGCTGGGCCATTGTTTGGGCCCTGATGTCTCAGAGTTAAGTGTAAATGGTAAAAGTAAACAAAAAAGGAGCCCATGTTTCCAAACATCTCGCCGTGGGAGTGCCTGGGAGAACCTGCTTTCCTTCAGCACAGCCTTTGAGAAGCCAGCATGGCCTTAGCACCAGGAGGAGGCAGCAAATCTGGCCTTTAGTTGTGACATAAAAATTGTTAGTAACATTTCTGTGTCAGTGATCACTTTCTTCATCTTGCTAGCCATGACTAATAAAAGGGCTCAGTGATACTGTTGAATGTCAAAGACTCCTCATGGAATCCACTCACAATTTATATCCCCTTCTAAGGGATATTCCTCACACGTTAGATACCTTTACATGATGTTCCTGAGGGAGGCAGATAAGACTGATTGCTTGACAAGTAACGAATGAGAAGGACTATTATAATAAGAGGTAGACCGATTTGACTGAGAGGCTGGGGAAGATGACGTTGATCACCTAGATCCGTCTCACTGGAACACAATGGATCCTGATTTCACCCAGATTAGATTCAATTCTTTGTAAGGTTCTCTATTTGGGGGAGGCCTCCCATTCAGGGTAGAAAGGCATGTACTCCTGAGTTTTGAGCATCCTTATCCATCAGCAATGTCCTTCAGAGACTGAACAACCTACAGGCTTCTGGGAAAAAATCCCTAGTCCTAATTCAATGATTGATTATTGAAACAAGGGAAGAATAATCTTTTCTCTCAAAGCAGTTAGCAATATTAATAACAACAATAGTAATACTGCTGATCGATGTGTTCTATAGCTCTACCATTGAGAAAACACTCCAGAATATTTCAGAACTGTGTTCTAGTCCCCACATAGGAGTTTTTGAAAGGAGGAGGGAAGGAAGGAATAGCATCATGTAATTTTAAATTTGTTATGTTACATTTTTCAGGAGTGTGCATAAGTCACTGAGTTATGCTCTGTGTAATTAATAATCCTGGTATGTTCCTTTTTTTGTTTGTTTGTTTGGTTTTCTCTACCCTCTTCTCTTGTTCCTCCTAATTCCCCATTTCTTCTTATCTTCATTTCCCCTCTCCTTATGTAGAGGAACCTGGGGAAAATAATAAGTTTATTGCTGTTGGGCTCTACGAACAGAGATTTAGAGACAGAAAGAGACTTTTATAATTATGTCGTCCAGACTTCTGTTCTTCTGCATGAATAAACAGAGGCCTAAAGACATTGTTTCTTGTGCTGGACCAAACAACCCTACCTTCATAGTGCTCCTTGTCCATAGTTTGCCATTCCTAACCAGGCTGACACATCCCAGTACGAGTCAGGCTCCTCTTTGAAAGATGGGATGGGAGGATGGGTGTGGAGACAAAATGGCAGAATAAAAGCAGGAAATTCCATGAGCTCCCACCACAACCACCTCCATTAATTGTAAAATATGACTCTGAGCAAATTTTAGAGCTATAGAACCCACAAAGTGACAGAGAGAAACAAATATCCCACTGAAGACAACCTGGCAGGCCAACAGGAAGGGTCTATCACACCACACTGGAGATAAGCTGCCTCCAGAGCTCCTGGCATGTAGATCACAGGGGAACGAAGTGACCATTCAGAGGGTAATTGCTTTTGCTTTGATCTTCTTGGATCTGGAAAAGGATCTTGGGTAGGGGTCCTGTGGTGTGTCGCAGTGTGCCAGAGCTTGTGGTGGCTGTAGTGAGGGCACCCTCCTGATAAATCTGGCAACTGCAAAAACCCCAGAGATTTGGGACAACATTCTTCACTCTTCAAGCAGTGTGCTAATATGACAAAGAGCTCAAAATCAAGTAATTGGCTAGCAAGATGAGGAAGTAGAGTAAGTGCTATTGGACCATAGAACCTTTTTTTGGGTGAAAAAAGGATGAAAACATGAAACCAGAAGAAGCCAACAAAGGCAAAAATTTTGCACCAAAAACTTCCAATAAAAATATGAATTGGTTACAGGCCATGGAGGAGCTCAAGAAGGACTTTGAAAATCAAGTAAGAGAAGTGGAGGAAAAATTGAGAAGAGAAATGAGAAAGATCCAAGAAAATCATAAAAACCAAGACAACAGCCTGCTAAAGGAGACCTCTAACCCCCCAAAAAAATACAGAAGAAAATAACACCTTAAAAATAGACTAACTTAAATGGCAAAAGAGGCCCATAAAGACAATGAGGAAAGAATGCCTTAAAAAGCCAAATTTGCCAAATGGAAAAGAAACTCCAAAAAGTCACTTAAGAGAATAATTCCTTCAAAATTAAATTGGAGAAAATGGAAACTAATGACTTTTTGAGAAATTAAGATATTATAAAACAGATCCAAACAAATAAAAACATAGAAGGCATTGTGAAATATTTCATTGGAAAAAAAAAACTACTGACCTAGAAAATAGATCCAGAAAAGATAAATAAAAAAATTGGACTGTCTGAAAACCATGGTCAAAAAAAAGAACCTAGAAATCATCCTTCAAAAAATTCTCAAGGAAAATTGCCCTGATATTCTAGAACCAGAGGGCAAAATAGAAATGGAAAGAATTCACTGATTGCCTCTTGAAAAAGATCTCCCCCCAAAATAATAGTACCACATCTTACAGGGCAAGTAAGTGAAAAATTTTCCTGAATTCAAATTCAGCCTAGCTGTATGGACCTGGGCAAGTCATTTAACCTATGAATAATTTTATATAATATGATAAATAATAATATTATATATAAGCATATAATATATAATTCATATAAATAATAGTAATAAATTAATAATTACAGCTATAAAAAAGTGGCCACTCTAGTACATTTGCAAAGAAATGCCAAGACCCAAATGAGGATACAAAATTTCCAATCCCATAAAATGGGAATATATATAGTAGGAGATGTGGCATCAATGAGTACAGAGGTAAAAAAAAAATAAGAACTTGCTTCAAGAGGATATTGCTTCAAATCCTAGCTCTGCCATTTAATACTTTGTGATGTTGAAGAATTAATTTAACCTGTCTGTGTCACAATTTCTTCCTTGGCAAAATGTGTGGGCTGGGTCTAGGTTATATGAACACTCAGATCCCTACTAGCTCTGTATCTATTATTCTATGAATTAGAATACATTTCATCTAGAAATATCTACAGGGAGCATCCTTGAAAGTAGATTCTCCATATAACAGGTAAAATATAGTTGTATTTTATTGGATTTCTCTTAATGTTCCACTTCTGCCATTATAATGTAAGTTCCTTAGCAGGAACAATTGATTTGACTTTTTTATGTTTATCCCCAGGGCTTGGCACATAAGAATAGGCACTAGACCTAAGATTTTATTAATATGGGGAACTCACAGATAGGGAATTCCATCTACCAACATCAGTCTGCTCTTTCCCTGCACCATGCAGTCTTGGAGAGTTGTCTAGAATATAGGCAGGGTAGTTTATTTGCTTGGAGTCACATAACCAGTTGGTATCAGATGCAAGGTATGTTCATTCACTCACTAAATTGCTGCTGAGTTCTCTTTGAATTCTGAAATTCTAAGAATCTACTCACTTTAAAAAGTGCTAACTCTTCCCAAAGCTGATGCCTATTTCATTCTGTTCTTTTTAGTAAACCTTAATATACCTATTAGAGTTGTTGTTTTCTCTTGTGTTTTTCAAACTTATTTTCAAATAACATTTTTAGTGAGCAATAAGTCCTGAATTAATTCACCAGAAAATACATGTGGAGTTATATTTATAGGTCAGGAATACAGAAAACAGTTCTACTTTGCCATAGTCTAAAGATTATTTCCCTTCTCTCATCTCATTCTTAATGCTGTTAAGTAAAATTGGGAAAGGTTTCCTTCATACGCTTTATAAACTCATCAGGCTGAATGTACTTAAGGGATTTCTAATTAATACTGAAACCAGAAGCCTCATTTGTAAAGCACAACCCAGAGCTTCTCATATGTCCAGCCATAAACAGTGGAGTAGCTGTGGCCCAGCAGGATTCATTTGCCTGAGTCCTGTATATGGAATCCATGGAACAAAGCTATGTGGATAGTAACAGGTAATTGTGGACAGCAGGTTTGCATCCCTTCAGATTCCCTCTCTGTGTCTCTCTGTCGGTCTCAATCTGTGTCTCTCTATAAACATGCACACAAACACACACAGATTTACTACTGAAAGTAATTTTAAAGGTCATCTATTTAAATGCCCTAATTTTTACAGATAATACACACAGGATAGTTAAAGCAACTTGCTTAGGGCAAAAAATCTCTCCTGAGTCAAGATCTGAATCCAGGCCTTCTCACTAGAAATTCATTGTTTTGCTTTGGTCCTCTTATTCACCCATAGCCCATACTGGACAACTTATTTTCTCTGTTTTTCCTATTCTGTCCTATGAGACAATTAAAACAACAACGGCACCACCACTCTGGAATATATGTGTGTGTGCACATGCATGTGTATGTGTACATTTTAAGTATGGAAATTCACTCTCTCCTGCGTTTATGAAACAAGTATCCTATTTCCTTAACACATATTCTTTCAGAGTTTAAGTGATTAATAATCTAGAATCATTTGTTTTATCAAACCAAATAATATACTGATGATGTGATGATAAATGATGGTCATGGAGGTTAAGAAGAAAGAAAATGAGACAAAAATTCACACAATTCAAATCTATCCCCACTTCTAGCCCCATTCCCCCCACACATATTTTTAATGCCATAATTAGATAATGCACTTCATTTTTTTGACAACTACATACATATACACATACACATACATACACACATATAAACATACATACAAACATATATATATATATGTGTGTGCATTTTTTCTGATTATTGTATTTTACTCCTTTATGTGTTATAAGTATGAAATTGGATTCAGTCAAAGGGCTGGACTTGAGGACCTTGAAGGCCATGTATGACCTCAAGGCTTCAGGCTCCTCTCCCCTGGACTATAGACCGAGATATATATAATCACTTGGGAGTAAGAAGTGGGAAGGAATTTGACAACAAATTTCATTTGCTTCCAGCTATACCCATTTCCTCTAGATGAGAAGGAACACTTCAGACGGCCAAACAGCTGACACACATTGCTTACCCTCTCTCATGTAACAAATGTGATTATTGTTTTCTGTGAGCTCCAAATGACAAGATATCAGTAATTTAGACTCCATGATGCAAATCAGGATTAAGCAAAATGATTTTGGGATTGCTATTTTGTCATTTAAATAAGAACTGTAATAACAAAGTCAGCCTTGACACAATAGTGTGGCATGTGTGTGTGTGTGTATGAGTGTGTATTTTGAGGAAGGCATCTTCAGCCATTCATTCTTTGAGTGTTATATAATTCTGGCTTACTTTGAGCAAGGGGAATTGTTTCCAAGAAGGATTGACTCCTTTTTCTGTTTATTTGTGATTGAGAACCTGACACTGCCTCTGTTTTCAGAGGATTTTCTTGCATATTGAACTAACCTTTTTGCTTAATCATTGTGGTAGCTGCCTTGTATATTTTAACAGCTCAAAAGGATACTATTAATGTGTGTTCATATGGAAATGTAGGGGAAGACCTGTCAGGCAGTATGTGTGTATGTATGTATGTATGTATGTATGTATGTATATGTGTGTATGTATATATAAAATTTATTTCTACTAAAGTCCACTTGAAAAATAGACTACTGCTTTGTTCTCAGCCAAAGAATTAGAAGATTCTAGAATAACTTGGTTTCTAGTGTGTCTAAATCTATCCATATGCAATGATGTCATATAAGGTTGAAAAATGAAAACTCCAGTTCATTAGTAATTCTATCGATTCAGTAAAAATGAGAATATTTTATAACATTTTACTCAAAAATCATTTGAATTGAGGAATATGCTCTCCTTTCCTGTAGGCATGCTTAAATTGATGACTGTATGCTAAAGAATAATATCACGGGAGGTGGTTAGGTGGTACAGTGAATAGAGCACTGGTCCTAGGCAGTTAGGAGGACCTGAGTTCAAATCCAGCCTCAGACACATAATGCACACACATGCACACGCACACACACACACACACACACACACACAAACTAGGTGTGTGACCTTGGGCAAGTCACTTAACCCCAATTGCCCTACCTTCCCCTCTCCAAAAAGCAAAAAGAAAAAAAAAGAATTATATCATGAAGATGCCTCACTTCTTTTACATCTACATATCACTCAAGATTCTATGGGAAAGACTCAGCTATAAAACTTGTTTTATTGTCTTTGCATTTGGAAGCTATATAAAACTAGTTTCTCTGCCCAAACATACCACACGTGATGAGAATTTCAAGATTTCCATCACTGGAATGTGCAAAGCCTAGTTTTGAATACTGCATTTATCATGGGATTATGGAAGATGGAAGGAATATTGAAGGTCTTTTAGCCCAACTACATCATTTTACAATGAAAAGTTAAATGATATGCCTAAAGCCACATGGTCAAGGAATATTAGGGATGATATTTGAACCTAGCTAGATCCTCTGACTCCAGAACCAGTGTTCATTCCACTCTAGTACCTCTTAATTTCTGCCTTTATTATCTATGAAGCCATCGAAAGGTTCCTAGGATTGTCTGAGTTCCAGTTTCTTCATCTGTTAAACTGAAACATTAATACCTCTTGTGCATACGTTTCAGAACTGCTATGAGCATCAGAAGAGATAATATATGAAAAGTCCTATTAACCACTATATAATGCCAGCTATTGCTCTTTTTCATTTTTATGGTGCATCAAAAATAAAAGGTATATATGGAAAAATAAAAGATCAAATAGAAATGGTCCTTTGACAAATCCCTATCCTTTTACTGTGCTTTTATTTAATGTTCTATAGACTGTTGTAGATTGGATACAGTAATCACTTGGGTAGTTGAATAAATGTTTTAGCAGGTGAAGATAGTAGCTTTCTATAGCCTCATGTAATATTGCTGTTGTCTCAGCAAATGCCTTCTTCAGACAATCCCAATAGCAGACAAAATGACTGGGGTGATACTATCTCATCTTGTTCTCATATTATTTTGATTTCTTCTATAAGATCTCCTTGTTTTGAAACATTTTAATTCCATATAACCTGGAGATTTTGAGAACTTTGTATGATAGAATTTATTTAAATTTTGTTCTTTAAAAAAATGGATTAGTATCCTATTTCAAAGATTGTGGCCAGCAGTTCTGGTTGTGATGAAGGTCCAGCTCCAGTATGGTGAGAGAAGTTAATATTTTACTATTAAATCAATAATTACTAATTTATGATCCATAATTTTCTCCTATTTCTGTTAAGAACCAACTCCTACAAAGGTCAGTTATCTCTGAAGAGCATAACTGAGTGATAATATTACTCCAAGTCCCCAACACACATGCACTTTAACTAGATTTGGCAGGACCCCACTCAGCTGGAAAACCTAGTTTCTATCTAATGGTTTAAATGAAATCCAGTCTGAGTGAGCTGTATGTTGGGGAAAGGAATCCTTGTCCTTGATCCCCTCCATTAGGGCTTTGGGGTGCCCAACCCATGAAGGAGAAAACTAGCCAGAGAGGTCCAGATGTAAATGCTTTCCTCTGTCCAGATTAGTAGAAGCTACTGAGCCTCAGTATCTAACCACATTCCTAGCAAGAAGAGCTGAAGACTTCCTGATGAAATGTCTACCAATCAGAATTGAGTTTCACTTGTTAGAGGAGTTCCCTGTCAGAAAGTATACTTCTGATTTAAGATGTTTCAGAATCACTGACTATCAGTTTATTTGTTAATAGCTAGCCTAATTTGTAACTTGATTATTAATTACCTGGAAACTCTCTTTCACTGAAGTTTTATTCACAGCAGTTGATTTGTTTATTTTTTTCTTATTTTTGTATTGAGGGGAGGCAAGACACTTGGGGTTAAGTGACTTGCCCAAGGTCACACAACTCCTAAGTGTCTCAGACCAGATTCGAACTCAGATGCTCCTAACTTCAGGGCCAGTGCTCTATTACCGCACCACCTATCTGCCCCATTTGTTCAATTTTCAAGTATATCTTAGAGTATATTTAACAACAATCTGGGGATGTATGATGCTAATTTGTGAAAGATAAATATACGTACAGCTTCTGCTGTATAGTCCTAACTACTAGGTCATATTTTTTTTTCTAGTAACTTAGTAGGTGTTAAATTTTCATACCATTCATACCATTCAAACCATGGCATGGTTTCTATCATTTTCTGCCCTAATCTATGATGACCAATGGAGCCAGAGTCTTTCACGATAAGCTGTAATTCATAGTGGTGATGACCTGATCCTGAATAGCCATCATAAACACCTCCATTTCTGTAAACAGATGGAAGTGACTCAGCCATTATATACCCATCCCTTTGGTGACACATTATTTGAGTGTTTGTGAATGACGCCAAGAGATGACTTTTTGATTCTACATGGGAGTTTTAGTCAGTTTCTGTGGCTTATTTAGACATAAGTATTTCATTTAACAAATCCATGGACATTTATTTATTATCAGTCTTTTCTAGTGTTTTGTGAAGTGACTGCTTATTCCAGGAGTATTTCTGCAGAATTTTGTCCTTTTATTCCTCTGTTTGGAAGATGTCTATTGGTGTTCATCCACTATTTTCATGAAGAGGTATTGTTTTGTTTTGTTTTTTCCTAAATACCTTGAGGTAATGGCCTTGAAACTTTATTAATATTGTATGAATATTTGTTAGAGAAAGATGTCCAAATTTGTACTGTTTTACTTTATTGCTTTCAGCATAGAAGTTTAGACTTGAATTATGTACCTTTTAATTGCTTTAAATGTTTTCATATCATTGAACCTTGAATGACAGTCAATCTCTTAATGTACAAAGCCACAAGTTTCTCCTTGATTTGCTAGTTTTATGCTCAATATGTCTTTCTTGGAGACAAGCTGTTGCAAATGTGGAAAGGAAGGGAGTGAGGATGGAATGATGAAAAGAAAGAAAGAAGGAATGAGAGAAAGTTGGCAAGAAAGAAGGAAGGAGAGTGAGAGGGGAAAAAGGAAGGAAAGAAGGAAGGGAGGCAGAGAAGACAGGAACAAGAAGGAGGAAGGAAGAAAGAAAGGAAAGAAGAAAAAGAGGAGGAAAGGAAGGAGAGGAGAGGAGGAAAGGAAAGAAGAAAGGGGAAAAACAGGGAAGGAAGAAAGAAAAAAGCATGGAAGAGCATTTATTAAGTGCTTACCATATTTTGAGCCCTTCTACATGTTTATTTTCTGTTTGTTCCTTTACTTTGGTGGTATAGTGTTCACATTTTCTTCTGTCATGCCAGCTAAACATTGATGGACTCCTCCATTTCCTTTCCTTCAATACCTGATAGCTTTGTGAAGTTGCTTCTGCTATCACAAAGTTTGATGCTTATCCTTAATAGTATTGCATGACAAGTTCACCTTTTTCCCCCATGATTCATATTATGGCAACCTCTGGCACCTTATCATGTGTGGGTCTTGATTTTTTGTTTCTGCTTTCTGCCCAATATTGTAGGAAAAAAACACATTCATTCATGAAGTAAAAGCAAATTTCAGCTCTTTGGGGTATTTTTTGTATGGTAGTTATAGGGTTTTGGGGGATGGATTGTTTTTTTCTGCTAGTCAATTTGATGCTCTGATACTCAAATAGTTTTTTCAAAATTTCACTCCTAAGGAAGTCTCTTCACTTTTGGGGACTAATTGAGGAATTGGAGTTATTGTCACATTTCATTATTAGGTAGACTATCTGGATTTTGTGTTAAGGGGAAGATTTTTTTTAATGGTCTTCAGACAGTTTATTCAGGTTACCTTAGCTCTACAATTCCGACTTATCTAGTCTAGGTTTAGAGTTATTAAAGGGTTTTTTATTTTATTATTTTATTTATTTTAATAATAATAATATTTATTTATTAAAGTTTTTTATTTTATTTTATTAAAGTGATATTTAAAGTGATTTTTCATCATTGGCCTATACTGGTCAGCAATATATTGTCATATGATTTTTGGATAAGTAAGCGACATGAAACATTTGCCCATAACTTAATAAAATTTGTTCCAGTTCTATCACTTTGTCACAGAGGTTACTTGGTTGTGCAGTGGTTAGATCCATGGGCTTGAAGTTCTCAAGACCTGAGTTGAGTTCAGAATCTTTTGTGACCCTGGGAAAATCTCTTAAGCTCTCTGTTACTTTATTTCTTCATCTATGGGATGAGAAGATTGGACTAAATCATCTCCAGGATACTTTTTTGGTCTAAATCTCTAAATATATGCTACTAGGAACTGACAAATCTACTATCACCATATAAGAGAAGCATTAAAAACTTCATATTATTTCATGTAGACTTGGCATTGATTCCTCCCTCTCCACTACCACCTCCATCTTTTAACATTCATCTCTAAATCCACTGAATTGTTTCTAGCCAAGAAACTGGTACTCCTCATTAACTTTTTTTTTCCCTTCTGATGGTACCATGGTGCACAATAGAATAGCACTTGCTCTGGCATCCCTTAAATCAAACTGATCATCATAATGATTTTAAATAGGACCAGCCCTCAATCTCAAACTGCCTTTTATTTGCCTCTTAAAAGCATATATTGGACTGAATGGTTACTTTCTTTTATGCTTTCATGGATATGGTAACAGTGTCAGGGCACATCTGTCTGCAATCCTTCTGCCTGCCATCCCTCTCCTTTCCACTCCCCCCTTTATAAAACACACTTTAGGTGAGGCTTTGAGGGAGTCAGTGTGTTATTGTTGCTATTACTCTTATTGTTATCACCACAAGATTTGATATGGCTTAGCTGAGAATCTGGATGCTGTTTCCACTGAGTGACTCGGAGAGTTTCTCATACAATAGCAGTGCAATTTTCATAGGATTTTACCAACATTTATTTCTTCTCAATGAGATAGGAAGCAATTAATCAAAAACCATGTACAAATCATCATTTATATTCCAAGTACTGCTTGGTATTAAAGAAAAAAAAAGGAATAGAAGAGTCTGCATCCTCAGCAACCCATTTTATACACAAGGTCCAAAAAAATGGTACATGTGCTCACACATTTCTGTGTGTGTGTGTGTGTGTGTGTGTGTTTGTGAGAGAGAGAGAGACAGAGAGAGAGACAGAGACAGAGAGAGACACAGAGAGAGAGAGAGAGAAAAAGAGAGACACAGAGAGAGAGAAAGACAGAGAGAGAGACAAAGAGACAGAGACACAGGGAGTGAGAGAGAGAGAGAAAAGGAGAGAGAGAAAGAGAGAGAGACACAGAGAGAGACACACAGAGACAGAGACACAGAGACAGAGACAGAGAGAGACACAGAGAGAGAGAGAAAAAAAGAGAGACACAGAGAGAGAGAGAGAGACACAGAGAGTGAGAGTGAGAGAGAGAGAAAGAGAGAGAGAGACAGAGAAAGAGAGACAGAGAGAGAGAAAAGGAGAGAGAGAAAGAGAGAGAGAGACAGAGAGAGAGAATGAGAGAGAGAATAATACACATGCGTGAAGTAACATATTATCATGGATGACTGGATAGCTGGCCTCAGAGTTAGGAAGTTCTATGCCCTGCATTCCTATGCTAGTGAGTCACAAGAACAAAACAAATATATGCATTTGGGAATGTATGTATATGCACATGTGGGTATGCATATGCATATAAGCTTAGACATATGACACATGCATGTGTGTATGCACACACACACAGTATTGTACAACTAATAATCAAGCCAAGAGTGAAAAATGAAGGGTATGGGGGTAAAAGGGCAGAGATAATCAGTTTCTACTGTTTATGTATAGAAAGGTGCCGTGATACAGTGAAAACTCTGTTAGACTTGTCATCAGAAGGCCCAACTTTGAATTTCAGTAATTCCACTTTCTTTGTGTGTGAATTGAGGGCTACCTCTCTGGTTCTCCATTTTCTTATTTTAATAATGAAGGTTTTAGGTTGGGTGATTTCTGTGGTCTAAATCCATAATCCTATAAGGTCCCTAGGAATCCATTAGCACAGCCTGAGGTAAGGCATAACTTCAGCACCTTTTTACCTTAGATAAGTTTCTGAATCTCCTTGGACTCCTTGTGATTATTCCAGATAGCCCTCCCTCATCACTTTCTCCCCCCCCCCACCTAACCCCCCTCTCTCATTTCCTTTATTTTCATTTGTATAGTGTTAATAGTTGAGTACTTTTCAGGTAGTACGCTGAGTGATCCAAATAAAAATATAATTCACCTATCAACCACTTGAATGTGCCTGAGAGGTAGGAATTGTTGGAATTGTTCACTCGCGCTCCAAAGGAAGTGGAGGGGAAGTATGGGGGTGGGGGGAGCATTAGGGTGCTGGGAGAAGAAATGCCTCTCTCTATCTCTGGGTTTCATTTTTTTTTACCCACTTGTCTTGGAGATTGAACACCTCCGCCTTCCCTGACATTGTCAACAAAACTATTATTCCACTCATTGGTCAGTATATGTTCATCTTTTGCCTGGAATCTGAGCCTCATATGCTGTTCTCTTGAGTTCATTTTCCCAGGGATGGTAAAACTAAATCATCCATTTATTTCAATTATGCAAATATTCTGCTTACCAGGTTCTAGTAATACTCAACTAATAATTTACCTACGTGGAAATCAAAGGAAAAAGGGGCTGACAAAAGTCACAGAAAGAAACAAAAAAGGAAGCTGCTGATCTTTCTAACCCTTATGTTTTTTTCTTTGTTCTTGGCTTCCCTACAATATCTAGCCATTTGAAGGGGTTCTGCCTCTCAACAAAGAGAATCTAAGAAAGAATAATAAAGGAATGGATCACATATAGCAGAAATTAAATCACTCATGAAAGAGTCTCATTCATATTTCTCATTTAACAGATTCTTGGCTCCTGAACTAAAATAAAATAGGCATTTTATTTAAGGAAAAGAAGCATCCCCTTCATTTAACCATGCTATTGGGAAGAGATGATCTAGTGAGTATTAATTCAAAAATAAAGAAAAATTTTAGCATGGACAGAGGAACGACTAGTTGTTACAATGGATAGAATGTCAGGCCACAACTCAGGAAGAATCGTTTTCTGAAGTTCCAATCTGGCCTCAACTGTGTGACCCAGGGCAAGTCTCTTTCCCCTGTTTGCCTCAGTTCTTTTTCTGTTCATTGAACTGGAGAAGGAAATGACAAGCCACTCCAGTATCTCTGCCAAGAAAACCCAAAAGGGATCACAAAGAGTTGGACACAGGTGAAACTCTACAATCACAACAACAATAGCAACAACAACTATGTATTTATATACATATCATAAATGTAAGATTAAATGGGAGGGGAGTATGACACCAGCAACTTCATGGAAGCTTCCAGAAAGACTTCATATAGAAAATGATGCCTGATATGAGTTTTGTAGGAAACAAGGGATTTTAAGAATGAGGTTAGAAGGGAGATTTGGAAAGAGGACAATAGTATGGCTGTGAATTGGCTTTATTTTGAATAGTGATCTGGTTGTAGTCATAAAACACAAAGACACAAACAAACCTTGTGTCCCAGTCCCACTTCTGATATATCCTAGATGAATGAACCTGTGAAAGTCAATTAAACTTTTGGTGCCCCAAATCAACTTTTTAAGAAGATGTGCTGCAGAAAATGTGTTCATTTACTTTGATAGAGGGAGTTTCCTCACTGGGAGTCCCTACATCAGTGAAATCATAGGTCCAGTATTTTTTTAAAAAGGGAAAAATGGATGTTAATTTGATTATATGAATGAGTAAAGTGTTGAAATGGCAATTTAGATTTAGTTGAGGTTACAAACAATTTTTAAAAAGTATGCATATATGTGTATATGTGTGTGTACATGTGTGTGTGAGAGAGAGGGAGAGAGTACACATATGCAAGTGTGCATGGCTACTGTATAGCCTATACTATTCTAAATTGTCTTTAGAAAAAAATAGATGATTAAATTTTAGGAATAAAATAATTCTGGGACATAATGTAATACATTGATTCCCAATCTTGAATTTTAGCTTGTGTGTGTCCCTGAGGTTCCACACAAGTATCACAGAGATACCATAGGAAAACATAATACCACTCCTATCCTCCTACTTCTTGCAAGAAAGCCTTTTTGACTCCAGTACTCACATAAATGGATATGTGTTTTAGGAATATTAATTGGGCCTGTTTGTGGTGGGTTGATTATAAAGAGTATAGTAAAAGTAGAAACAGGTAGACATTTAGAAGACAAAAGTCTATGAGAGAAATAATTCAACATAGGATCATTATCATGTCCCATTAGGACCTATCTATATCCCCACTAATCAACTCACATTCTTAAAAAGAAATCACATGTAACTATATTCCAGACAAATAAATTCTATTTATAAATATCCAAATGGTAGGTTCAACTGAAGACTTATCTCCATGTGCTTTGGCCAGCTTGATGTAAAAACAGTGGTTCAGACTTATCTTGCCTTTCCAGATACAAAAGCTGATTGAGGTATGACGCTTTTGTAATTCTGCATAGGATTGGCGGCTGCTGAGGACAAATTATTTTCATCAGCCCTAGTTTTCTTCATTGCCAGGCATTTTGATGAGAAAATGGCAATTATGAGATCCTCAGAAAAGTGTATAATGTGGAATAGTGTTTATTTAAATACTGTTTATCCAGCTCCAGGTATTTATTATAATAAAATAATGATCTTACAGAGAATTATCTGTTGAATGAGATATGGTAGCTGTTTACAAAGTTTAAGTCTGTACATGGGGGAAAATTGTATGTATTACTGCCTAAAAATGCTAGTGAATAAATACAAAATTTACTCTCAAGTCAATTACACATTAGGATATTTAGGTTTTAGCTTCCGTTATTTTATAACATTAAATGTAAAATTAAATACAAAATTTAGTGTGATTTAAGTGAAATAATGTGCCTGTCTCATTCACAGGAGGAAAGACCATACCCAATACTTCCCATGCATCCAGGATAATGAAATACCCTCCTTTGAGGAAGTTCTCTCTCCATGAGATTCATGGAGTGGTCGTTCCCTAAATTCCTTGGTGTAAAGGAAAGAGTACTGGAATCAAAAGACCTGGTTTAAGGTCTTTAGCTAAGCCACTTTTCTATTGATGTTACTTACCTTGAGCAAAATCACTTCTCCTCTCTGGGCATCAATTAACTCATCTCTAAAACTGATGTAGGAGTTGGTGTAGGAGAAGTAGAGAAACTTGAAAGTCTCATCAAACTCTAAATGTATGATTCTGTGACCAGTCCATAATTATTCAATAAAGAACTACTACAGAGTAGTTTCTATGCAGAACGTTAGATATTTTAAAGTATAGTTTCTACCCTCAAGGAGCTTACAGTCCCAAACAGAAGATTCAATATCAATCAATGATTCCTTTGATTTACTTGCTATTTGTTTATCACTTAGGTCTAGATATAAAATAATAATAATAATAATAATAATACATCTTTATGTAGCATTTTAAGATTTGAAGAAAAGGTAAAAAACATCATTTTATCCTTACAACTACAGTGGTAGGGAGGTTCCATTATTATCCCCATTTTATAGATGTGGAACCTGAGGTAGGCAGAGTTTAATTGACTGAATAACATTTGAATTCAGGTTTCCTGACTCTACCCACTCTATTTATTGGTCCAGACAGCTGCTTATTACTTAGCAAAGTATTCTTCAATTTGAAAAGGCAACAAGCCAAGACGAAAGTAGAGGTAGTGTAGGGTGCCTGGTTTTCTGTTTGCCGATAATTGTGCACTCAATGCAGCCTCTGAAGCTGGGATGCCATAAAGTATGGATCAATTCTCTGCCTCGTGTGCTAATTTTGACCTAACAATTAACACCAAGAAACACAGGTGCTCCATCAACCAGTACCACATCACCCATATGTGGAACCATTGGGTTATAGCAAATAGAGAAGTTTTGAATGCTGGGGATAATTTCACTTCCCTTGGCAATGTACTTTTCAGGGATGTACACATTGATAATGAAGTTGATGCATGCATTGCCAGAGCTAGCTCAGTGTGTGGGAGGCTCCAAAGGAAAGTATAAGAAAGAAGAGATATTAAACTGACTATCAAATTGAAGGTCTACAGAGCCATTGTGCTGACCTCATTGTAATATGCCTGTGAAACCTGGACAGTCTACCAGCGCCATGCCAGGAAACTGAATCGCTTCCTTTTGAATTGTTTTAGGAAGATTCTGAAGATCACCTGGCAGGAGAAGGCACCAGACACTGAGTTCCTTACTAGAAGTAAATTGCGAAGCACTCAAGCTCTGCTTCAGAGAGTGCAACTCCAATGGGGTGACCACATTTAAATGAAAAAATGTAGGCTTGCCAAAAAGACTGTTTTATGGAGAACTCACAAAGGATAAGCATTCACATAGTGGTTAGAAGAAGCGGTACAGGGACATTCTCAAGGTCTTTGGAAATGATTGTGGAAAATGGGAAACACTGGTACAAGACCATTCAACATGCTGTGCCCACATCAGAAAAGGTGCTGTGCTTTATGAGCAAAGCAGCTTTGAAACAGTTCAAAGGAAATGAAGGATGTGCAAATTTGGAGAATCTACCCCCAGGTGTTCACAGGTACTGTTTGTGCTCCACCTGTGGTAGAGCTCCTATTGCTCTGATCAGCCACAGGCAAACCCATCGAAACTTGACTTTAGCATAGTGATGTCATTTTGGTCTTCTTTGAGAACGAAGGACAACAACCAACAGACCTGGCACATAGTGGGGTCTTAATAAATGCTTTTTAAATGTTGTAAGAAAAAGCCAATTCCTTGCCATAAATTATACCATAATACATTGGAACATCTTTTTTTCCCCTTGAATTTCTTATCTAATATCTTTTCCGCAGAAAGACTTTTTCCCCCTCCCCTCTGTAGGCCAAGTCCTATTCATCCTTTAGGATCTCTTTCAAGTACTGCCCCTTTTCTGAAAAATTCCCCAAGGACTATAGGGGTTTGCCACTAACTGGCTATAGGACCTTAGATGAGTGACTTTTCCATCTTGGATTTCTCCTATATAGATGTAGTAGAGTGAGCTACATCAGCTTTCATGCCCATTCCAGTTCTGAATACTCAGTCATCACCCCTTCTCATCCTAGACACTCAAATTTCACCTGTGCCTTCCAGGGGAATTGATACGAATCTATCTCATACTCTTTTTCTTTGTCCTTTTATGTTTTTCTTCTCCACCCCAATCAATTACTTAAAAGTGGAGGTGTCACCCCTGATACTCTTTGTTCACTAGAGTTTGTATTGCATTTCTAAATATAGACCAAGTGCTCAATAAGCACGAGATAAATAAATGTTTATCTTTGTTTCTTTAGCAGTTTTTGCCCATACCCCTCATTTCTCAGATGAGGGACCTGTGGCCTGGAAAGGGAAAGCAACTTGCCTAAGGTCACATAAGTAGTAAATGACCCAGTAAGGATTTGAATCTAGGACTTCCAACTCTACCTCTATTTTTTACACCGCACAAGGCTGGATGCACCTGGGATCAAAAATCTAGGCTTCAGAGACTTTAGTTCATTTTATATCATTAGTGATAAATGTAAAGTGTGTTTTTTTAGGCTCAAACAATTATTCACAAATAAAGCATGGAACCACTAAGCTTGATGGAAAAGATATTAGGATTTAATCAACAACATGATTTCTAGGAGCCAACAGTGTGATGCATTTTTTCTTCAAAACCTAAGTCAGTAACTAGTTGAAGCCACCATTTCTTTAGCAAATCCAGGTCTTCACAGAGCCTGGCTTTTTCTCTATTATGATGGTACAAGATTTATGGTTTCCAAAAAATTTAATTCAGATAATTTTCTCCTAGTCTTGACTGTTGCATAGTTACATATGAAAGATGAATATGCCTGTTACATATATGTATATATATATACATTCATATACATATAAGTATATATGTGTATGTATACATGTATATATGTATATATGTGTGTATGTGTGTGTGTATATGTATATGTACATGATTTTTAGTCATTTCAATAGTGTCTAATTTCTCATGACCCTATTTGGGGTTTTCTTGGCAAAGATACTAGATTGGTTTGCCCTTTCCTTCTCTAGCTCAGTTTTACAAATAAGCAAACTGAGGTGAACAGGGTTAAGTGACTTGCCCAGGGTCACACAGCTAGTAAATGTCTGAGACTGGGTTTGACTCAGGAAGATGAGTCTTCCTGCCTTCAGACCCTGTGCTCCAATTCACTACACCACCTAACTGCCCTATGGGCATGGGGCATAGACAGTGCCAATAGAAAATAACAAAAGGAGAAATCAAAGAGCATTGGGTAGCATAAGACTCTGTATAGAATGAAGTTTTGGGATAAGAATTACATTTTTCAGAAAAAGAAAATTTGGAAGAGATTTTTGAACTCTTCAAATTATGTGAAATATGTATACTTTATATATTTCATATTTTTATTTCAGCCACTGAAATTTTCATAATGCAAAATAACTTCATACTCTGGTTTTTCATTTATTAGTGTTGCTTTTGTGGAAAGCCAAAATATAGTCCATTACTCAAATTCACAATGACAAATCATTCCCTCAACTTGTATAGTCAGGAATCTGGAAATTGCCAGAGTGTCTTGGCTCTATAGCTCTTTAGCTAAGGTCCTATGTCATCACTAGTTCTTCTGTTATTATGTAGAAATTGAAAACCTTAAATTTATGTTCAGAAATTTGCATGAGGAAAACAAAATGGGGGACTCCAGACTTATTAGTACTTTATATGAGAAAGAAAGGAAAGTTTCTATTGGTGACATACATGCCAAGCGAACCACATGATATATTTTATAAAAACCTAGCTCAATGACCTTATTCTTTAATAGATTAATGGAATACATCAGTAGACTAATAATTAATAGAAGTATACTACACTTTTGTTCATTGATAAACTGAACAGTATCCAGAAAATGGAAAGAAGATGAGAAGAGCCTCAAGTTTATGCCATAAGAGGATTGATTGAAGAAACTGGAGAAGTTTAGCTTATCACAGAGTACATTCACAGAGGAAATGATAGCTGTCTTTAAGTATTTGAAGGGCTGTCATGTGGAATAGGGATTAAACTTGAAATATTTGGCCCCAAAGGGCAAAACTAGGGGCACATGGTAGAAGCTGTAAAAATGTAAATTTCATTATAACATCAGGAGAAACTTCCTAACAGTGAAGGTGATTCATAAATGAAAGAAGATGCTTCTGGAGGCACTGGTTCCCCATGTCCCCTACCGAAGGTCTTCAAGTAAAAACTAGATAATTCTTTCTCACGTATATGCATGTTAAAAAAAAAACTCCTTTTTAAAAATATGACCACAACAGTGTGCCTGACACATAGTAGGCACTTGATAAATTCCTATTGATCAGGATATTGATTGCTTAGATCCAAAGAAACTGAAATTCAGGGAGTTTTATACATATCTGGAGTGTATTTTATAAAAGAAAATTTAGCCATATCAGGAATAGGATGTGATTTGCATTAATCTCTTTAATTGATAGAAGTGAATTGTATGATGCATAAGTATATTGCATACTCTGGAATAACAAGTAGGTTTTATTATCTTCACTCCTTGCCATACTGGCCAAGTTCTCTATAAATATTGGAAAGAGGAAGAAAGACAAATTAGAAAATTGAACATGAGACATAATAGACATAATAGGAAGAAAATTGGAATATGGAATCTAAAAAGTCAAAGATGGAAGAAAACATAAAATGTAGCAAACAAAATGCAAGATTTGTAAGGGCTTTTAGAGTTCCTTTAGAGCCAGGAGAAAGAAGTACTCAGGCCCTAGCGATTGGTGTTGAGACATGAAATTGTATAAATGGTGCAGTTACAAATAATGTCCTCTTGTCGATATGCCAAATGGCACTAGCTAATCAGAAACAGAAATGTGAGGATCAGTAACTGAAGTGATGAGTTGGCAGCAAAGTGATGGTAGGGTGTTGACAGGGGCTTGATGGAAATACAGCTGAGGGGGCTGTTTATTGTAAAACCTGTGAGTGCTGTTGGCTGAAAGGACACTTTTGCTCCAAAGCCTGCTACATCCACGCAGACCAAACAGCAGGAAAAGGCTTGATATGAAGGAGTCTAGTTGCTAGGAAGGGAAAAAGAATGGGGCACAGAAGAAGAAGGAGAAAAAATCCAAACAAATTTGCCATGGCTCTTTTTTTAAGCTGTGGCTATGCAAAGGCACATGCTATGTATCCTGCTGCCTTGGAATCTAAGGGAAGTAGACCTCATGGGGTTGATTGGCTCTGAGAACTCAGACTACAATTCATTTAACTTTCCTGGCATCCAGACGTTTAATTCAGTTTCCTTAAAAATAATTGGAGACTCCTCTCAATTGACTTGGGCCTGCTGCCCTCTTGACCCTTCCAAGCACTATCATGGGCATTCTTGAGAGCTGCACATATCCTACTACTGCAGAGAATGGGTAGAAGGAGATCAGATATCAATTTTCTTGAGTTCCAAAGAACAATTGGAGTCAAACAATATTAGAGCCTGCTGGTACCTCATAAGAGAATTCAGAATATCAGGAATGTCTGGAAATGTAGAACACAGAACATCCTACAACCCACGGGAAAACAGATTGTCAGTGATGGAAGAGAATTTGAATTGTAGGCATGGAATGTCAGAGCCAGAATGGGCCTTAGAACACAGAACATAGAACGCTTGTGTTAAAGGGAACATAGAAAATATGCAGTCAAATAATTTTGTTTTAAAACTGAGGAAATTGAGGTAGAGAGAGACAAAGACTTATCTAACATCAAACAGATGGAAAACCCAGGAATAGAACTCAGACCTCTTCATTTTTGATTCACATGATCTTTCGACAGCTAAATACTCTTATGAATAGAAAAAACATTTTCTTTTTTTTTCTTTTTTTTGGAGGGCAATTGGGGTTAAGTGACTTGCCCAGGGTCACACAGATAGATTTTTGTGTTGTGTCTGAGGCTGGATTTGAACTCAGGTCCTCCTAAATCCAGGGCCAGTGCTCTATTCACTGCACCACTTAGCATCCCCAAAACACATGCTTTCTTATTCAGTATCTGTACTTCTCTTTTCAAAACACAGAATTGCTATGATCTTACCCTGTGGAATCTGTTTAGAACCAAGGAGGGAAAAAAATTCAGGCTGATAACTTTATCTTTGGATACTTTATTCCCTACTGGGCCATATTAAAACTCCCTCTTCCTTGTTTCTCCAAAGCATGATTTGATTTGTTATCTATCTATCAATCTTTGCATTTTTTATGACCATTCACTACAGTTCCTTGGCATTCTGACAAAAATATATTAGAAGCCAAGAATAGGGAGGGAAACTTCTAGTCTCTGTTCCATGGGCCTATTATTTTTTCATACAAATAAGATAGAAGGGTAATTTATAGGAGCTGACTCTGCCAACTTTGCTTCTTTCTCCAACTTCTCTGTATTTCTTTCACCCAGAAGATTTATTGTCCAACTTAAGGGCATTCAAGCCTCACCCATCCTCATATCTCCACTACTGCTTGGTACTCACATTTGTTCTAAACACAGTCTGTTCTTTGCCCACTCAGAGTAGGGTATGGAGTCGGAAGCAAATGTTTAAAGGAAAAAGACTGGGAGAAACACAGCACCAATTTCTTTCAATATTTTCTTTTCAATGTCCAATATCATTTTCTTCTAACAGTGTGTGTGTGTGTGTGTGTGTGTGTGTGTATGTGTGTATGCAGGAGATGGCAAGTTTTTACTGTAGAAGAGAGGGAGAAGAGATCATACTTTGTATCACTCTGAAGGCTGGCAAATTATTTTAGAAAAGACATCCACTGTTAAGTCATTAACAAAGTACAATTTTCTGTTTTAGAAAATTAGTCTCCAGTGCCATGACCTAACACAAGTCTGATTTCAGATGTGATTTATTTCACCAAAAGATTACAGTTAAGGAATCCTTTGAACATTATTTCATGCAATTTGATAGATTAGTAACCAGGAAAATCATTTAGAAATAGTATTAGTCAGTCAGTCAACAGGCATTTATTAATTGTTCATGATGCGCTAGGGCTGCATTAAGCTAAGCATTGGGAATACAGATGCAAGCACAAAGAAAGATAATCCCTGCCATCAGGGAACTGACATCCTAATAGTTGAAGAAAATGCAAGAAAAGAAAACTGAAAGGTGTATGGATTAGAGAGAGAGAGAAAGAAGCTATGAAGTATTGTCAGGGCATGATTTGAAAGTCCTGATTACAGACTGGTAAAAAATGAGATGGTAATTGGCCTAGTTGCTATCCTTATTATGGAAGTTCAGGGAGAAGTCATCTGACCAAAGAGAAGGCCCTGAGGGTTAGGCAGTATTTCTAAGGTGTGAATTCTACCCTGATCCTCCCTAAAAAAATAACACATTATTTTAATAACACATATTAATAACACACATTATTTTATGGAAGCACTATAATATCGTAAGTCAATCACTAATAGATTTGGAAACTGTCAGACTCAAGCTTAAAAACATTAGTTATGGTATAACAAGGGGCAAGATACTTTGAGCCTCAGTTTCACCATCTGTAAAAATTCAAATAATAAACCTGGTAGTACCTGTCTCACAGAGAAAGCACATGGCAAGCACAAAACAGTTAAATGCATGCCAACTTTTATTGGAAGAAGAATCTCAAGCCCACAGATGCCAAAAGGTTTGAATCAGAGATTATAGATGAAAAGATGAACTGGAATTTAGAAACCATCTAGCTAAAGTTAGTCATCCTACTGAGGAGGAAACTGCAGACCAGTAAGATCAAGTTAAGGGAACAAGCTCACACAGGTTGGAGTGGAGATTTGAAATCAAGATTTCTGGATTCAAGTCCAATGTCCTTTCAACTATACCACAACTATGCGTGTGCATTAGTATTATATACGTGCGTGCATGTATATAACATACATATAATGTATACATGTAAACATATAATGTGTATTGTATGTATATACAAATAATACATATATATATTTCATACCTCCACTCAAGTCTCCTCACTCTCAAAACAATACTGAGTCCGTGATACCATACTGTCATTCATTTACTTATCCAGAACAAGTTTATTGTGATAAAACTTCGCAGAAATAGTCCTTTGAGCCATAAGACCTGAGTATGAGTTTCAATCCCAACATTTAACAGATGTGAGACCATGGCTCAGCTGCTTAAACTCCCTAAGTCTCATTTTCTTCATCCTGAAAAGTTAAGAGTACCAGGCTGTTGTGGAACATGCACTTTCTAGGATTTTGATTGCTATAAAACTGTGATCTGCTTTTATTATGGGGATTCTACTTTGAACAAGATGTGGAATCACACAATATGATGTTTGGTAGGAACATCATTTCACTATAGTCCAACCTATAACTGAGAGGGATTCCAGTCACAACACTCCTGACAAAGGGGCACCTAGCCTTCATTTGAAGACCCCCAAGGAAGGGAAAACCTAGTACATCAAGAAATACATCTCACTTTTAGAGAGCTCCAATATTAGAAATCTTCTCTCTTCTCTTCATCAAGTCTAAATTAACTCTTTTTGTTTCTCTTGGTTCTGCTCTCTTGGATAAAAGTGAAATAGAATACCTCTTCCACATATTTGAATAAAGCCTTCATGCTTTATTCTCCTCTGAGCAATCCCTTCTCTAGATAAATATTTCTGCTTCATTCTAGGGATTCTTGTAAGATACTGATTGTAGGCCCTTTGCCATATTTCTTTCTTTTTCAGGGGGTTCTTTTTGCTTTTTGGAGGGGGGAAGGTAGGGCAATTGGATTTAAGTGACTTGCTCAAGGTCACCCGGCTAGATTTGTGTTAAGTGTCTTAGGTTGGATTTGAACTCAGGTCTTCCTGACTCCAGGGCCAGTGCTCTATTCACTGTACTATCTAGCCGCCACCCCTTTGCCATATTGTTTTTTCTCCTCTGGAGGATTTACAAGTTACCAATGTTCTTTTTTAAACCGTGG
Organism: Pseudocheirus occidentalis; assembly: GCA_028646575.1. Classification (NCBI taxonomy): domain Eukaryota; kingdom Metazoa; phylum Chordata; class Mammalia; order Diprotodontia; family Pseudocheiridae; genus Pseudocheirus; species Pseudocheirus occidentalis. The sequence continues at coordinate 173,526,589 of CM053601.1, read as the reverse complement.
GCCCCCAGCACTGGTCACAGGTTTCCCTGCAGAAGGAGAATCCTGGTTTCTTGTATATTTGAGGATAGAGGAATGGTACTAAAGCATGTGTATAAAAGAAAGGAAGTATGTATGTCTGTATGTCTGTCTGTCTGTCTGTATGTATGTCTATATGTATGTATGGGCAGCTAGGTGGAATAGAAGATAGCACCATGCCTGGAGTCAGGAAGACTCACCTTTCTAATTTTAAATCTAACCTCAGATGCTTACTAGCTGTGTGACCCTAGGTAAGTCACTTAACCTTGTTTCCCTCGATTTCCTTATCTGTAAAATGAGTTGGAGAAGAAAATGATAAAGCACTCCAATGTTTGCAAGGAAAATCTTCAGCGAGGTCACAAAGAGTCAGACATGACTGAATACAACGGAAGAGCAACAAGGGGTGTGTGTGTGTGTGTGTGTGTGTGTGTGTGTCTCTGTGTGTGTGTGTGAGATGCTGGGGGAGATAAATACTTATTACCTACATTCAAATTCTGCTTGAGGTTGATAACAAGACTTTGCTGTGTTACCTCAGTAGCCTAGAAAGAGAGTGATTTGGTCCCAACCTCATTAATACTCTGCCATCTCATACTGCCATTGTTTTATAAGCTGATGAAGGTTTCATACCAAAATAAAAATAAAACACAACTATTTAAACCTTTATTTGGCTTGAAGATCTATGAGAAAACATAATAGAAAACCGAAATGATAGCAATTCATATGTTGCCATCGGTTCTTATTATCAGGTCAATATGGTAATTTATTTCTTCAATATGAAGTTATCTGTATTATAGCTATTTATCACACTACTCATTGAAGGCAATCACATCTGATCTTGATCTTTTAAATTTTTATAACAATTGGGTCCTTGATTATGAATGTTTGTCAGAAGCCCCATTGAGACATGGAATGCTAGAAGACACAAATGCAATAAAGATCTGAGATTCATTTTAGATTCAGTAAAACAATATTGGAAGATAAAATATGTCCTTCTGCTCGTTCCTGTCAGTTTGATTCTCATCGCTTGCCATTACATGCATTATATGTTAGAGCTTAAGTTTCAAATATTGGTTGTTGGTTTTTTTTAAACCATTAATTTCTCTGTTTTGGTTTCCATTTTAAGTGTCCCAAGCCTTGTGGGGGGAAATGTATGCAGAGACAATGACAGCAAATAGAGCAAAGAGGCAAATGGACATCTTGATAGCCAGGTTGGAAAAGGATTGGGTGGTTTTATAAATGGTTAGTAAAATGTATACATTAGAAAGTTTAAATGATACAACCAAAACGTATTGTGCTGGACAGAAGATGATTAGCCACTGAATCAAGAAGGAATTGCTATATCAGCCTCTACAGACCCCATTCCATCAAATACTTGGCAGAATCCTCGGAATGATGAGAAAGAATTTTAGGTCATCTATCATGTTTGAATGCAATCTCTTTGTCATTAGTGACTCATTTATTCATTGGTTGTTCATTGCCTAGTGTAGTACCTGACATAAGGGACTTTATTAATAAAAACTGATTGATTAACAATAGGTAAATGAGAATGTAAAAAGTAATTACCAGGTGTCAAGTACTGTGCTGATTAGTTCATTGAGAAATCACTTGCTAAGGATGAAATGTCAAAGTGGAACTCAAAGAAGGTTGCTTTATTCCATGGAATGAGGTATACAAGAAGATACAACAAAGGGAAAACCAAAGACATGTATCTGGAGCTGATATTTGCCTCTCAGCTAGTCGTCTTATGATATTTCAGCCTGCTCTTGGGAGCGCTGCTCTTATTTTGAAGGGTTTGCTTGGGTGGTAGTTATATGGCCAGAAGATGCCACTGAATTTGACCATGTTTGTGTATCTGTATAAAAGTTCATGATGGTGAGGTATAACATCTGATCCCATTAGACTCAGTCATTGGTGCATATTACTGTTATTATCCACATTTGTGAAGCACTTTAGTTTTTAGTAAACATTCCCACAACTCCAGTTAGGATCTTTCTTGTTTGCTCCCCCATCAACTCTGCTACCTTGTACTCTTCAATGGTGCCACTCTCCTGTTTGCTGTTCCTCCCACCAGAAACTTTATCTCCCATCTCTGTTCATTGTTTTTTTACATTTTTTTTTCTTTTTGGAGCAGGGAAGGCAGGGCAGTTGGGGTTAAGTGACTTGCCTAAAGTCACAGGGCTAGTAAGTGTTAAGTGCCTGAGGCCAGATTTGAACTCAGGTCCTCCTGATTCCAGGGCAAGTTGAGTGTTCTATTCACTGTGCCACCTAAGCTCCCTTAATTTTGACTAACTGCACCACATCCCTGAATTTCTGTCCCTCCTCATCTCTCTACCAGCTTCTCTGTGTATTTGTTCCAGTACCAGCTAAAATTCCAAACTCTGTAAGAAACCTTTCCTGATCTGTTCATTCCTTTTGTCTCTTCATTATCTCCAATTTGCCCCATGTATATCATTGCTTAAATGTTATCTCCCCAACTCCATTATGAGCTGTTTGAGAGCAGAAACAGGGTTCTTGTTACATTCCTTTGTGTCCCCAGGGATTAGCACAGTGATTGGCACAGAGTAGGCATATAATAAATGCTTATTGATGATGATGATGACACCATCAACATCTAACCCCTCACTACCCCAGGCAACTCTTTAAAACTATTAGTTACAGAAGGAATATAGATCTACATTGGCAGATGAAGGTTGCCGTACCAGTAAAACAATTTATATTATTTTAAAAATCACTTTGGAAAATCTGTTGTAGCCATATATGTTCATATATAAAGTAGCATAATTATTGCTTTGGTCGTCAATGCCCCCCCCCAAAAGAACCAAAAACAAAAACCTTCATGAACTTAGTAGACCTTTATTTGAAGGCAGATTTCAACATATACTTGCTATTATCCTGGGCACTTCACTTATATAATGGAAGTAATAACACCTTCATTAACTTATTGGGTTGTGTTAAAGAATACTTTATAAAACTCAAAGAGTAATAAAAATGTGAGTGACTGTTGTTTTGTCATGACTCTCAATGTGTAAGGGTGAATTCACATGCCAAGGTACACGTATGTACTTATAACAATGAGGCTGAACATGGCCATCCATCTAACAAGTGTAAGAAGAAAATCATGATTAATTAAAGTAATCGTTCTTTTGGAATGTGTTCTAATCACAGTGATTGAAAATATTTCTGAAGTCACCTTCTTCTGGCTCAATACCCTTTCTCTGGGAATATTTTTACCCCCATTGGCAGAAGGGTGACAGATTGTGTGGCCTTGTTATATATGGATTATAGTCTAAACAAAGGGATCAACATCTCATCCAAATACCTTAGACTCTAGAGGAAAATAGCACTTTAAGGTAGAAACCTGCTGTATATGGTGGACATCTGCATAATGACCAAAATTAGCATAGCTTTACTAAAGCGCAGCTCTGGTGGAATGCTGATGCCATAGAAAAAAGCAGAAGGTTGTAAATTGCAAAGGCAGAGATGAGGAAGGAGTCTCAAGGGGGCAAGAAACCCTAGAACAACATCAACTCAATGTCAATAGCCCTTTGGAAAAAGAAAAAGGGAGCTCACTTCAGCCATGTTGACCCAACCTTTGTTCGTACCATGTTACAGAGTAACTGTGCTTTGAACTATATATATATATATATATATATTTGTTCTGGGATATACATTAAAATAAATTAAGAAGAGTTAATGACAAGGAGGAATAGTCGTTTCTGTTTCTATTATGCCTACTAATCAAATGGAGCCAATTTTTATCCTTGTCACAAACTTTTTGCTTTTTATTTCAACTATATTAGAAACTTTTTGAAGTCAGAAATTACCTTGTACATTTTTCTGACCCTCAAAGTGTATGTTACAGACATTCCAAAAAGAGTGGATGATCTAGAAGAAAGAGAATGAAAGTATTTTCTTGCTTTTGGAAAGGATGTGAGTTGTAGTTCCCTCGTGGGGAATAAGTCACACTGGTTTAGGCCAAAAATAACATCTAGAAAGTGAGAAACAAAGAAACTATTTAGGGGAGACTTTCTCATGTCTGTAGCTTACTTTGTACCTCTTTGTATTCGTATTTTGATTTTATCCTTTGCAAAAGCATCTAAGTGTCTCACAGGTCCAGTGTTGAACTAGAGATAGTAGGAGTTCACCACTGAAAGAGGCAATAGGCAGCTGATTGGAATGGCCAGCCCGGGCAGGCACCTTGAGACCCAAGAGTTGCCTCCAGCTGGCCACTTTATATCACCTAAGTACAAAGCTTTAAGTCAAGGTAAATTGGTTCTATGGACAATGTACATTCAAGGCATTTTCCAGTCAGCAAAGTGTTTTTACACCCATTATCTTACTTGGTCCTTGCTAGAGGGCTGAGGGATAGGGAGGGCATGTTTTACTAACTTCATGTTTAAAGATAAGAAAATGGAGTGACTTACACATGCTTGCAGTTTAGTAGAAAGAAGAAATAGATGGGAATTGGAGATAGACAGAAGAGCATTGTGTGTAGAACTCTGTACTGCATTCTACCTTTAGCTCTGTGAAGACCTGCTATGCAACTTTAGGCAAGTTACTTATGTATCCTGGCCAATCTATGGCTTGTAATAGATCAAATAGATGGATTTCTTAATTGAAAGAATGGGAGAGAGACAGAGAGAGAGGGAGAGAGAGAGAGAGAGAGAGGGAGAGAGAGAAAGAGGGAGAGAGGGAGAGAG
>CM053601.1:173473579-173521374 GCA_028646575.1 Pseudocheirus occidentalis | reverse complement strand
GAGAGGGAGAGGGAGAGGGAGAGGGAGAGAGAGAGAGAGAGAGAGAGAGAGAGAGAGAGGGAGAGGGGGAGAGAGAAAGAGGGAGAGAGAGAGAGGGAGAGGGGGAGAGAGAAAGAGGGAGAGAATTTACAATTTACATTGGATCTTAGATTGTCTTGGTTCAGTAATCTCATTAACCCAATGCAGAAAAGCATCTGTTCTCCCCCCCCCCCCCCACTTAATAGTACTTTTTTCCGATCACAAGTAAGGGTAGTACCATCATAGTTTGCATATTTCCACATTGGTCATGTTGTGAAAGAAGAATCAGAATGAAGAAAAAAAGAGGAAGAAATAAAAAAAACAAAGAAAGAGAAAATAGCATGTTTTAATCTGTACAACTGTTCTTTCTCTGGATTCTCCAACTGATATGAACAGAAAGTTTTCAGATAAAAAACAATGTAAACTGTCTATAGTCATGCAAAAATGCTCTAAATAACTTGATTAGATAAATGCAAATTAAAACAACTCTGAGGTGCCACCTCACACCTATCAGATTGGCTAATATGATAAAAGGAAAAAAATGATACATTTTGGAGAAGATGTGTGAAATTTGGAACTCTAATGCATAGTTGGTGGAATTGTGAACTGATCTAACTATTCTGGAGAACATCTCTAACTCATAATTTTAGTGAGTTGTCTGGGATACAAGAGGTTAAATAATAATAGCTTTAAATATGTTTTCTGATTTGATAGCCATAACAACACTGTGAGACAGGTGCTGCGATTTATCTATTATTTTTCATATTTTATATGATGAAACTGAAGTAGATAGAATTAAGTGACTTTTATAGGTTCACAGAGCTTGTAAGAGTCTATTGGAGGATTTAACCTCAGGTTTTCCTACCCCCAATTACACTGTGCCATCAACTGTGTCATCTACTTGTCCAGGGAATCTGAACCAGTACATATCTGAGTTAGAGCCTGAACCCAGGTCTTCCTGACACACAGACCAGCTATATATTAAACATTACATTAAATTTTATGGGAATAATACTGCTTCATCAAAATAATGGTAGTCATAAAAACCCAAATAAACAGTAGATAAGAACAACTTTGAAATATTTAAAAAATACTATATAAAATTAAGGTAGTATTGCACTAATTTGACTTTAAGGTGCTTATTCTCCTGTACATGACAACATGTATTTTTCAAATATGTCGATGCTCTCCTATTGAAGATAAGCATATGTCTGAATGGTTATGTGGCAGGATTAGGGTTAGAAAAAAACTAACACAAACTCAGTGTTGCTGGTGGAAACCACTCAAGAGCAGAAGTATGAGCAGTGATTGTTGTTTGTCCCTATGTCTTAGAGAGGAGCATGACATCTGGAAGCTGATATCTTGACTTGCAAATGAATTGGATTTAAATAAGGCAGGGCTCTACAAATCACCTGCCTCAGTCTTAACTCTGGAGCCATCTGGGTCCAGTAGCAAGATATATATCAGGACAGCTAGAGATGGCCCTGGATGCAGTAGAAAACCTTGGTCTTTTAAAGCTAAAGTCTTTACTCAGCCTCAGTTTATCTGAGGTATGCCCATTTGGTGATTAAAGATAGGTAAGAAATGAGGTAAAGAAAGACCAAAGGTTAGTACATGACTTCATTTCTTAACCTAAAAGCATTGTTTTTCCTGTGTGTTTCAGACTCTTTGGGCAATCTGGTAAAGCCTATGGATGCCTTCTCATTGTGGTTATGGTTACATTTTCTGAATTTCCTCTCTTCCTTCTTCCACACCCCACATTAGAGAAGACCAACATTATATCTATCTCTATATCTACATGTATATCTATATCTATATCTATATCTATATGTAGATATAGAGATAAAGATATACCAATAGATAGATATATAGAAAATCATACAATATATAATCTGCTTTGTAGTTGATTTAAATGATCACATTACTCAGAATAGCTTAGTCATTCACATTTACTCTTAGAATAATTTTCTTGTTACTGTAAACAACATTCTCTTGGTTCTGCTCATTTCAGTCTGGAATATTTCATGCAAATCTTTCCCTTTCCATGTTTTTTTTCCCTAAAAACAGCTTGCTTGTCATTTCTTTTTTTTGGGGGGGGAAGGGTAGTGGAAGGAAAGGCTCTTTTCTTTTTTTATTTGTTTTTACTATTTTTTATTGTTATTAACTTTTGTTTATTTTTAGTTTACATCATTCATTTCCACCAGATTTTCAGTTGCAAATTTTACCCCCACCTTTCCCCTACCCCCAACCCAAAACAGCCATCCCACTGTATACCATCTCCCCCAATCTGCTCTCTCCTATATCCTCCCCCATTGCCCCTCTGACTTTCTGGTAGGGCAAGATGATCTACTTACCCCAGTGCCTGTATATCTTATTACCCAGTTGCATGTAAATAATAATAATAATAATTATACACACACATATACATATTTTAACATTTGATTTGAGAACTTTAAGTTCTAGATTCTTTCCCTTCCTCCTTCATCACCCACTTGCTTGCCATTTCTTAGAGCACAGTTGGATTCTATCACAATCATACACCACAACTTGTTCTTCTATCATTCTACCCATTCTGATAGGTGTGAGATTATACCTCAGAGATGTTTGAATTTGCACTTCCCTAATCAATAATGATTTAGAGCATTTTTGTCACATGACTATATATAAATTTCTACAAAAATAGCCTGTTCATATCCTTTGACCACTTACTCATTAAATTTTTAATACTTAAAATAAAATATATAGGATTGCATCATCAACTAATTATAATGAAATGTGATAATCAAAATGCATATTGTTTTCAAGTTTACAGACTTCAGGTCAAGAATTCTTGCTAAGTGGGCACTTCAATCTTCCCTTTGCAGGATTTGCTGGCAGAGTACAGATGCCCTATGGGATTTAATAATATGGAAACATCCTGAACCTACAGGAGACACACGTGAAAATAGCTGGGAACTACTTCTGTGAACAGAACACCTCCCTATGGATGATCTACTCCAGGTAAGGGAGAAGTGGCGTTTCCTTACAACAATTTGGAGATGTGTTGATAACTAGGTGCTTACCTAAACCTCTATTAATTATGATGTTTATCCTTCAATATTGCCAGTGCCTCCATCCTACCTCCTGAATGCACACATATGCAGGATGCTTATGAATTAATGTTTCACCTCATCTCTTATTATGGTTTCAATCACTTACAAAGGAAAGTGTTAGAAACAAAAACTCCTATCTCATAAAACTTTTAACTGATGTGATTTATGTAAAAGGGAGGGAGTCAAACTGTTTATTCAGCAGATGTTTGTGTTTGGTAGCCCAGGAGTTGAAAGAGTGGCAGATTGGACTGCCCAGGATTTCTTAACATGAAACGGGTGCATAGAATTATCTCCACATCTTCTGAAACCAAAGTACCAGTTGGGTTATTAATATAGAACAAAGTATTTCAGAAAAGTAGCTGACTCCCCCCACCCATTAACTTTTGAAAATCTGGCATTGTTGGGCAGCTGAAAGCGATGAAATGAGAAAGATGTGTTCTGTTGAACTACCAGGGGACCTGTGTTTTTCTGAATGACTTAGCAGGAGAGAAATGGAATTCTAATGAAGCTGCAGGAATAGTCTACAAGTCTGGGGCTCTGGCTGTGCCTCGTTCTCTGTCATGTATATCGTACCACCAAAGTCTGAGGAAAGTGGGCCTTTCCTTCCCTAGGACATACTCAAACCTCTGAAACAGAAGTGATCGGTTCTACTTCACTGGGTTGGTTGGTTCTTGTGTTTCGATCAAATGACCAAGATGCTGTTGTCAATAACATCTTTTAGTACTTATTTTTAAGTTTCATCAGTGTTTTCTGTTTCTTATACCTGTTTCTCAGAATATACCTTCCTTTAGAACTTTTACTTGTAACAAATAAAATTGCTGAACAAAACTGACCAACAAGACAACTATGTATGACAGCGTGTGCTGTATTTCTCACATGTGAACCCCAGCTTCTCTTTTGGGAGAATGTAGTTCTGTCTAATTATCATTATTGTCTAGAACCAAGATTATTTATTCTAGTCAATCCAAACTTGAATACCTTAAATTACTGTCCTACTTTTCTGATGATGTTTTTTGAGGTCCTTTCAAACTGGGAAAGGGAAGATCTTTTGTTTGGGATGTTATACTGGGAAATACCCTGTGGTATATGAGTTAGAATCTCTTGTACACATTTATATATGTATGGATATATCTATATATCTATATCTTGATACAATTATATGTGATTTCAATTAATATAATTTAAGACCCAAGAGGTCAAGGATTGCTACTTTTTCTGCCTTTACATTCTCAGGGTCTAACACAAAGCTTGACAAATACTAGGTGCTTAATATATGTCTGTTGATAGATATTACTGGAATGTAAAGAACAATGGGTTTGGAGTCCAAGAACTTAGGATCAGGAGTAGGAAAGCTGTGGCCTCCAGGCCACATGTGGTTCTCTAGATCCTCGAGTGTGGCCTTTTGACCGGCTCCCCACCCCTGACTAGGTTCTTATCCCAAATATGACAATATTTATATTGTGTTGGTCCTTAAAGAAGAGACTTTTTCTGTACTTCAGCTCTCTTGAATATAAAATAAAGGAGTGTTATATTGGGTAAACTTATAAGGTCACTTCCAAATCACTTTCCTATGTAAATAGGTAGTATGATATAGAAGAAAGTACACTGAACTTGGAGCCCAAAGTCTGGGTTTCTAACTCTTCTCTACCCTTAAACAACTTTGTGACCCTGAACAAATCACTTCCCTCTTGAAATCAGTTTCTTCATCTCTAAAAGGAGACTTTATTCCTCCCAGTTATAAAATTCTAAGAATATTTGTGAATTAAGAATTCTCTTTCTCAGAATATACCTTCCTTTAGAACTTTTCTCTAAAATGAATAATAATGACATCAAATTGAGGTATCATCTCGTGGTTTACAAATCCCTTAACTCACAATGAACTTGAGAGAATTATTCCCATTTTACAGATGAGGAACCTGAGGTTCAGAAGCTTACCCATGATCACATGGCTTATTATGTGTCAAGGGTAGAGTCTGAAGCCAGATTACCTGATTCCAGGGGCATGACTTTTTCACTATTTCACATATACTATGAAGCAATTCTACCCCGTTTCTTAGATCCTAATGCTCATGGGAGCTAATAAGGTGACTCTGAAACTGAATGACATTCTGGATGCTGAGAGTTCAGGGCTTCCTTTCCTCCTTCATCCAAAGTAGCACCCATTTATCCATGAATGAATGGGAACTTGGCAAGGAAGAGAACATCAGAGCCTTTGACTTCTAGAGCACTTCAGTCTTGAACTAAGGGATGTCAGAGGCTTGTGGAAATAAGCAAGGAGATAAGGAGCCTAATGGAGCAGAAATTAACAGTGTTTAATGCCAAAGGTGAAACCTGCTGAAAAACTGAAGGGAGTCTTGTTTGTCAGAGGCAGATGAAAGAAGAGATCCCCCTTATTATATTGTAAGCTCTTGGGGGGCACCAGTTTTGGATCTCTGCATTTGGTAAGACGCTGGCCCAAGCAGGGGACTCTATAAATAATAAATATTCAAAAAAGCAAGAACATGAACAATTGCTGATGTTTCCTTAGGTTTCCCCAAAACTTGGTGGGCTTCTGAAATATCTCCCAGGAATGCTTAGTTCTTATAATAAGCAGAAACTAAAGAATTTGAAGTCCAGAATATTTTGTTGTTCTAGTAAAAACAGGTCATATTTACAGAAATGAATTACAATGAAGAGGGGGAATAAAGATAGAAAAAAGAGATGGGGTTGTGTACTCTGCCCACAAGTTTCCCTGACTTAGTGCAAATGCACATAACAAAAGAGAGAAATATATGCCATTCATAGGGTGATAAAACATCAAAGCTGGAAGGAATCATTATATCAGACACAGAGTTGGAAGACATCTCAAAGGATGTTTTATTCAATGCCTAAATTTTACAAATGATAAAACTAAGCAGCACAGATGTTAATTGACTTTGTTACGGAATTGACATTGTTACAGAATTAGAAAGTAGAAGATCAAGTAGATGAATCTCAGTCTTTGATTCCAAATTTTATACTATAATGTTAAATTATAGAAAATGGCACATTCCAAACTTACATGGGAATCTCGTGCTGCCCTCCCGTGTGTACTATCTTGCCTTTACAACTTCAGTTATTTGAAGTGTCTTGGTCTGTTATGCAAAATGTGTTGTTGTCGCTGTTGTTGAAATAATGTATGAGTGTGTGTGTGTTTTAGTTCTAACTCTATAATGTCAACATTTTTGTTTTTATATCACATTTTTCAAAATTTTCAGTATAAGGGTAAAAAAATTTGTTGATGTTCCAAGAAAACAGTTGTTAAAATACGTGGATATCAGGAGGGACGTTTTTTGAGGGTGTGAAGGTTATATTTTTATCCTTAGAGTTTGGTGCTGTACATGTCACATACTAAATAATTAAATTTTTAAAATAATTAATTCATTTATCTTTTGTTCTTAGAGCTTAATTTTAAGAAAAAAATAGAAATTGAACATGGCTTGTCAAATGCTTTGAGATCCGCATCATTTCCCACCAACCCTCACACTCCTTGAGGGCAGGAGCTGTCTCATTTTTGTCTTTGAAGCCACAGAAACAATCCCAGTGCTCTGGCTATGGTAGATGTTTAATAAATCATCATTGACTCAAATAGAATTGCATGTCCTCCAGAGCTGAGCTGTATTTGATTTCCTTTTTAACTGATGTTGTCATGCTAATATTCATTGATTTTAATGTCTTAGGAACAACTACTACAACAACAAAGCTTCCAACCGTATTCTGGAAATTGTTAATGAAATATCATAGGACTTGACAATGATAACAACAAGAAAAAGCTTGAGGGCTATTATTGCCATTGTGGTGGGGAAGAGTTCATCAGTTCTGTACTCTGTGTCTTGAAATAGTTAAGCTCAGTTTTTGGCATGGCATATCTATCCATTGCCGGTTGGAAGACTGGCAAGCAGCAACATGGAGAAAATCCAATCAAGGCACTGAAATCACATCTTTCTGCTATTTTCCAGTCTATCAGCAATATATTTTCAAAGGTACAATATAAAGTTGAGGCCCGTTAAGAAAAATCAATTTGTATCTGTGGATGAGAGCTAGGAATTTCTCTTATGAATTCATTCTCTTCTGGTTTAGCCTATGTCTATGGAAAAGCTATAAAATGTTAGTACTTTCATAGGGTGGAATCTAATAGCAAGTGACTATTTCAACTGAGGTTCACAATTTTAAAGGCTTTTAAAATAGATCTTTCAAGAGGAAGAGATAACAGTTTGAGATGACAACATACCTAAAATCACAGGACTTCTTTTGCTTAATTTTCCCCTGAGTTTCCAAAAAATGAAAAAAATGTAATTCATATTATATTATATATTATAAAATTATATACATAATAAAATATATAAAATTATATATTATAAAATATATTATATTGCAAATGTAGTTGCAGGACAACATTTCAAGGCACTAATGCATTTTGGGGCATACACTCTCTTTGAATGGGTGGCATTTTGGAGAGGCGACATTGGAGAAGACAGTGGAGTGGGATTTATAAAGAATTAGGTATAAATACAACCTTAGACTACTTAACTATGGCAGGTAATTTAATTCTTCTGAATCTCAGTTTCCTTATTTGTAAAATGAAGAGGTTGGATTCAGTCACCACTAAGGTCTCTTTTACCTCTAATTCTACATTCCTATGATCCCAAGAGTAGAGACAGCTAAGTGGCACAGAGAATGGAACATTGGGGCTAAAGAATCCATCTTCAAATATTTGGTAGATTTGTAACCCTGGACAAGTTGCTTAACCTGTATGCCTCAGTCTACTCAGTTGTAAAATAGGTATGATAATGAGACTTACCTCCTAGAGTTGTGATAAACAGGTGAGAAAATATTTGTAAAGTGCTTAGCACAGTGAGTGGCACATCATGAGCACTGAAAATATGCTTATATCTTCCTAAATTGTAACTGGAGGCAGTGATAGAAGATCTAAGTTCATATCTTCTACTTGGGCATGTGAACTTGAATCAAGTTACTTAAACTCTCTCTGGTCCTCAGGGAGGTCTTCTCCTCTGCAAAATGAAGTGTTTGGATTAGGTGGCCTAAAAAGTCTAACTCCTATCAAGCACACCTGAAAATCTCTGCTCACACCTGTCCTGAGAGTGCTTTAATGAATGTGAATCTTAGTATTATAATGCTAGTGGAATCTGAAGATCTTCCATGCCCCTTTCTATTGGCAAGTAAGCAGGTACTTAGCACCTTGTTTCAAGTCAACACCTTGTTTAAATTATTTAATTAACACAGAGGGAGTTAACACCATGGGAGGAAGTTGCTGTTATAACAGGAAGGGTCAGAATAGGGAGGTGCTAAGGCATATATAAGGAAAAGCACCAGCTGGACAGGGCAGAACTTCCGGGAGTAAGTATCTGGAGGCTGGAGCTTCAGTTGAGAGCTTTCTTCTACTAAGACCATTCCTTTGGGAATTTTGGCTGAGAACTTAAAAGAACCAGGCTGAGGAGCTACCATGAGTGAGAGAGGAGGGTTCCTGCTTGAGGGAGCCTGTTCTGTTGTGAAGACTTGGGAATGTGGGTGTTTACTGCAATAGCTATGTGTACCAACTTCGTGGCTGCTGTATTGACTTTGGCTTTCTGCTTCTGGAACTTGGTTTTCTGGTATTTGAATAAAGGCTTTGGTTCCACCATCCATGTAGAGAGTCTGCTACATTTTATGATTTACAACTATACAAGCATATTCATAACCACCGTGAGTGTTGTGAATATTGCACTATCATTACAAGTATCTTCATCAGGAATTTTGGGGTAATATGTATGTAATGCACTTCATATGTTTGTTATGAGAAAGATAGTTTACAAACGTCACATTACTTTATAAGCATGATCCATTGTTATTATTCATCCGCTTCTGCAAATCATGAATAACTAGAATGTATTGTACACTTTAACTTCTTCAAAGAACTTTTTCATGTCATATTCCATTTAGTTATCATAACAACCCAATCAGGGTAGGTATTCAAATGGCTCAGTGAGATAGATCATTGATGTCCCTCCAGAGATGGAGAGCACAGCTCATCCATGTGGGCACTTTGATATCTAATCGTCTTGTAGAACTCTTATCCGTATTTTAAAAAAATATATTTATTTTATTAATTTATTAATTTTGAATGTTCAACATTCATTTCCACAAGATTTTGAATTCTAATTTTTCTCCCCATCTCTCCTCTCTCCCCACCCCAAGATGGCATGACTTCTGATTACCTTTTCCCCCCAGTCTGCCCTCCCTTCTATCATACCCCTCTTCTACCCACCTCTGACTCACTTTCTTGTACAGCATAATAGATTTCCATACTGTGTTACCTGTGTATCTTATTTCCCAGTTGCATGTAAAAACAATTTTTAGAGTGTTTTTAAAACTTTGAGTTCCAAATCTCATATCCATATCTTGATAAAAATCCACCAAAATAATTTCAACAAACATGCTGATGTCCTTCCTTAATTTCTCTGGGCATCACAGAAATACCAAGTAGAATGGATACTATCAACCACCCTTCCCTCCTACATCATGGCTCCATCTTCTTTTATGAACATGCATTTCTTTGATGACAACCTTTACTTTCATTCTTCATTCCTCCTCTCTATTTGTAATGTATTAAAGATAGTTCACACTGAGAATTACCTTCTCTTTTCCAACAGCCTCTGGGCACTATTGTTAAAGATAAGAATTAAATTGGTTGGGTAGCTAGGTGGCACTGTGAACAGAACACTGGTCCCAGAATCAGGAGGACCTGAGTTCAAACTCGGCCTCAAACACTTAATGCAAAAAACTAGCCATGTCACCTTGGGCAAGCACTGTCCTCCAAGAAAGAAAAGAAAAGAAAAAAAGAATTAAGTTGGTTGATGTTGCACAGTCATTTCAACCATGTCTACCTCTGTGCTCCCATTTGGACTTTTCTTGGCAAAGACATTGGAGTGGGTTGCTGTTTCCTTCTCCAACTCGTTTTATAGATGAGGAAACTGAGGCAGACAGGGCTAAAGTGATTTATCCAGGGTCATACAGCTATTGAGTGTTTGGGGCTGGATTTGAACTCAGGTCTTCCACACTCCAGGTGCTGAACTCTACTCACTACAGTGCCCCCTAGCTGCCCAAGGATTAAGAAAAATAGACATTAGTTTTCTGATTTCACAGAGGAGGAATGTGAGGTACATAGAGTTCCATGGCCTGCTGGTGGTCATTGAGCTGCCCTCAGAAGTGGAATTTGAACTCAGATCTTCAGGGCAACAATTCAAATATCTTATCCATTATATTATACAACTTTTTAAGTGCAGATGCTCAATAAAAATGTGTTGGCTTAATACAGGATTTCATATCATGAAAGATGGCAGCCTGGGCATTTGCTCATCTTTACTGTAAAGGAAGCCCCATCCACTGGACTTTGCTGTGCTGGTGAAATCATGACTCTGGACAATTAATAACAAAGATATGAATAGCACAGCAAAGATTAGAAAGTCTATTATATAAATTAGAACACCTTGTGAGATAAGTGATGCAAGTGTTTATGGACCTGTGATTTCATTGGTGTAGAAAACGTCCAATGAAGAAGCTCTCTTTCAATAAAGACCAGCATGTGTTCATCAATTTACTGTCTTAGTTGCTGGGGCCTCATTGTCGTAAATGATGTAACCATGAGCTCAAATCTGGCCTAAGATATTAATACCTTTGTGATCCTGGATGAGTCACTTAATTTATTTCTGTTTAAGGCTCCTAATCTGTAAAATGGAGTGATAATAGCACCTATTTCATGGATTATTATTTATTATTAATTTACTATTATATTTATATTTATTCCCACTAATATTAGAATCCAGTGACATGACATTTGTAAAGTGTTTAGCTCAGTGCCTGACAAATAGTAGGTATCATTGTATCAGCAATGTGGCATACACAATGCCCACAGTAATTATAAGTATGCTGATATGGTTATTAATGACAAAATGTAACAGGCTCTCTACCTGAGGAATATAGTCAGAGCATTTATTCAAGTTCCAGAAGACTGAGTCCCAAAACCAGACAGTCAAAGTCAACACAGTAGTTATGAAGTTGGCACATGTAGTTAAAGTAGTAAATATCCACATTCTCAAGCCTTCAAAAAGGACAGGTGACCTCAGGCAAAGATTGTCTTCTCCTCACTCATGGCAACTGCTCAGTGTCCAAGCAGCTTGCTCCCAGCAGCTCTGGCCTCTCCACAGTTCTTGTCCCTGGCAGTCTTCAGCAAGAGTCCTTAGCAGAGATTCTGACTGGCTCAAAGAAAAAGGAGTTTGTGCCGCTGCCACTTCTGCTGCTGCTGCTTCCAGTCACCAGCACAGAAGGTAGCATGGTTCTGGCTTTCTCTTGCTCCACCCCTTCCTGCTATGTCAGCAAGTTCAAGGGGCATGGAAGAGCTTCAAATCTTAGTATCATTACAACCATATAAATAAATACTCATTCAATTCTCTCACCCTTCCCACAATTAGTATATGCCAGAGACAGCAGAACCCAGGATTTCTTGACTCCAAATCTGTTTTCTTTCCACTATCCCATGGTACCTTGGGATACATATATTCCTATTGTCTTTCAATGGTGGAGAAAACTGAAGGCAAGAAAGGCCTAGCATAGAAAGTTTGTGTCATCACAGAATCTGTAATGGAGGGCAAATACAGAGCTAGTTACCACTGAGCTCAGAGCTCTATTAACTGTACTGTCATCCTCTGAAATGATCTATAGGGTAGTGATGGTACTTATCCAATCAAAAAAGATTCTACAAGTCCAAAAGAAAATGAAATTCAAGGATGGGAATAATGGGTGCACTTATTTCTTTTGAATGCACCTCAGAACTGAATTGGACCAAACATCAATGAAGAATCACTTTTTTAAAAAATCAATAAAACAATAGATTGACCACACAAAAAGTTGATGGGGGAAGTTCAGTGAATAATTTCCCATGTTTATAGAGTATTTCCTTGCAAATGGTATCATGCCTTCAGTGATTTCATTTGGCAGGAAACAGTCATCAGAAACAATAAGTATTAGGTAGACTATCAAAAGGAAGAAGCAAAAACAAAAATAAAAATGTGCTAACAGTAACAAGGGACTTGGAGATCATTATTTTGTGCTAAGTTGTTCAGAGGATCCAAGGGATCATGAGCTGATTTTACTTGAGCCATAAGTATGCTTCACTCAACAGTCTCAGTGCATGTGGGCAAGGTTCATTACAGAACAAATGTCTGTAAAGCAAATCCAATTTTCCATTAGTTCCCACTGTAAAGTTGGAGATATGTTTCCACAGGAGCAAATTATTCAATATACAGTAGGACAGTGTTTGAGTGAAATGAGATTGTTAAGAAGAGGGCTATATGGATAAAAGGAGCATTGTGACAGCTGGAAGGTAATTATTTCTCTTTTAGAATGCTGAAATATTTGGAAAGGCTTTCTTTCCCTTTTGTCATCATTACTGTTCTAATTTTCTCTCTCTTGTTGTTGTTCAGTCATCTCAGTGATGTCTGACTCTTCGTGACCATCTTTGGGGTTTTCTTGGCAAAGATGCTGGAATGGTTTACCATTTCCTTCTCCTGCTCATTTTACAGATGAGAGACTTGGGACAAACAAGGCTAAGTGACTTTTCCAGGTTCATACAGCTACTGAGGTTGAATTTGAACTTGGATCATCCTCGTTCCAAGCCTGCTACTCTATTCACTGCACCACCTAATTAAACCCATAAAATCATCAGCATTTTTCTTAAACCATCGGTTGATATATTATCAACAAACAAGAGCAGTAAGAGGTAGAAATAGAAATTCCATTTAAAATAACTTAAGACTGTGTAATATATTTAGAAATCTACCTGCTAAGTCACACACAGGAATTATGTGATCACAATTACAAAATGCTCTTCACACAAATAAAGACAGACCTAAATAGTTGAAGAAATATTAATTGCTCATGGGTAGGCCAAGTCATTATTAGAAAAATTACAATCTGCCTAATTTAATTTATCAGACTCCTAATAAGTGTGCCTTTATAGAGCTAGAGAAAATATAGCAAATATGGTAATCTTCTATGAAATAGAATATTTCACTATTGAACACAATCATTTGATGATCACACCAACACAGCTACTGTAGAGTGTTGTGAGGCTGTTTCCCTTGTTATTGTTGATAGGATTATATCAAAGGAAATTCTTATCACCTAGGTCACATGCAAAATATTGCATTGATATTTAGGATGGTGACTTGGTATATACATTTAGTTCAATGCACAATAAAACAAAATAAATTGGAAAGGTAGCAAGTGATTCTTATCACTTTAACCAAAATAGTTGCTGTGTTTGTTCCTTTATTCCTGTTGCCAATTTAAAATTTAGTGTATAGAACAGGAAGTGAGCCTTGTATGATGCTTCTCTTACTATATGGAGAAATTGAGGCTCAGAAGAATAAGGTATTTTACCACAGGTCAAATAGATAGCCAGAAGCAGAGATAGGATGTTAATTCCATTTCCCCGACTCCAGATCCAAGGCTCTATCAACCATACAACTTTGTCACCTTCACGTGTTCCATTTTTGCTATGTGTCTCATTAAGGTTAAAGCTCATCTCCCCCACTGATACACTTAGAGTGTTCCTCTCTGAAGAGCAACCACGTTCCATCTCTCCAGAGCCTTTGAATCTATAGAGCATCCTATGGGGCAAATGAATGTGGGCCTACTAGTGTAGAGCCTCAAAGGAAATAGGGAAGGTTTAAGAGAAATTCAACTGCCAAAAATGAGTTTTAATTAAAAGCAAAGATTCAATTCATGGCGTTAACAGAGAATCCTTCAGGCAACTGAAGATGGTTATGAACTTCTTCTCTGCTCTGATATTGGCCCAAGAAAGAAGTGTTAGGAATAATTTTGCAGGGCTTTATAAAGTTATTACAAACTCCTTTTTTATATTTTCATTTAAAAAATTTTGATGTCTCTGTAACACTGCCTTAGGCTATGAGAATATGGCTGGAAATCAAGGACCAAGTCTGTCAATTTGTAGCTTTCTGATTCAGTGCTTTATAAGTAGCCATAGACCTTATTTAACTGTGGTGACGGTGAAGTGTATGTCAAACAGAGAATCCAAGGTGCCTCTAATGCTTGGCCCTTAAAATATCTGATCCATGCCCTCAAGTGCAATATTGCTTTTCAAGAGTAGACTGTGGCTAAGTGCTAGAGAAAGGAATTTATTTTCAGAGTATGTCCTAAGATTACATTAAAACCCAAGTCTATGTCATTTCTGGTTCAAATCCACCTGTTTTCTCTCATAGGCCATTGGACAAAGAGATAACTCATTTGACAAGACCTTTTACAACTTCAACATATCCATTTTAGAGTCAGAGAACCTAGGTCCAAATCCTAACCCTGCCACTTACTACCTCTGTGACCTAAGACAAAGCATGAAAGTCAGACTCTCTATGAATCTGTATGCATCTATTTGTGAAGGACCCCTTCCAAAGTTTTGTGAAGCCTATGAACTCCTCAAAATTATGTTTTTAAAAATCATAGTAAAAGGAAATGCTAGGTTTCGGTTATAGGTGAGTGAAGATAAATATAAATTTTACTTCTATCCAAGTCCATAGACACACTGAAATCTAACCTTAGGCACCTTAAACCCTGTGTTAAAACAAACAAACACACAAACAAACAAACAAACACAAAATAACTTTGCCTTAACATCTCTTTGGGCATCTTTGGAATGAAGAAGTTGACAGATAATGTGATGCGTGTTAGACAGAAATAATTTTTTTTTATTTCTCAGTCAATTATTCAACAAGCATTTAGCAAACACCGACCATATCCCAGAGACTGTGCTGGGTGTTGGGGATACAAATTAAAACATTAAAAAAATCCTTACTCTCAAAGAGCTTATGTTCTATCGGGGAAACAGCAAATTCACATACAAATACATAAAGAATGAATGTAAAATAAATTAAAATGAACTCAGGTTAATGAAGTACAAAATGTTTAGTGAGAAATAGAGCTTGTAGATCCCCAGTAATGATTTCATGCATCTTGAAGGGAGTAATTTTATAGGGAAGAATGCATTCATTCTAGGCATGAGAATCAGCTAGTTCAAATTCATAAAGATGGAAGATACTGTCAAGGACTAAGAGTGGACTTATAAGATACAAGAAGGAAGAGCAATATATTATGAGTTTGGAAAATAAAAATTGTGACCAGATTACAATTGCTTTTTTCTTGTTTTGTAAATTTTTTTGTTCGTTTACTTTTTGTTGACAATATTCAGTTCCACAATCCCTCGAGTATCAAATTTCCCCCCTTCCCTTCCCGCAACCCCATGGCGGCATGTAGTCAAGTAAAAAATCTGCAAATACTTCCACATTAGATATTAGTCTGGTTGTAAAGAAGGGTTGTGATCTACGGAATGAACAATGGGAAAGAGGAAACAAAACCAAACTTGAAAAAGAAAGAGAGGACGTAGTTTGCTTCAGTCTGCATTTAAATTCTGTTCTTTCTAGATCTTTCTCTGAATGTAGACATCTCTTTTCATCCTGAGTCTATTGGAGTTGTCTTATGAGCTTGCATTACTGAGAAGCATACAGTCTAACAAAGGTGGTCATCATGCATACATTGTGTCTGTCATTGTGTACAAATTTCTCCTGGTTCTGCTCTTCTCACTTAGCATCAGTTTGTATCCAGGTAAATATGAAGTCCATCTACTCCTCAGTTCTTATAGCACAATAGTAATCCATTACATTCATATACCACAACTTGTTTAGCCATTCAACAATTGATGGGCATCCCCTTAATTTCCATTTTTTTTTGCCACCACAAAAAGAGCCGCAATAAATATTTTTGTACATACAGGTCTTCCTCCCACTTCTATGATCTCTTTGGGATACAGCCTTAGAAGTGGTGTTACTGGGGCAAAGGGTATGCAATTATTTATAGGTCTTTGGGCATAGTTCCAGATTGTTCTCCAGAATCGTTGAATCAGTTCACAGCTCCACCAACAATGCATTAGTGTTCCAATTTTTTCACATCCTCTCCAGCATTGATCATTTTCCTATTTTGTCATCTTAGCCAATCTGACTTGTGAGATGTGGTACCTCAGAGTTGTTTTGATTTGTATTTCTCTAATCTAGTGATTCAGAGAATTTTTTTTCCATATGCTTATAGATATCTTTATTTTCTACCTCTGAAAACTGCATGTTCATATTCTTTGACCATTTATCAGTTGAGGAATGACTTGTATTCTTATAGATTTGACTCAATTCCCTGTATATTTTAGATATGAGGCCTTTATCAGAGACACTGGTTGTAAAAATTCTTTCCCAATTTCCCGCTTCCCTTTTAATCTTGGTTACATTGTCTTTGTTTGTACAGAAACTTTTCAATTTAATGTAATCAATATTATCCATATTGCATTTTATAATGCTCTCCAACTATTGTTTGGTTCTAAAGTCTTCCCTACTCTGTAAATCTGAAAGGTAAACTAGTCCTTGCTTTCCTAGATAACTTGCAGTATCAGCCTTTATCTCTAGATTATGCATTCATTTAGACTTGACTTTGGTGTACAGAGGTAGATAATGATCTATGCCCAATTTCTGCCACACTATATTCCAGTTTTCCCAGCAGTTTTTGTCAAATAGTAAATTCTCATCCCCCAAACTGGGGTCTTTGTGTTTATCAAACAGTATATTACTATAGTCATTGACAACTGAGTCTTGTATACCCAATCTATTCCATTGGTCTACTACTCTATTCCTCAGCCAGAACCAAGTAGTTTTAATGACTGCTACTTTATAATACAAATTAAAATCAGGTATAACTAGGCCACCTTTCCTAGCATTTCTTTTCATTAATTCTCTTGATATTCTGGCCCTTTTGTTCTTCCAAATGAATTTTTTTACTATTTTTTCTAGCTCTATAAAATAATTTTTTTGTAGATTGATTGGTATGGCACTAAATAATTTACTTAATTCAGGTAAAATATTCATTTTTATAATATTAACTCCACCCAGCCACAAGCAATTGATGTTTTTCCAATTAGTTAGATCCAACTTTATTTGTGTGAAAAAGTGTTTTGTAGTTGTGTTCATATAGGTACTGGGTTTGTTTTGGCCGTTAGATTCCCAAGTGCTTTATAATGTCTACAGTAACTTTAAATGGGATATCTCTTACTATCTCTTGCTGTTGGACTTCGTTAAGATATAAAGGAATGCTGAGGATTTATGTGGGTTTATTTGATATCCTACATCTTTGCCAAATTTTTTGTCTCAAGAAGTTTTTTACTTGATTCTCTAGGATTCTCAAGTATATCATCTGCAAAGAGTGATAACTTCATCTCTTCTTTGCCTAATTTGATTCCTTTGATGACTTTTTCTTCTCTAATTGCTACTGCTAACATTTCTAGTACCAGTGCTATTGCTTTTAAAAGGAATGTAGTGAAACAGGTAGCAAAGTGGACCAATGGATAGACTGTGTAACTTGAAGAATTAGGTAGGAAGATGAGTTCAGATTTTACACCAGATACTTATTTAGCTGTTGTGCCTGGTCAAAATCACTTAACCTCTGTCTTAGTTTTTCGATTTTAAAATGTGGATGGCAATAGCATCTACTTCACAGTGCTGTTTTGGGGACATAGTCAGACATGTACTTAATAGAAAACACTTTAGTAGCTGTATAGAAAGATTGGAATGAAGCAAGACATGCACCAGGGAGAACAGTTAGGAGGCCATTACTCTCAGACAGAGGTCATGAGGACCTCAGCTAAGTCTGTAGCTCTTTGAAAAAAGAAAAGGGATTAGATGTAAGAAATATTAGAAGGAGAGGCAGAAGCATTTGGCAACTGAATTCTTTCTTGAATTAGCAAGAAAGAAGGATAACATCAAGATTATAAATGTGGGAGATTGGATGAATTACATTGCCTTCAGCAGAAATAAGGAAGTTTGGAAGAGGATTGGACTTTGGGAGTAATTTTGTAAGGTCACTTTGGGATATTTTGAATTTGAGATATGTCTTGCATATCCACTTTGTAGCAGTCAGATGCCTATTTTTCTCTCCTGCTCCATTTCTGACTGAACTCTTGCCCCATGTAGCTAGATTTCTTCTTTACTCTTCCTTGTGAAGAAGTTTTTTTTGGCAAGTCTCCAAAATCATCATCAGCTTCGTCTAGCTAGAGTTTGTTTCAAATACCTGCCATGTCATTACTGGTTTTCACAGACAGAATTCTCCATTGATAGCTTAAATGTTATTTCTGAATGTTTTTTTTTTCTTTTTTACCCTGTCAAAGCCTGATGTATTCAATTCAATTCAAATTAAATCTTTAAATGCTTATTAAATTACTACTAAGTGTCCTGCCTGGTGTTATGGGAAAAACAGAAGACATTTATTACATCCCCTGTCCTACAAGAACTCAGACTGTTTTCAGGGAGATTTAACACAGAAAACAATTAGGGAGCAATACAAGACAGAAATAACTTGATTATGATCTAATTAAGTCATTCCCAATCCAGGGCATATTCTCTCAGAATTGTATTCTAGATGGATTTTTCTTCTTCAGTTAAACTGATGTGGTTTCCTGATATGACACTAATATTTCACATGTGTTTTTTTTCTAATGTAGAGATTCTTAATCTGAGATCTGTGAAATTGTTTTGTTTAATATTTTGATAAATGTATGGAAACATAATTTGTTTCCTTTATATTCCCTCCTCTGTCTCTCTTTCTCTCTTTCTCTCTCTCTCCTCTCCCTCCCTCCCTCCCCCTTCCCCTCTCCTTCTCTCTCCCTTTCCCTCTCTCCCTCCCTCTCTCTCTTTCTCTCTCTCTCTGTTTCTCTCTCCTCTCTCTCTCTCTCTGTCTCTGTCTCTGTTTCTTTCTCTTTCTCTGTCTCTGTCTCTCTCTCTCTTTCTCTCTCTCTGTCTCTCTGTCTCTCTGTGTGTCTCTCTCTCTGGGTGTGGGTTTGTCTTTCCCTGTTTCTTGCTCAATGGTAAGGACCCCTTGGCTAACCAATATATGATAAGCATGGGAGGTAATACAGGAATGGAGTCTAAAGACTTTTTGACGCTGCCAAAAAGCAAGTAATTCAATTTAAAGCCATGGTAAAATAGTAATAGGTTAAGTCCCTGGAAGAAAGATGGTATTTTTATCTATGCAGCCATATATCAAGGGATATCACAGCTTTGGGATTTTTTTTTAGCATTACATCTTTATCCATTTCAAATAAACTCTGGCCAAAGAGCCAAAGAAAATTATTGGGTCATTGCCCTGGTCATATCATCCAGCTCCCTGGCAGGTTAAAAAAAATCAAACTCTCTTTGCTGCACAGATAGCCAATGGAATTTAGTCCCTGTGGTTTTGGGGCCCAAAGCTGGAGGTGTCAAAAAAAATCAGCTCCATCCTCATTTTTAGCTGAGATAAGAGCAAAGAAAAGAGCATCAGATAAGGCAAAAGACAGCTCAGCTCCTTTCAGGAGACTGCATGCCCAAGTAGCTTTCTCCCTCCCAGTGGCATTTCACACCAGGCATTAGGAAGATAGATAAGGGAAGCCAGAAACTGTTCTATTATACTTTTTTCCCCAAAGGAGTTTGTTTATTTTTTAATTTTTTGCCCATTGAAAGATAATTCTTTATAACATGATCATTCCTTAAGGATCCGTGTTTCAGAAATGGAGAAAATGGATATGCAAAAGAAAAAAAAAGATCAATATATGGAGCTGATGGAAGAAAACAGTTTGATGACATATACTCCCTAATTTTGATAACAGGATTAAAAAATGCAGAAGTGTGATGGGTCATTGTTTCAATCTCAAGATGAGTGATGTGTTGATTATTGTGACTAGATGAAATGAAAAGTTCAACATCTGACACACTCCTGTGAGCTATGTCAAGAGAGGAATGTCAAGGTGCTCAAAGTATCAGAAAGAATTCAGTACTTTGAGTAAGGAAGACCTGGATTTGAATCCTAACATACACACACACACACACACACACACACAAACACATATAAGCTGTGTGACTCTGGGCAACTCACATTTTTTTTTCATATTGCAAAGTGTCAATAGCATCTTCCTTGTGGGTTTATGATAACCAGTTGAGACAATCATTAAAAACATATTTTAAAATTGAAAGACCTATAAAACAGTTACTGTATGTGGTAAAAACTCTACTGTCAGCAGAGATGTTCAACTTCAAAAATATGACTGGCAAGAAAAAAAAGAAAGAAATTCATTTGAATTGATTGGTCTCAGAATTAGGCCTGCTATTAGTGTCAGTGTAGATGCAGCATGGCACTGTAGATTGGGTACTGGAGTTGGAACTTGAAAGATCAAGGTCCTAATCCCAACTTTGATGTTGATGTGTTGAAGGCAATGACTATGGATTCTAGGCATCTTTCTAGGATGTATCTACAAAGTCATAGTTTGTTTATAACTTACTGTGGGAGATCCCACCCTGGGAGTCTCCCATCCTGCTGTCATTTGTATCCCCAATTCTAGATCTGTCACTTATGGAAAATGCAAATAAATGTGTTTTTTTTAATTGAAATTGTTTTACTGTCCACATTTAAGGAATTATTTGATAAAGAGCCACCTAAATTTTTTTTAAATCCCATCCAAGTGAGGGGAGAGAGGTTTTTGATTAGGGAAGAGGTGAGATGATGCCATAAAGATAGAAATAGAAATTTAGAGAACTAGGAAAAAGGCAATTTAAAAGTAAAAGAGATTCCAGGGCAAAACTTATATTGAAATAATTTAAAGTGCTAATTAATTGTTCTGTATATTTTGACATATAGGGAAATGCACTTAGGTTGCTTTTCCTCTCAAGAAAATAGGTTCAAAGATATCTTGGAACAACATAAATTTTCCCCAGTTGAACTGTTGACTGGGATTTTTAGGGCTCCCTGGATTAGAGATGGAGTAAATGAGGTCCAACTAAGACTCTTCCCAGATGGGCTGGTAATTTCTCTTCTGACACAAGACCATATGTGGAATTCCCATACCCAGCCAGTCCTCCCAGAGATCTAAGTCTCAGGTCACAAAGCAGACCTGGCAGAAGTGTGAATGACTCACTTCAGATCATTTCCTCCTTCAGAAAAATAAGTCATTCAAAGTATAGAGCCTCCGGTCAATAGTATCGTCTTCCCTTGTGATGAATGGTGGACATGGAGGATGGCTATTGAGAAGCAGTTATTTTGGGTGCATTTCAATTCAGTCTATGTCAAAATTTGTGGGGGTAGGAGGTCACTGGAAGAGCGAGTCAAAGGCAACATTTGGCTAACAGGAGAAAGGCACATTAAAGGAAAAATAAAATCTGAATGATTATGGTTCATTTATTCAAGGGCACAAACATTTCCTCTCTCTCAGCATTTTGTTGGAAAGGTTAAAAAGTCACACAGTCTCCAAGGCCCACTTAATTAATTGTTGGAAATAAAAAGACCAGTGATTGAAAGTAATGTGTGTATGTATGTGAATGAGGTGAGTTGCTCCCTGCTTGCTTATAATAATATTTATGTAACACGTGTATTATTTTTCAAAAGGATTGACCTTCACAGTATTCTATACATAAATTATTTCAACATCCCCTTTTTTCTAAGGAAGAAACTGAGGACATGAGTGATGAGCTTTTGCGACTTAGAAAGGATTATCTTGTGAGTTGTTAATATGTCTAGAGAATGTTATGTGCCTATATGTCATGGACGCCATTTGACAGTCTGGTAAAACTTCTTAACCATTTATTGGAATTATGTTTTAAATGAATATAATAACAAAATATAGAAGGATGTTGAAATGTAGCTATAAAAATAAATAGATGGATAGATGAATGAATGAATGAATAAATGAATACATGAATAAATGAATGAATGAATGAATTAATTAATTAACAAATACATAAATAAGCAAATATTGTCATGTCAGGTTAAAAATCCCTTGTCTATATTTAACTAGAATCTAGAGATTTTATATGTTTTTCTATAAACTCATAGGAGGTCATGTTTACTCTCCCCAAAGAGTACAAAGTTCTTGGGCAGCTAGGTGGTGCAGTGAATAGAGCACTGGCCCTGGAGCCAGGAGGACCTGAGTTCTAATCTGGCCTTAGATACTTAACACAAAAACCTAGCTGTGTGACCTTGGCCAAGTCACTTAACACCAATTGCCCTCCAAAAAAAAAAAAGAAAAAAGAGTACAAAGTTCTAGAGGACAGAACTGTTTCATTTTTGTACATGTATCCCCAACTTGACAGAGGGCTATACACATACTAATAACTTATTAAATGCTTGTTGTTTTTCAAAAAATAAAATTGATTCATATTTGAGATCTATGATCTGATGAAGAGCTCTTAGAAAATTAAATGTCAGAGCTGAAATGAACCTTGGAACATAGAACATAGAATTTAGACCTTGACAAGACCTTAAAAGTCATTTTATGGAGCTCTCTAATTTTTGTAGATAGAACGAGTGAGTCTCAGAGTGGCAGTGACTCTCCCAAGTTCACACAGGTATGAAGAATCAGAGCCAAGATTAATAGTAATTATTTTTCCATACTTCAGAGATTTATGCTCATGTCATTTTAAGTACTACCTCTTTTACAGCTAATCAGACCTACAATAAGTACAGCTAGGTCCTCATTAGTGTTAATAACAAATTATGTGAAGTAATTAAATTAATTGAATTTGCATTATTTGAGGTTATAATTATTTGTAAAATATGGTCTTTGGGTCTAGCCAGACCCAGGTTTCCCTCCCCATGACGATGAGTCATTAGAGTGGGCTTGACTTAGTGAAGTGGGTTCAATTCCTGTCTCTGAAATATACCAATTCCTTTAACTGATTGGTGCTCTTGTAAGTTCTTTAAGATGAGACTTTCAAATTAAGGTGATATCCTGAATTGTAGAGACAGATTTCTCATTTTGGAACTGTGATATCACAGAGACTGTGACAACCTCATTTCTCTGATATGGCGGTGTATATAAAATGCTTCCCTACTTTATTTAATTTGTTTCTCAAAACAGCTGTACAAGTCAGAGGGAAAAAGTCATGATTGTCCCTATTTTACAATTGAAGAGACTGAGACTCCCAGAAGAAAACGGGGATTGCTGGTCATTGCCTTGCTAGTAAATGACAGAATTCAAGTTTGGAGCTCTTTCTACTGTAGTACAATGACTCCAAAAGTTATGGGTATTTTAAATTATAGATTCAGTTCCTTCTGTCAAAAAGTTTGTCACTTCATATGAAATCCAAGGCAAAAATCAAACCAACATAATCAGTATTGATGTGTAAAACCCTCCTTTGTCCTAATGGATTTGTGATAACATTGATAGAGGTACCTATCCTATATGACTTTTATCCAGATTTTTTCATCAATCTGTTGTCTTCATTCCTTCTTCTCTTTTCTTCCTGTGTTGTGGTTGTCCAGAAAGCATATTGACTGTCCACCAACTAATCTTTGTTTTTACCATATAACCTTTTACCTCACATCTTCTATTTATCTAATGAAATCTTACATAATCCCATATTCTGGTTTTTCCCGGATTGCTCCCATCTGCCCTATACCTTTGCATTACCCTTTAGAAGGGTCTAAACTTCACTTTCCCAGAGTCCATACTATTTTATGACTCACAGTGATATAGCATCACTTGAAGAATATTAGTGTCTAAAAATACATTCTGTTGTTTCTAAGTGTAGTTTGGGGCCAGTAAAAATTGCCATGTAATTCTCCAGAGTCAATTCACATAGAAATACAACATATTTAAGTAAAAATGATAACAGATTTTTCCTGGGGACTAGAAGATTCACAGATTTAATTTCATGTAGATGGAGAAGCATATTCAAATTACCTATTATGTGGATTGCATCATGAATACAGAGAGAGAAATAATATAGCATATCCTCATTAATAGCTTTGAATACTGCTTTAAAATTTGTGAAAATTTTCCTAAACAGTATAATGAAAAGAGGACTCAACATGGAGTCTGATAACCAATTTTCAAATTCAGGCATCTCCAATTACTACCTGTGTGACCTTGGAAAAGTCATTTAACCTTTCTGGCCTTCAGTTTCCTCATTTGTGAGATGAGAAGTTTGGACAAGATGACTTCAAAGCAGCCTTTTATCTCTAGAACTACGAACTTCTGACTTCATTTTAACCTTATAACAACCATGTCAGGCATGGTATCTAGTTATTTCACCTATTTTACCATTGAGCAAATTATGGTTTATAGAAGTTAAGGGACTTTCCCATAGACACAGAGCTAGCAAATGATATGGACTTGACATCAGTCCTTCTAGACTGTAGATCCAACTCTTTATCTACGCTAACACTTGGTCTCAATCAACCCAGAGAGAAAAGAACTGATAAGAACAATGTTCTTCTTGGACTTCACTTTACTCACTGTGCCATTCTGACACCCAAAGATTCCAAGAAGTTAACATTCCTCTGGGAGGCAGGAGGAGGTATACAGCAGAAGATAACTAGAGACAGAAAAGAAGACACATTACAGAAGAAAGAAAGATTGTTGTGGGAAGCGTTGTGGGAAGGTGGTACCTGAAGTTATAGTAGAGGAAATTAGAGAATCTAGAAGGCACCAAAGGGGAAGGAGGAAGCACATCTCTAGGATAGGGACAGTCCCCACTGACAAAACTCTATTGAGTGGGTGAGAACAAATAAACAATATTCAGGCCTGATCCTCATAGCCAAGTCTTCCTTAGAATTATGTGTCTCAGGGCTTAAAATGAAACCATTCATCAGCAGCTAGGTGTCTCACTGGCTAAAGTCCTAATCTTGGAGTCAGGAAGACCTGAATTCAAAACCATTCTTCCCTAAGACATTCACTAGCTTTGCGGGCAAGGCACTTAGCCTATATCTATCTCATCTGTCATATTTGTAAAATGGAACACTAAGACCTTCCTCCCAGAGTCAGTGTAATGGTAAAATAAGATAACATACACACAGTGCTTCATAAAGCTTAAAACAATGCACAGAATACATTTATTATATATGTGCATTAGCCATTATTGTTTGCAGGATCATTTTGCAAGAAAACTGAAATGTACACTTGACTCCACCTGCCTTCCTCCTTCCAACCGTTTTTGTTGTAGTTCAGTAATTTTTAATGATGTCTGGCTTGTCTTGACCCCATTTGGGTTTTTCTTGCAAAAATACCAGAGTAGTTTGTCATTTCCTTTTCTAGCTCATTTTACGGATGGAGAAACTGAGTCAGACACATTGTGACTTGCCCTGGATCAAATAGCCAGTAAATATTGGAGGACAAATTTGAACTAAGATCTTCTTGACTCTCCAGGCCTGTCTCTCAATCCAGTGTACCACCTGCCACCTCCCCTGCCTACCCTGCCCCCAATACCTATCACATAATATCTTCTTTTGAAAACAAATTGCAAGCCAAAGAGTTGTAGCACTAGACAGCTCTTCTGGGCCAGAAGTTAAAGACCTGAAGTAATGCAAACTTCTGTTGGATTTGACATTTGAACTTTTCCAGTGAGCCCTTTGTGCACAAGTCCATGACTTATTGTCATCTGATTCTATTTGAGTGTTTCATGTGGAGGCATGGGCAGAGGAAGCCTTGACAAATCGTTAACATTTTTATTCTTATAGAGAAAGTGAGAGTAGAAATAGAGAAAGAGAAAGACAGAAAGTGGCATATAGAGATAGAGAAAGGCAGAGATAGAGAGGTACATATAGAGAGACAGAAACAAAAACAAAGATAGAATCAGAGACAGAAATAGAAAGACAAAGAGAGCAAGGAGAGAAAGAAAATGCATGTCAAAGTATAAATAATATTGTCACCTGCAGAAAACAAAAGTTCTTGAGATAGTAGGAAGTGAAAGAGTATCAGAAGAGACTATGGTTTAACCATCCCAGTAGATAATCTCTTTCTGTTGGGTGTATCAACATCCTTTCAGTCTTCCACATCCCCAAACTTGTGGAAATCCTTATGATCAAACTGTCATGGATCACTTTCTTGTCTTTCATCATGCTTTCTCTACTCATACAATGATCATCTGCTCCCCACTACCTTGGATCTTGCCCTTTGACTCCCTCACTTTGATATGTGAGAGTTGCCTTATCTTGTCAGGACCTAGGTCTACATGACACATCCTGATCATCTCCTCAGCATGTCTTGCTTGAGTATTCTCTCTGCCCCTTTTTCCCTCTCCATTGTTGTCCCCTGTTAGAATATCAACTTCTTGAGGCCAGGTACTCACTTGCTTGCTTTAGTTTTTTTTTTTTATTTCTAGTTCTTAGTATCATACTTTTGCTATAGTAAGTTCTTAAATATCCATTCTTTCTCTGTGTCTCTCTCTGTGTCTCCATCTCTGTCTCTCTGTCTCTCTCTGTTTCTCTGTCTCTGTCTCTGTTTCTCTCTGTGTGTCTCTCTCTGTGATTCTCTGTCTCTATGTCTCTGTTTTTCTCTCTCTCTGTCTCTGTCTCTTTGTCTCTCTGTCTCTCTGTCTCTGTTTCTCTCTCTGTGTCTCTCTCTCTGTCTCTCTGTTTCTGTTTCTCTCTCTCTCTGTGTCTCTGTCTCTTTCTCTGTCTCTCTGTCTCTCTCCCAATTCACTGACATTCTAGATGAAGAGCCTGAGGTCCAGGGAGACTCTCACAAAGGCTACCAATGTCTGATGTAAGATTTGTACCCATGTCTTCTGACTCCGTATCCAATGATTCTTTCACTGCACCATTCTTTGAATCAGCTGCTCTGTCTTATTAGTTCTACCTCCCTGATGTCTCTTACATCTGCCACCTTGTCTGTCTTCCCAGTGCCAAATTCCTCCTTCCAGCTTTTTCACACTTCTCACCTGGATTATTGCCATAGTCTCTTAATTGATCTTCTTCACTCTGTTTCCTCCCACTCTCCAATATATCATCTTGATGGGTGCAAAAGTGACATTTCTAATACAGAGATATGGGGATGACACTCCTCCCCCACCCCAAACTCACAATTCATCAATAACTTTCCTTTGCCTTTAATATAAAATGCAAACATTTTCGCATGTCTTGGAAAGCCTTCCATGATCCACATCCTCTGACTCTTCTTACCCTCACAGAATTATGCGTGTTTCACCCTTAAATAAATCACTTAATTCTCCAGAGCCTTAGTTTCATGATCTCCAGAATGAAAATAATGATGCCTGTAGTACTTACCTCACAGGGCTGGAATAAGGCCCAAAACATTTCATGTAAATTAACTTCCCCTTTTGTGCTTTTCATTCCAATCAAAACAACCTTACACTCCATGCACAATGCTCTTATTTCCCACTTTGTGACTTAGCAGAAATGCCTCTACCAGCCTCTCATCATGTCTAGAACACTTTCAATACTTCCACCTCAGAGGATCTCATTTTCTTAAAAACCTAGTTTTGGTTCATTCCAATGTTGGAAGAAGTGTTTATACTCTCTAGAAAATTATCCCTAGAAATCCCTAGAAGTTAGGTCCCCAGGCCAAAACCCTATTTTCCGGGGTTAATTGTAGTTTTCTTGTTTGTTACAATAGGAAGTCTCTGTGATGGTATTTGTTTAATGTTTTAGATTCAATGGTCAGAGAGAAAACATTGGTAGAACCTTAGTTACAGAAGTAAGAATTTCCTAAAAGCTTAATTGCATAATTTGATGGATAATACTCTCTGTGGGGTGATATGGTAGAAGAATACAGAATTGAGAGTTGGGAGAACCGGATTCTAATCCTACTTCTGGTATGAACTACCTATATTTCCTTGGGCAAGTGACAAGCCTCTCAGGAACTAAATTATTTCTAAGATGATTTCCTGCTCTAGAATCCTATAATTTACTAAAATATGATTTAAAAGTATAGAAATAATTTTCTAATTAGAGTTGGAGGGGAGGATGGAGAGGATGAGGCTAGGGTCTTCTCTCCTCCAACTTGGTGCTTCTCAAGGGCTTAGCTGGAATTACTTCCTGCTTCATGACTATTTACTTGAATACTCCATTCCAAAGTAATTGCCTGGTTCATAAAAAACTCCTTGGGTGAGCCCCAGACACCAAACTAATACCAATACGACCATTCTCTTTTATCCAATGTCTTTTAAGTAGTGCTAAATTGGTCTAGGAATTTTGAAACTTATTCTGGGAAGTGTTTGATTGATAAATTAGCTTAGCATAGTACCTACTACATAGTAAGCGCTATTTAAATATTAGCTACTATTATTGATTGCTTTAATAGAACAGGGGTTTAACCTAAGGTTCATGACCTTTTTAAAGTTTTGATAAATTTTTACAATATAATTAGCTTCCTTTCTAGTCTATATATTTAATTTTATTCAATTGAAGGTATTATTCTCTTAACGGACGCATACGTTTCACCAGACTCAAACACACAAAGGTTAAGAACCTCTTAAATTAAGGTATTTAGACCTTGTCCTATCCTAGTTCATACCTCCAGTATATTATTGGTTCCACATGCCAGAGAGTTCAACATATCAGTCTCTTTATCACGAGGTTTAAGTGAAATAGGGAAATTGATTGACTCTGGGAACCTCCACCCTTTCCAAATAATGAATTGATGACTTACATGTAAGAATTGGAATAATAGGCTTTATCAGATGGAAGTAGCACTGGAAGGGAAGTCATCAGTGATGATGTAAGGAAAGGACAATGGATGAACAGACAGCTTTGAACTGGCATCCAAAAAATTAAAAGAAGTGGCATAGGATTGCTAGTTCTTTTTGGTTGGCACACAGAAAGACGTGGGAAGATAGGAAGAAGATGAGGAGTCATGGCAGAGTCATGCTCTTCATCAGTGGGAGGGAGCCCACTTCTATCAGCACAGAGATACACTAAGGCACTATCATTAGGCCATTAAACATTTGTTAAGCATCAACTAAGTGTCAGGCAGTCTACCAAGCACTGGAACGAGCTTACTGTATGCCAGGCATTGTGCTAAGGGCTGAATAGAAAGAAAAGTGGAAGATGGCCCCAGCTCTCAAGAGGATCACAGTTAATAAGGGAAATTAAAGAACAAAGAAGTCACTTCACATTATTTCCAATTGAGCAGCGAGAACAATTTGAAATGTAAGCTATTTCTCTATTCTGTAATCTTCCTTCTCCCTACACAGTATTCCACATAGAATATAAAAACTTAGAGATATGGGAGAAAGCTTAGAAGTGATCCACTCAAAACCATTCTCATTTTTAGATGAGAGGCATGACCTCTTCACCTCCAAGGATGTTGAGTAGATTGCTCAGGATGATCCAACTAGGTAGTTGCCCAGATGAAACTAGAATTAAGCTACCATGACTCCCAGTTCAGTGCTGGTTCCTCTTTTAGGCATGGCTTTCCTACATTTGAGGGCATTAGTGACCTAGAGGTCACTTTGATTCAGTTGTTTTCCGTCACAAGCAACTCTTCATGACCCCATTTGGGGTTTTCTTGGCAAAGATACTGGAGTGGTTTGCTATTTCCTTCACCAGCTCATTTTACAGATGTGGAAAGTGAAGCAAACAGTGTTAAGTGACTTGCCCAGGGTCACACAGCTTAGTAAGTGTCTGAGGTCAGATTTAACCTCAGGATGATGAGTGTTCCCACCTCCAATCCCAGAACTCTCTCCCCTGTGCCACTTAGCTACACCACAAGTCACTAGCCATTTATAATTTATAGGCAAGCAGTTTACCTCAGAATCAGGAAAAGTCCTGGGTTCAAATCCTACTTCTAATACATGTTATGTTGTAACCCTGGGCAAGTTCTGTTAACATTTCCAGGCACCAATGCAATCACAAAGTCGGCATTAGGAGTCACCATCTCTCAGTTTTCCTTGGTAGAGGGAAACTTCATTAGGAGCTGCTTATGGTTATCATAGGTCTAGTCTAAATAATGATAACTAACATCTATATAGTCTTGGAGTTTGCAATACGTTATACACCTTATCTCATTGGAAACTACACAATTGTATTCTATAAAATGCGTATAATAATAGCACTACCTCAAAATTTTGTTGTGAGATAAAATAGGTCAAGCTCTTGAACAATCTTGAATCTCCCTATAAATGCTAGCTCTTGTTCTTATTAATCTTTTTAGTATTATCATTTTATAGATGAGGTAACTGAGGTTCACAGTGGTTCAGTGACTGTCCAAGGGTCACATAGCCACTAAGTGTTAAAGACTGAATTTGAAGGCTCCAGACTATCAAGTTCAGCATACTGTTCACTATGTTATTTATTAAGTACTCATTTTATCTTAATTAATCACTTAGGATATGTTTTTTAAAAAACCAAATTCTAAAATAGTGCCTGCTCTCAAACAATTCCCTTTGTTCTGGAAGGCTAAGTCAGACCAGACCAGGCTAGCAGCAAGGGTTTTTAAACTGCTTAAGTTCAATGCTCAGTGATTCCCTTGTCTTTCCATTAATATTGTTTTGGGGGTTTTTTTTTGAAGCTTTGTTTTTTTCCACTTCCATAGATCCTGCCTCTATAATGGTCTTATGCATTTGTTCACTAATGAGTCCACAATGGTACATTTTGCATAAAATGTAAACCACCCACAATGCATAATAAGTGCCAACAAGATGTAGTAAGAATCATACACACATGTTTTGACATCCTGTTTGCATTCAAAAGAACTTTAATCTGGAACATTGGGAATATTAGAAAGAAGGAATCAGCAAAGATGTTATGGAGAAAATTCTACATTTTGTTTTTTCATGTATGTGTGGCTTTTATAAGCCGTAAGTATCCTTATCCTAATTCCTGGTCTCATTGATGATTTAAGTTCCCCGGAGAACAGCTATGCTTATCCCTTCTTTGTGTTCTGGGAACGCATAAACCCCTGAGGGTTTATGGGGCTTTTTTCTTCTAATGCTGTTTGCTTGAACCTCCATTCCACTATGTTCTTCCTAATATTAGTCTGCTCTGGCTAGCACACCATTATCATTAGTGTTGAATTTTTACAAAGAGATATTTATTTAGGAGATTTGGCAACACCAAAACCAGAAACATTTCATCCTAGTGTCTGGTGAAACACACTCCCCTATGTCACCCCAGTCCTTCAAGAGAATGGACTCACATTTAAAGCAGTTCTAAAGTATTTGCCCAACAATTTCTCTTCAGAATGTCACATCACCAAATGGTCAATTACTATCTATACTTCCTATCTGTCTTCAGTTCATTTCTGTGCAGGGTCAAGTTGATAATTTGGGATCTCCACACAGAACTCCTTGTACCTATCTAAATCAAAACCTAGAATGACCTGCTATTAATAGATCAGTCCTCTCAAGTTATCTAGGACTCATAGATATTAAATGCCATGCCAAAGGTCACACAATTCATTAGTATCAGTAGTAGGGTTTGAACACAAGGATTCCAAGTCATTACTTTCCCTACTATGCCACATATGATCAAACTCTATCTCTGTCTCTTCCCCCCCCACACACACACACATTCCCCTTCTATCAAATATTTGATTTTAACAGAATTGACCTTGTTTCTATATTTTGTGGTCATTGTGAGCTAAATTGTTTATTTAATTAAGTAAGTAATTAACGAGAATTTTGATTAATTTATCTCTTTTACTATCCCCATTAGGAGCGATTTTTAAAAACCAAAAATGAAGCCATCTAGATATATACCTTCATAATCTGGTAAAACAAACTCATGTCCATGCCTATTTCTCCTTTTTCACTTTAAGCTGATCATTTCTTTGTCAAAAGGGATTCCTTTGGACCACTCATACCAATCTATATAACATACACCTTAACATGTGTGTGTGCATGTGCGTGTGATTTTGTCCCTGAATTCCTCACCCCCGTACAAGATATTGGGTAGCATGTTTCATCTTGAGTCTTCTGAAAGATACAGCATGCTGCATCATCATTTTTGTTTTAGACTCGAGGTTTATCATTACATTGATGTCTTTCTATTCCTTAGGAAGAATAATTACTCCTTAGTTGTCTCATAATTGTGGACAAAATTTAATGCAATTTGTGAAATCTCCCAATCAGTTTTATGATGATCATTACTACTTATATTAATTTGTACATGAAAATACTCCACATATATCTTAAATGTACTTGTCAAAAGCAGGAAGGGGCCTTGAAGCAGATTACAGAATTATAGAATAACAAAATTCAAGTGTTGGATAGGACTTCACTTGCCCCTGGTCCCATTCATGGATGAAAGGAATCCCAACTAGCCCAGCATATAAACTGAATATATTGGGGTTCTAATCAGACTCACAGAATTTTATTGTTGGAAAAGATTTCAGTAGCCAATTATTCTAGGAAAGGAATTTTCACTATATCCTACTTGATGAGGCCAAACTGTACTTTTATAGTCCTCGAGTATTTATGAAATTATTATTATTTAATTTTTGTTTCTTTTTTGTTTTACTTTGCTTTTTTTCCTCCTTGTCATTAAGCTTAACTTTATCTCTTTGAATTTTCTCCTTCTGTTCCTAGTACTTCTTTTTCCCCAAACAGAGTAAGTCCAGTCCATGTACTACATGATGATTCTTCAAATAATTGAAGACAGATACAACATCTCTTCTAGATCTTTTCTTCCATTCCCCATTTGCTCAACTAAATTTGGGCCTGCTGACTCAAAATCTATTATTCTTTCAACTGCAGTCCACTTGCTTTTTCCTCAAATATTTGAAGGGCTAGCATACAGATCATAAGATCCTGGATTTAGAACAGAAAAGGACCTTGAAATTCACCTAGCCCAACCCCTCTTCTTAATTAACAAGGCAACAGAGGCATATAGAGGTTGTGACTTGTCCAAGGTCACATGCTTAATATATATACAGCATGACCAGGATTTGAATGTAGGCCCTCAGTCTTCAGATCTCTCACTTTCTCTGTTATACTGGACTGTCCTTGGCTGTCAGTAAGTGCTTAATACAAATTATTATTGTGTTACTTTTAGTCAGCAATGCAATGCTGACAAAACTTGACAGTACCTTGCATATAGTAGATGTATAATCAATATTTATGAAATGATTTTCTTGATGACTCAGGGCTCCGATTATGGAAATCAATTATTCTTCTTTGCTAAGATACAAGGTTGAATGACGCCTTTGTCTTCTAAGTCTTTATACCTTTGCACTTTTTTTTCCAATTTTTTTTCTCTCACTATGGATGTCAACTATTACTCTTTCTTGTTATTATCACACTGACCCTGAATAGCACTTGTGTTCTTCCACACTCCCTTCATTCCAGTTCACAGGCCCTCTGCTTCCTTGAAGAAAGCCAGAAGCTAATACGCTTCAGGATGGGAAAGTACAAAATCCATCCCCCAAAGTTAACTAGATCTGTATCTATTCCCTATTTACAAATTGCCAGGACAGAGTTTTTCTATAGTGGTGACTGTCATATAATAGAGCTGCTGTCCTATGTTATCAGTTGGAAACCAATAACTATTTCAGAATTGTGTGTAAAATTTAAAAAAAAGTAAGTTCTCTGTTAGAGTCTGAGGACTTTTCCTGTGGAGTTAAGTATATGGACTTTGTGACAAATATTTCTGGCCTTCAAAAAACTTTTATTTTTACTTACTGATGTATAGTTGACAGTATTCGAAAGGGATGAGCTCACTTAAATTCTACCTTTTGGATAAAAGCTTTTTACTACATTATTATTAGTAGTAGAAGTAGTTTGTAATTATTAATAATATTTTGTTATTGTAATAATTATATATTATAATAATTTACAAATATATATGTATATATATGAATATAGGTGTGTTGCCTACCAAAAGTTTGACTTTGTAACTCATTTTAAGACACATATATAAATACATTGAAATAAATTTATTATTAATAATTAATAATCATTATTATCTCTTGTAATTTTATTAATATTGAAAAGGCATATGATTCTCCATTGATATTAAACTACTAGGTCTTCTTTGTATGATCTTTTTTTCTTAAACTCTGATTAGTGTTATGTAGAATTTCTTCCTTTGAAAACATTGTACATTCAAATAACATTCCTGGTTTGAATCACGTGCATTCAATGAATAATACACTGAGAATGACATGCGCTCTTACATTAGGAAAGGGGCCAATACAGTCATACAATTGCTAGACAAGGCTAAAACATAGGACTGAGACTTGGCATTGAGCAGTCCTGTTTCTGCTTGGTCTGGAAGGCATTCAGCACCCCATTTCTACTGAAACATCTATCCCTCAGATGTGATCCCTACAATGATGATCAGAAGGCATTTCCTGCGTGATTTATGGAGGGAAACCTAGGCAACATTGATTTTATGTTGCCATAAAACTTGAAAACTGGATCTGAAATTTATGTACATATTGACTGCAAAAACAGAAAATGTGTTTAGATTTGTTGTCTCTCCTCTTTTCCTTGGTTCCTATTCTTTTGGCCTTCCCCTTGATATCTGTGACTCTGCTCTCCCTTTATACTTCTATCTTTCTGATCATTCTTTTCTGGTGCCCTTTACCAGATCATCACACTCATCTCACCCACTTGACAAGTTTCTCCCAGACAATCTGTTCTCTTCATTCTCTCCCATAGTAATCTCATCAGCTACTGTGCAGCCAAATATCTATCTATCTATCTATCTATCTATCTATCTATCTATCTATCTATCTATCTATCTATCTATCTTTCTGTCTGTCTGTCTGTCTATCTTCCTATCTTTCTGATTGCTGATTCTACATATACAGCCCTCACCTATCTCCTGCACTCTAGTCCTCCATTATCAACTGTGTATTGAGAATCTTCATTTGCAAGTTCTTGAGTGGGTCAAAGTAAATTTTCCAAAATAGAACTTATGCCTTACCCTCGATAAAAAGTCCTTGTTCCTACAAAATTCACTATTGAAGTTGAAGGCACCCTGAATTTTCAGTCAGTTATGTTCACAACCTAAGAGTCATCCTTATCACTTTTTTCCATATCCAGTAAGTGGTGATTTCTTGACAATTTTATATTCACATCATTCTTTCTTGGCTCTGCCCTAATTGAAGCCCTGTCTACTTGGACTATAACATTAGCATCTCAGCTATTTCCCTAGTTCCATTTTGATCTATTGTCCACCCTGTAGCCAAACTGATATTGTTAAGATGCAAAACTGACCGTGTTACCCCACTGCAATAAAATCATCAATGGTTTCTGATTGCCTTTAGTATAAATTACAAATGCTTTACTCATTTACGTGCACTTTGTGTCTCCCTAGTAGAATCTAAGGTCCTTGAGGGCTAGCCCCCTATATAATTTTTGTGTTTGTATCTCATTGTCTAGGAGGTTAGGGAATAAGAAGCACTTAAACATTTTTGTTGAATTGAACTGAATTCTCTCTCCTCCTTAATGTCTCCATAACTTAGATGCACAGATTTCCTCATAGGCACTGTCAATGTGAATTGAGGAGCTGAATAAAGATCCAGGTTTCCTTAAGATGTTTGCTCATCTTTTCTCTTTTGATCTCCCTTTTAAACCACAATTTACACACCTAATTGTCACCTGTGTCAGAGCTATCCAGGACACCTAGCTCTGGCTGGGATTTCAAATGAGTTTGTCACAAAGGAGATCACAGCATTTTGTACCTGTTAAAAGATTCTGTGAGACCAGCAGGCACCAAGAAAAACCCACTCTTCAAGCTTCTCTTAAGTATGGGTTACTAAGTTAGTCAAACATTTGGTAGGCAACTGGCACATCTATTAAGTACATGTTTTATTCCAACTCAAAAATTATAGTGAGATGGAAAATAATTTGTAACTATGGACTTGGAAAATGGTATTCGCATCATGGTGGAGCAGGAAAAAAAAGTTGATTTTGGAATCAGGTGACTTTACTTCAAAACTCGCATCCAATAGCTTAATAGCCCTGTGCAACTCACTTAACCCTGCCTGCCTCAGTTTCTTCATCTGTGAAATGTGAGATTTTTAAAAAGTGTTTTATAACCTTGAAGCACTGTGTAAATGCAAGGTAGTACTAGTAGTAGTAGAAGTAGTAGTAGTTATAGTAATTTCAAGGGGTGTGTGTAGGTAAGGAGTCATTGGAAAGTGCTAATGACTTTTTAAAATAATAAACTATATTTATTTGTTTATACTTTATATTTGTTTATATTTTAAGGTACATGTTTTATAGAAAAAAATGCTTTTTAGAAAGAGAAAGAAAAGAAAAAAAAGATTTGATGAGGTTTCAAAGCCTAACCTCAGAGCATCTATTTGGCAGAGTAGTTACAGCATAGGGACTGGAGTTAGGAAGACTAATCTTCCTGAGTTCAAATCCAATCTCAGACACTTACTGGTTGTGTGACCCTGGTCAAATCACTTAACTCTTTTTGCCTCAGTTTCCTCATCTGTAAAATAATCTGGAAAAGGAGACAGCAAAACACTCTAGTATCTCTGATACTGTGACCCTGGATGGGGTCACAAAGAGTTGGAAACAACTGAAGAACAACAGCAAAAGGCCTAACCTCACATAGCACTTTGCACACCTCATGCCTTACTGCCTGCCAGCTTGGAAAGTAATTTCTTCTGTCTAGACCTTGGTTTTCCCATCTCTCAAATGATAAAACTGCATCAGATGTGATCACTAGGTTATTTCTAGTTATAAATTTTTTACATTATTCTACTGCATGATTATTACATACTGCTACAACTTCATGTATTTGCTGTATGTAAAATTTTCTTTTTTATGTTTTAAAGACCAAGTTTTCATTATCTCTTTAAAGCACTCAGTATTATATATTGTGCAGAGTAGGTGCTTGGTGCATTTTTGTTGAATTAATGTGTTCTTAGACAATTTTTTAAGGGGACAGGCAACTTTGAAGAAAGTAGAGGACTTGAGTAAGCCATGAGGAGAAATTAGCCAAGGAAGAAGGGGTGATTAGAAGCCAGGTTGTTCCTTTGCACTAAGAGCATTCAATCCGTGTTTGCCATTAACATGTTCAAGTGGCAGAGTGTTAAATTGTTAGTAAGTGTAAGTACGTGTGTGCATGTGTGTGTGCTTGTGCTTGCATGAGTGTGTATGTGATGCCGGGATTCTGGGGCGGTAATCATTATTTTGAGGCAAAAACATTTCTTTATTTTCCTGAAATCCAAATGTCATTTTGCAGAACTAGAGATAACAATAGGGATAAATAAAGATGCCATTTTTCTGTCTCATTTTCTCTAGTTTTAGGCCTTGAAAGAGAAGAAATGTGTGTTTTTCTTTTTGTTTTTTCTTTTTATTCATTCTCAACATAAGATATTTGCATAACATTACCAAAAAACAGCAAGATTTTCAAATGTCTTATGTGGCCTCTTTTCTCTAAGAAATGGTTTAAAGGGAAGATGGTTGAGAAATCCCAGAGACCCCTTACAAGCAACAGATAATAATGCATTGCACTCTGCACTAAATGGGGACAAAGAAGCTTAAATCAATGACCTGTTCCAACAGCCATCAGAGATGCACATTTTGTTGGGGATTTAATTACAAAAGCCATCCATGCATTGAAGTATTTTTCTCTCCTATTAGCAACCTATCTGCCTTTGCATGGGTGGTCTCATTGGCCACATTCTCTTCTCATTACAATTTGTGTACTCTTAGCTATTAGTCACGGTCATCCCATGGAGGCAGAGAGACTGGAAAAGCCAAAGTCAAGATGGCTGCCTTAGACTCAGAATGGGTTCTGCTTCATTGACCATGAAGATTCCTCTAAGTTGTTTTTTTCAAGAGAGGATCACCAGTTCTGTGGTCTCTCTGGACAGCGCCTGGATGTCTGAAGCTGCTGTCTCCTTTTCTGAAAGTTCCCCCAAGTGTTAGGTCACACTGCCTAAATGGATTTGCCAGTTGACATGATCAAGTTTGTTCTTAGGAGCAGAGTTTTAATGCTAAAAGGAACCTAAGAGATCGTTTCATCAAATCCCCTCATTTTACATATTAGGGAACTACGAGGCTATTTGTATCTCCAGTCCTTAATGTACCCCCAGAAGAAATGCTTACAACTTGTTTGTTCACTGACTGACAAAAAAAAAAGGTGGAAGACTAGCAGAGCAGGAGGAAAGAGACTACCTCACTGATGCATAATCACATAGAGAAATAAAGACACATTCTGAGGCACAGTAGCCTCACAAATAGGTGTTAAAAAAAAAAGGAAAGGAGAGGGATATGGAGAAGACCAGGAGAGGAGACAGAAAGGAAAGGATAAGAGAGAGAGGGGAGAGGAGAGGGAGAGGAGAGGAAGGGAGGGTAAAATAGGGGAGGGGAGGGGAGGAGAGAGAAGGACAGGAGAGAAAAGGAGAAGAGAGGAAAGAAGACAAGAGTAGAGGGAGAGAGAAAAGGAGAGAGGAGGAGAGGGGAGGAGAGGAGAGGAGAGGAGAGGGTATCTTGGGATCAGATCTATAAATTAACTAAAATAGAAATTAGGTAAAGGAGGGAACATAAATGTGTTAATCTAAAAGCCCTATACATCATGAGAAACATAGAATAAAGAAGGAAATAAATAAGCGCATATAGTTTATAACTTCATGGCTTTCCTCTGGATTATCTTTAACCACATGATGATTTCCTTCTAATTAGGAGGATGTTACCTTAGCTCAAGGCACTGCTGACCTGGTGGCAGCTACAGGAGTTGCAATTGTCATGCCTAAGGGTATATGGCAAACTTCCATGATGCTGGCCTTCTATTTCTAAGGCTGTTATCATATTGACTGGGATCCTCCTGGAGGCAGTTAATTGGAACAATATCCAGAGCTCTGGGCAAAGAGTAATGAATAGGTTGTGGTCTGCACAGAATTAATGGGATCAGCTTTAGACTTCCCAAGAGTCAACACCATTGTCAGAAGCTGGGCAGGACCACAGCTCACATTGAAATGTGTTCATCTTTCTGGGGGGTTGGGCTAGGGGGGGAAATGATTTAAAACTGGCAAGGAACAGAATACTCTTTTCACAAGGGTATCTTTACTTTTGTACTTCTAAATCAGTCTTTCAGCCTACTCTGTCCTTGACATAAATAAATCAGTTTGAAAAAATCAATGGCTTTGAATCATAGTTTTGTATACCACTGAAAACCTTTCTCTATAACACATGGTTTCCAGTAGGCTACACCATCCCTCTCCCTCCTAGTCAAGTCAGTCACCAAAATTGATTGTTTTGGCAGTAGACACCCTTCAAGATGATACCTGCACTGTTTCTCCATATGATGATATACCCCATCCAAGCCCCTTCCCCACGCCAATGCATGGTGTGACCTGAATTATACCTTATTATTTTTAAAGAATTATTTTGATAATTAATAATTAATCCTGCCTTAAAGTGTTAGGGAACATCAAATAATGTTTTCAGCTGGAGGATCACTACTGAAGTACCCATGTATGCTCAGTGGACTGGTAGGACAGAGACCTAGCTCATTTTCTGGGTGACCTCAAGGGAGTCTTTCTACCTCACTGAGCCTGCATTCTCTCATGTGGAAGAGTTATGATAAATGATGTGTAAAGCATCTTCTAGCTCAAGCAATCTAAGTCCTGATATGTATCATACCACTTCTTTGAGAGCAACTTAAAACCATCATGGATATGGGCCTTGCCCTCAGAGAACTAAAACTGGTATAACAACCGCCATACTGTATCCTAGTAGATGGTTGGATTTGGATTCAAGAAGAAGGATTCAGATCCCACCTTTGATGTTGAATTGTCACATTCATAGGGTCACAGATGTTAGAGATGTAAAGGACTTTCAAGACCATTCAATCTAAGTC
Organism: Pseudocheirus occidentalis; assembly: GCA_028646575.1. Lineage (NCBI taxonomy): Eukaryota > Metazoa > Chordata > Mammalia > Diprotodontia > Pseudocheiridae > Pseudocheirus > Pseudocheirus occidentalis. The sequence goes on along the minus strand of CM053601.1, from coordinate 173,481,616 downwards.
TCTCACTTTATAGCTGAGGAAACTGAGGCCCAGAAATGTCAAGTTACTTGCCCAAGGTCACACGGGTAGTAAATGGCAGAGTTACAATTTAAATCCAAGTCTTGTGATGTCAAAGCAGTTTACCTTTCCACTCTTCCAACCTGCCTCTCCGACTCCCTGAACTTCATTTCCCTCAGCTATAAAATAGGCATAATAATAATGGATAATAATAATAATAAATATTGATTGGCATTTATATAGTTTTTAAAGATTTTTGCAAAAACTATTTTCAAGCAATATCTTCTATTATCCTTACAGCACCCCTGAGAGGTAAGTGCTATTATTATCATAATTTTACAGATGAGGAAACTGAGGCAGACAGGTAAAACGACTCACCCAAAGTCATGTTGGTAGTAAGTGGCTAAGGAGGGATTTGAATCCAGATAGAACTGGCACTCTAATTATACCTGTGTGGAATGAGGGAAAACTTCTCAATTTGGGGTTGTTGACCTTCCCTTCCTCCCCCCTCCTTCCATGACTGCTGTCAATCACTCTTACCTTCCTTTGTCTGTTTTCCCTCCTTGATGGGACCTCCCCCCCAACACTCTTCTCTTGCTGTCCCAGTTGGGAAGAACTTGGTGAGATGAGCCTCTCCATCAATGAGAGAGGAAACAGTCAGGAAAGGGGGCCTGACTAAGTTAAGTTATAAATTCTGGTTCTACCCTTTGAAACATACCCTCTCCCCCATGTTCAGGCATGGGGCAGACAGCCCTCTTCTCCTGGGAAGAGAATGAACTCCTGTTGTTACCCTAAGATATCTCTGTGTTTACTTTTTTTTTTTTTTACTGAATTAAGGATGAAGGGTATTTTTTCAACCCAAACATATCCAATAGTGTTATAATTTTCAAAGGAAATTTTGCACTTGTACATGTGTGTGCATGTGTATGTATACATAATATAGGCATATATACACACAGATATTCATATACTTAAATATAAATAACAGAAATAAATATATTTTATGTATGCATATATACACCTATATGAACATACATATACACACATAGATACACTCACATATATGTGTATGTATTTATGTGTGTGTATGTATCAAGTGTTTTCAAAATTTAAAGAACCAAATAAATGTCTGTTGGGTTTTTATAGTTTTCCTGATAAGACAAGGTGCAGAGTGGGTAGAGAACTGGCCTGAGAACCAGGCAGACCTGAGGTCAAACCCTGCTTCTGCCACTATTCTCTATGTGACCCTGGGCCAGCCCCTACCCCTCAGCTCTCTAAGTGACTCTAAGAAAATCAATTGAAGAGAAGGAGAGTCTCCTCAATGGGACTCCCTTATAAATATGAAATTATGGATCCAGTCCAATCTATCCTGTCTGATAAAAGTTTTCTCAGTTTCCTTGCCTCGGGGTGATGGGATGGGGAACCTTGTTAGATTTTTAAAATAAATAAAGTTTCTTCCATGTCTGCAATGCTTCTAGTCACAGAATTTTCAGATAAGGAAGCACCTTTCACTTTTTAGGCCCCCTAATACCACCCCTACATTTGTGAATGAGGATGTAAAAAGTTGGAAGGGGGAAGAGTGTCCCTCAGAGTTCCATGGACCAGGAAGAGAAGACAAGCCACCTGCCTCAATCCAGGGTCCTTTTTCCAAATATAAATAGGGAGAAACTGCTTCTTGACCATTATTCTAAGTGATCATTTTATACCCTAAAGCATTTTAACTCTAAAGCTGTTTAACCCAAGGTAGCAGCAACAAATGCAAATTATTTTCTTGCTCCCATAAATATTCCAATGTAGAGTCCCTCTAAAACAATATCTTCCTTTGTTTGACTTATTTGCATATCTCCTCTATCCTTGGTTTCAATCTCTTTCTGGAGCCCTGTGGATTTGGGCTATGGATAATAAAGGGAGAGAGTGGGGGCCTCAGGCTGGCTCTGTAAGCAGAGGAGAAATTATAATTTGTATTGATTAGTGGATTCAGTCTCTTCAAAGACCAAGGGGAAAGCCCCTTTGGAGTTGGAACCTCTGCCTTATTAGCTCAAGGACACTCTTGAGAGAAGGAATGTGTTTTCAGGAAGATTAAGTTCTCTAACTATAATAAGAACTGGAACATTGGGAAATATCCAAAAAGCTTGCTTAAAACTGACAGTACTAAAGGCAAAGGTGGACCTGGGTATACTCTTCAGGAAACAGAAAGAGAGTTGAGTTGTTCAGTGGAAAATCTAGCTCCAGAGACTTACAGTTGGAGAAATCAAAGTTGGTCTAGGTTGGGTGGAGCCACATGTGAACTTCTAGGTCCTCAAGGGCAGCCTTTTGATTGAGTCCAAGTTTTACAGAACAAATTCTTTTATTAAGGAGATTTGTTCTGTGGAGTTTGCATTCATTCAAAGGACTGCCTACAATTACTAGCTGATATTTGTCTGTCTGTCTGTCTGTCTTATCTACTTATATATCTTTTCATCTACCTCTAAAGGTACTCCTTGAGATCTCTTCAGGGACCCTGATTAACATGAACTCCAAGTTAGGAACAATGTCATTCTGTGCATCAGTACTGAGCTTGCTGTCCACTACAACTTTCAGATTTTCTTCTCTATATCCCTCCCTCACCCAAGTAAACTGATATCTAGGACATGGGATATAATAAATCAAAATACCTAGATTCTGAAACCAAGCTCTCTGCTTCCATATTCTCCCCTCCCTTTTTTCATATATCATGGCCCTTCAACAGAGTAGTAAGCAATAGGTAGTAATAATAATTATTAATAATAATAATTCAATAGGTAGTAAGCATGATGAGGTGAAGGGAAATTCAGTGTTCCTCCAATCTCCCTCATACAGACTGGGAGCAAATTAAAGTTAGAAATTAACCATCCTGGGGAAATATATCTTGGAGAAGAATCTTTCCACCTTGGATTACTTCATATTCTAGCCTGACTTGAATGAATGAATAAATCAATGAATTCAGCATTTATTAATTGTTTACTGTATGTAAAGTGCTGACAATACAAATAGACAATAGAAATGAGAAAACTTTCGTTTGAACTGTGATCCATTTGGTAGCATAAACCAATGAGTAGTAAACTAGCTTCTGCTTACCTCCGATGAGGGGGGATAGTTAGTATTACTTTATGAAGTATGCCACCCCACAGTAAGACAGCACTAATAATGAAGCCTACATTGCTCCTGGAACTTATATTCCACTTAGTTCTTCTCTTTGGAATCAAGCAACGTTTAACAAATGTTGGTTGATAGATTGAAATTAAAAGAGTGTGCTGATAAATGTGCTATTGGCTCTGGAAGGTGGAGGTGATGTATGCAAGATTCACTTTTCAATTTAATCTGCATTATTAATATTTTCCCCATCACTTCTTCATTCTAGATACTCAACAAAACAATAAACAAACCCTTGATTTTAGAGTTTGCATATTTCTAAGGTATAAATACTCACAGTGAAAATTAAACCATCAGACTTCCTGAGTAGGGTCCAAGACATTCCTGGACTTGAATTTCTCTTTCACATGACAAGCACTGTGGTTATCACCACTCCCCTTCTCCATTCTTTTCTAGGTTAAACATCCCCAAGTTTTTCTACTATTTCTTACAGAGAATAAACTGAAAGTCCTTATTGATTTTCTCTAGATCCTCAACAGTTTATCAAGGTCCTTTCTAGAATGTGGTGCCCAGAACTGAACAGAGGACACAGATGAGAGAATTTATGCTCCAACCAACCCCTTCCTCCTAGAATCTGTTCTTAATGCAGCTTGAGACTGTATTATTTTGTTTGATTGACATATTGTAGCATTGACAATTGCTGATCTTAGTCTCTACTAAAATTCTTCAAATTATTTTCTCCACCTCCAGGTAAACTTGCATCTCTAAAGAAGTAAAAAAAAGACAGGGCAGAGATTTTGACCCCAAGCTCTCTGATTCCAAATTATTTGTATTCAGAGCATGGTATATGCTCTGTACCTCAATAGGCAGCAGAGAAGCTGCCCCCCTCTCCACTCCCCACCCCCTGTCCCTCTCCCCTTCAGACTGGTAAAAATAATCAGGGTTACACAAAATAGATTCCTGGGGAAGTTTGTCCCAAAGAAGAGTATTTCTATCTTGAATAACTTTAGATTATGCTTCTGTAGTTAATCATTCTGTATTTGAAAATTGGAGTGGAGTATTGTTCCTTTAATACATTTAGCTGTTCTATGCACCAGAGTACATTTTTCATGCCAAGCAAACAATAGTTTCAAAGACTTGGTGGGGGAAGGAAGGGGAGGAGATTCAGAGAAGTGCTAAAGGAGGCCTAAATTTGATGCATAAAGGAGGTAAACAGTTTAGAACAATATCAACAGCTCCTGCTTGAACAATTATTCAGTGTGATGATATCTTTCAGGAAGTACAAGGTCATATTAAAATGGCGATAAATGTAACTGAAAAAGCTTGTCTTCCAAAAGGAGACAAGCTGATGGAGCCAGAGGTAAACACCAGAATTTCTTTAACCACTTCAGATCAGAAAGCTGAAAAAAGAGGCAAGGGTAAAAAGCAAATGCCCCTTTATTTAATGTATTCTCCAATGAGAATACTGTTTTTCCAAGTGTCTATTCTTGAACTGGATTCTTATCAATGCCTTAAATTTCATCAGCTGGAATTCTTTTTGAAGTATCCTCCTATTCACATTTTTGAAAGTCAGGATTTGCCTTTTAATGGAGAAATCTACATCTGTATTTCATTGTAAAGACTGTGAAACACAGCGTCAGTGAGTAAGTAATTCGGCAAAGAATCAGGTTGACTCTTTGGGCAAACCACATATAGAACACAGAAGAATCAGATGACAGCAAATTTATTTTTGGCATGAGAAACTGAAAACTCTTCTAGACTCAAAGCTCACATGTTCATTACATTGGGGCCAAGAGTACATTCCACTTTGGAATAGTACCACTTATAAGGAAGATTGTTTTGTTGTTTTGTTTTTGATTTATCTCTGTAGTTTCCATCTAATTCTCACTATACTGCTCCTCCACCTCCACCCCTGGGGCCCACCCTGCAGGGAAAAATCTGCTCTGCATTCCATATAATACCTTTTCAAACACTTGAAGATGCTGTCCTGCTAGGGCAGGCCATCTTGGCTTAACATTCTCGAAGTGAAATTCATCATCTCTCCCAAATCTAGTGACTTGTTGAGATTTACCTGATCTTGTTGATGGTGACATTGTACCCTTAGTCCCCAGGGTTCAAATCTGAGTTGTGTTTCACTCAGTCCTCTCTACTTCCCATATCAAATAAGTTGTCAAGTCCTGTGGGTTCCACCTAGACAAAACCATTCTCATTCAACCCCTTCCCTCCATTCTGAAAGTTACTACCATCATTCAGTAACTCCTCATATCTCAGCTAGGCAATTGAAATAGCTTCTTAATTGGTCTCCTATTCCGTACCTGCTTCCAGAAAGTTCTTCCTGAGGCTCAAAACTGATCATTTTATGACCGAAAAACTGTGACTCTCTCTACAATAAAATAAGAAACCCATAGCATTGTATTTACCGTCCCACGTAACCTGGGTCCAATCTGCCTCTCCAGCTTTGTTTCTCACCGTTCCATTTCTAATGATCTATGCCATTGCCCAGCACCTCCCTGAGCTGATCATCCATCTTGTGGCTTCATTCATTAGCACTGACTTCCATCATACCTGTAAAGTTCTCCGTCCTAATCTCTCACTTTCATAATCCATATATTCCTTCAAGGCTCAGTTCAGCTGCTACCTTCTCTGATGAATTTTCCTGATTTCCTCTTTCTCCCATCTTGATGAATATGCTTTCTTTCTCCTCAGTAACACACACACACACACACACACACACACACACACACACACCAGTACAATGTAAACTCCTTGAAGGCAGGGACTCTGTTGTTTTTATTTCTACATCCCTGGCACCTGCAATGGTGTGTTTGAGCTTACTTAATGTTTCATAGTGTTTGTACAATGAATGAGAAACCTGGAAGATGGAAAATTTGTGCATTCTATAAAACTGCTTCAGAATTTCTGCCTATGTATTGCCCATGATTCACTGCCCCCCAAACATGCCGCAAATACTTTGATGTTTATTATCCCTCCATCTCTTAAAGAAGAAAGCAAAGCAACAGAGGTCAGAAGATTAAATTGGACATGTCTCAATTCAGCTACCAAATACCAACCTCAAATGCCAACAAGCATTGTAATCAAGCATTTGACCTACATCATGAATGCACTAAGTATCCTTGGAGCAACCAGCCCCTGATAGGATTTTTCCCAGATTTTATTTTTGACTGCCGACATGCCTGCTTAGCACTAGAAAGCTTCTGGGGAAACCCCACAGTGCCAGTGGTATTCTTCATTACAGAGGGATGCTGATGGAAAAATAAAATAAAATAAAATTGTTGGAGTCAGCAGATCTTGAGCTGAATGGGGTGGTGGGACATGCAGTTGGGTGGTGCAGTGAATGAGAATGTGGGCTTGGAAGCAAGAAGACTCATCTTCCTGAGTTCAAATCTGGCTCCAAACACTTACTAGCTGTGTGACTCTGGGCAAGTCCCTCAGCCCTATCTACCTCAGTTTCCTTCCTTTAAAAGGACCTAAAGAAGGGAGTGGCTAGGTGTTGCAGTGAATAGAGCACTGGCCCTGGAGTCAGGAGGACCCAAGTTCAAATTTGACCTCAGACACTTGACACACATTACTAGCTGTGTGACTTTGGGCAAGTCATTTAACCCTAATTGCCCTCCAAAAAGAAAAAAAAAGACCTGAAGAAGAAATGACAAACCACTCTAGCATTTTTGCCAAGAAAACCCCAAATAGGATCCCAGACTGTCAGACAGGACTGAAAACTGCTGATAAAAATGGGAGATAGCACCAGCAGTAGAAGCCACATTGAGTTGGTCATAAAGTGTTATCACCTCATATACCACCTTCCCTTTGCTTTTATTCTTCATTAATTCATTTTATATTCAGAACCAGAGAAGTTATTAGTAGCAAAGGCTTTTCTGCTTCCTAGTTTGCCCAGGGTTCTTCTGGATTTTCTTTGGCAGATATCACCTGATCCTTGGAAACTGGTTTAAGGCCCACCTTGTGAAGGGTTAAATGACATTTCAAAGAATTCATAATGCAAGGTTAAGAGTTGTTAAGGCAACAACAGCATTTATTATATGCACTGTGCCAATCGCTGGGGCTACAAATAAAAAAAGAGACAGCCCCTGTCCTCAAGGAACTTACAACTTCCAAGCCTCAAAAAAGAAATCTTAAAAGCAAGGACACTGGGGAACCTCGTACAGGGGCATCTTGGTCCATGGGGTTGATACCAAGTGGAGCAGCAGAGACAAGTGATATTCTATCACTGTTTTCCTTATCTTCTTTCATTAAATAAATGTCTTTTTTTTTGAGGGGGAGAAGGCAAGGTATTCAGGGTTAAGTGATTTGCCTAAGGTTACACAGCTAGTAAGCTTCTGAGTAAGAAACAAGCTTCTGAGGTCAGGTTTGAACTTGGGTCCTCCTGACTCCAGGGCGATTGCCATCTAGCTGTCCCTCGTTAGTTGTCTATTAAATAATTAAATCCTCTGACTGGCTTCTGAAAATAAATTTGTTAATGGAGACTCTTGAACAAAGGTTTTTGGGAGAATATAGCATTAGAGAGGAGAGGGTTCCATAGCTAGTAAGTGTCTGAGACCAGATCTGAACTCAGGAAGATGAGTCTTCCTGACTCAAACCCAGCATTCTATGCACTGTGGAGCCACCCAGCTGTGCCCACCCCCACCCTAATCACTATCAAAGGTGCTGTAGTTTTCACTATTATCGACATTTTATGTCATTATTGTTCTTGTTTCATATGTGTTAGAACTGAACTAATATCCACCAGGACATTAGATGACATTTGATTCTTGGTAGCAATATCCTGATTGCAGCATAAAACTAAAATCCTACCCATTTAGGTTTATTTAAACCTCCCTATTCTTTATTATCTCCTCTTTCCATCAGCAAATAAAATGTATTGATCTTTCCTAACCATACTGGAAAAGTTTGCAC
>CM053601.1:173407388-173473079 GCA_028646575.1 Pseudocheirus occidentalis | reverse complement strand
TCTTGAAACTTCCCAGTTTGCTTCAGGACAGGTTTTTAAGTGGTATTAGCTCTAAGTTGAGAAAGTCTTCATCTCTGTGTCTTCAGAAAAAAAGACATTTTAATAAGAGAGGAGGTGAAATAGCTCCTTAGGTTCTCCTCCTTCCCTGCATTTTTTTGACTTTCTCATCCCACTTGGTCAAGTAAAGTGAATGGGCATTTGTAAATGCCACCTAGATGCCAGGCAGTGCTCTAAGCACTGAGGATATAAAAGCGGGAGGAGGACAGGGACAGTTCTGCCCTCAAGGAGCTTACAGTATAATGAAGACACAATATGCAAATGACTATGGTCAAACAAGATTGATACTAAAAAGAAAAAAAAAAAGAAAGGCTAGACCCAGAGAAGGCATTACCTTTAAGAGGAATGAGAGGTTACTAAGGAAGGTGAAATTTCAGACAAGACTCTTAAAGAAAGACACAAAATTCAGCAGGTTAAGAAGAGGAGTATAAGGTCATTCTAGGAATGGAGAAATGTCAAAAATCTGAATATGGCTAGCACTATTCAAGCAAACTGGAAGGGCCATTTTTTTTTTAGTTTAAATCTTTTCCTTTTCAAAAGCAAATTTTCATGGAGATTTAAAGATGTTAAGATGTACCCCTAAAAGACCAACTTAGCCTCCTAAATTAGAGTGTATTTTTATGAGAATGTTGATCTGGTCACATTTGATCATGTATACATGGGCATACACACAGAGCTCATACTTTCATACACACACACACATTCCTACATATTACCTAGCCATTATTGCCTTCAGATAATATATTTGGCCCTGGAAATAATCACAGAGATCATCTAGTATAGTGGATAAGAAGATGGACTAGAATTTAGGAAGACCAAGGTGTTAACCCTACCTTACACTTACTAGCTGTGGGACAAAAGGCAAGTCATGTAATCTATCAGAGACCTTATTTTCCCTTCTGTAAAATGAGAAAATTGACTTCAGTGGCCTTTCTTCCAAACTTTAGGTTTTAATCACAGTCCAAACCCCTTTTTTTACAAATGAGGAAAGAACCTGAGGCATGGTATCTTACTGAAGGACACATAGTAGGTTACAGAGATGGGGTTCAAATAAAGATCTGGTCTCTCCAAGTTTGCCATTTTATGTATAATGTCCCATGATATCCTTGTGGCAAACACTCTGCAATCAACTTTCTAAAGACAAGGGGTCCTGTGAAACCTTATAAATGAGTCTTCTAATTTTGGGGCATTAAAGATTCTTGTGAGGGGTATAGATGCAGAGATCCTGCCCCCTCCAAGGTTACTACTGGGAAGGGAAAGGACTAGGAGTAGGGAAGGAATGAGATAATATGAAGAGTTTCTTTGAAATACAAATGAACCATCCAATAGCTTCCTTTTTAAACTTCTTGCTAATAATGTGATAAGCTCTGTTGTTTCTATTTGCTGAAGGAGTATGACTGTAGTAATGGACCTTCTTTTTTCATTACCCTGGGGTTAAGTCCCTGTAAACCTTCTGTAATTACAGACATCTCTAAACTCACTTTCTATAGCTTCACAGTGCAGCTAGATAAGGTATTTCCCAGAGCAGCTGAAAATCGGCAGCTGGGTGCTATATACTATGACATAAACATGAAAAATACTCTCAAACAGCATAAAATGAGTTTTTCCTGATCTATGGGAGCTAGGATTCTAGAAGTAAAGATGAAGAAAAATTCATAGGAGGATGTTACTGTGTCACATACCAATTTTGAAAAAAATGTAATAGTATTTTGTGGGTTCATATATTTAAAGATTTTAGGGGTTGTAGAGGTTATATACTCCGAACCTTGCATTCTAAACACAAAGAAACTGAGTCCCAGATAATTTAAGTAACACACTCAACACCGCACAGGTCATTTAGCTGCTTCATTGGATCCTTCATTTCCTTCAAATCCCATATCAGTCTCCTAGGCACTTGAGGCTTTTCCTTATTTCCACCCCAATCATTGGCACCCAGGTATCAGAATTCTCTACTGTTTGAAATTCCTTAATGTAAGCTTCACATTCACATTAACTGTTCATATATTATATTCATTCAGAATAATATAAATGCCTCAAAGGCAAAGTGGTTTTATTTTTGTCAATCTATCCCCAGTGACATGCACATATACATATATTTTCCTTAAAAAAAAAAGTGTTTCCTGAATTGAAATACTAAACCCAGAATTGTATGAAACAGCCTATCTCCAGAACTAGGGCAAGACATTTAAGGAACCAAAGTGTCCCTTTCTTCTCTTTTCCTTTTATTCTTACACCAGTAACTTAGTTGTACTCAAAAGATATGTTGTAATGAACCTGGGGCATTATCTGGTCCAACTCCTTTATTTGAAATGATGTCTTTGACCTATGTCCCCATCACTCTGTCACCATTTGACTCAAAGGCATGCTCCTATTGCCCTGGCATTTCTGAATGGCAACATACCTTCCCCTGCCATGCGCCACCTGTGGAAACAGCCACTTGTTCTCCTATACCTATGTTTAGGAACTAAGCATTCAATGTTAGAGCAGGAAGTTGGCTTTGAAATCATCTATCCCAATCGTTCGTTTCATAGATGAGGAAATGAAGAATTCAGCGAAAACATGATTTTCCCAAGATCTGTAAAATGAAGAGGTTGGACTAGTTTCATTCCAAAATAAAGATCTAGTATCCTATGATCAGCAACCTATCCTTTCCCTTCACCCTTTTTGTATCTAGAATGTGCTCCATGCTCATATCTGCCTCTTAAAAGTCCTCAATCCCCAGCTTCCTTCTAAGTCTACTGCAAATTCCAAGGCCTTTATGGATCCCTCAGTCAGTGAGTGACTTTAGCAGCTTCTCGTTTCTATGCTTAAAAGTGCTATTTTTTTTACCTCCATTTCTTGCTGAAGTGTTGTTCCTTGCACACCGATTCTCTCCATTAGATCATAAGCTTACATTTTTGCTTACTTTTTTCCTTTTATGCCCTGCTGCTGACACCAGATTTGGCACTGAATATGTATTTATTAAGTCTTTGTTGACTGAATTATCCAAAGAATTACACTGATAACAAGAATTCGGCACATCATAAAGCCTCAACTACGATTAGAGCTTGCGACTTTGATTTTAAATCTAGCATATTTCTTCGCATTATTATTTTTTTCAGAGCTGTGCACTATAAATTGATCTGTGCACTATAAATGATCAAGATTGTTAGCACAGATACTTTCGTCTATGTCAACAGGGCCAAAGCTAGTAAATCCACACCCTTCACGTCTAGGTTGATTGACCCAATAGCTGGCAATCCAGTGTTGATTTGGGATGTATGGGGATGATGTTAAGTGTTGAAACCAGGAGCGATTCTGATAGGAGTTGCCTGATTCTGAGTTTGAGTCTGAGGACAAAGATCAAGGCTGAGAGGCAGCAGAAATGAAATGTCAATAGACAGGGCCAAAGCTGGACCAAGAAGTTTAAACCCTGAGCAGAAAAGTGGCAGGGTGACCTGGTCAAGGGCCTCAAGTCAGAATTAAGCCTCAAGCTGAACTTAAATGGTCTGTAGCCAAGGAAACTTTCCATTGATCCAGGAGCTCAGAGCTGCAACTAATGGGGAGTTTGCCATGTTCCTTCTTAGCCCAGCAGCCTTTCCTGTCTGGGAGAAGAGATTGTGGTGTTTCTTCCTTGTCCTGAAAGGGTCAGGACTTTATGCTTGAATTGGATTAACATTCACTTACTTGCTCTGCATTTGCTGAATTCTCTTCTTATGGTTGCCAGAATTACTGGGGACCCCACCTGTCTTGGATTCTCTAAATATCACATATTCAGCAAAGGTGCTAGAAGCCCAACTTACATGATTATAAATATTCTAGGAGAAGCAGTGCTTCAAAATGTCATCACATTGACTGGAAACTTTCCAATATTCAATAAGAATATTGTTATATTTAATCATACTGTGTCTCATGTATGAGATATTGTGCAGTATGGTTGGCTTTGCATTCAAGTTGTTCCTCTACCAGTGGTTCTCAACCTGTGGGTTATGTTCAATTTAAAAACATCCTACATATCAGATATTTACATAATGATTCATAACAGTAGCAAATTACAGTTATGAAGTAGCAATGAAAATAATTTTGTGGTTGGGGGGGGGGTCACCACAACATGAGGAACTGTATTAAAGGGTCACGGCAGTAGGAAGCTTGAGAACCATGGCAAGTAACTTTATAATTCTAAGACTCTAAATTAGAAACAATTTGCCTATTCACTGGGGGAGGAAAGTGTGGGAGTTTCCCACACTGATAAAACAATACCTCTGAACCAGAGATGGGGAACCTGCCACCTCAAAGCCACATGTGGCCTCCTAGCTCCTTGGGTGTGGCCTTTTGGCTGAGTCTAAGTTTTATAAGAAAAAAAATCTGTTATTAAGGGGATTTATTGTGTGAAGTTTGGATTCAGTAAAAGGGACAGACCTGAGGATTAGAAGGCCACACATGCCCTCAAGGGTGTGGGTTTCCCATTCCTGGTCTTGACAAATAAACTCAAGCAACACATTTAAAACGCAGACCTTTGAGGTTTAAAATATATTTACCAAACATAAGATTGCAAGAACTCTACTATTGATGTAGGAAAGTATCCAGAGGCACTTTATTGCTCTATAAAAAGGTGATTGCTTTTTTTAGGTCTTCAGGTTGGATCAGATTTCTCAAGGGAACTTTGTCTTCTTAGTGTACAGATTGCTCACAATTTCCTGGCTTTCCTTACCTGTGGATGGCCACTTTGAAAAAAAGTGACTGTCACATCCGTATGATTTTGTCACCCCCTAAGGACTGTACTTTCCCTGTGAACTCTTAGAATTTCCTTTTCCTTGACTCCTTGTCAGCCACTTATTGGGACTAGCCAACCCTCACAATGAAAGTAGAAAGATCCTTGGATCAGAAACTGAAGAACTTAGGTTCCAATCCCATCTCTGATGTTAACTACCTGTGAGCTTCACTTTCCTTATCTGTAAATGAAGAGGAAGAGATATTATCTCAGAGGTCCCCAACAGTGTAAATCTATGATCCCATTATTCTTTGATCCTCTCCTGCTTAAGTTTGTTTTTTTTTTCACCCAGAGCTTTTCCAAAGGTCATGTAATTGAAAGGAGACCAAAATTAAAAAAAAAAAGACTTGTTAGGGAAACCTAAGATGACCATGGTTTTTTTATATTTCATGTTTAATAGAGGCATTCCTGGGTTAACAGGTATTTGTGTGTTAGCCTTTCAACCTTCCACCATATATAGCATTGTACTGCCTTGGAAAAGTGTAGGCGGAAGTCCAAATAACTGATTGACAAATAAATTTTTAGAATACGTCTTGTTCATAGGTTTTCTGCTGCTGTTACCAAGTAAATACAAATGACAAGGTTAGGAGGATGCTTAATATACTAAGGGCTTGAATAACCTGACAGACATGTGCTTGCTTCTTAGAAATACACTTCTGAGCAATTTTGTGTTCACCAAGCTCCAATTCTTCATAAGACAAGGTAGCCAAATGAACCTGAAGGGATTCACTCTGGGAAAATTGTCAAAGCCACTGGAATTATTTAAAGATCCATAATTGTCTGGGGGAGCAGATGGCAATCCAATATAATGGAAATACTGGGATTTGAAATTGTTTTATTTAGAAATAGCCTTCGAGCCATTTCTAAATAAAATGAGGAAACAGAGTGAAGTGCAAAGAGTACTGGACTGGAAGGAACCATGGGATAGAGTTCTAGCTCTGTCAGTAACTATATGACCTTGACCAAGTCACTGAATATGTCTAGGTATTAGTTTCCCTGATGTGGAAATGAGGGAACTGGATAAGACAGTGGTTGATATTACTTAAAACTTGAAAGCCTTATACTTCTGTAATGGCAGATACATTTTTGGAGCATTATTCACTGTTCAATAGGATAGTCAAGAAAGCAAGCATTTATTAAGTGTCTACTGATGCAAGGCACTAGCTCACTATTGTGAGCTAGAAAATCAGTGACAAAAGTGGAAGTCCCTGACCTCAAAAAGTCTACATTTCAGCAGGAAAAACAACATGTACATGTACCAATATAATTCAGAGTATAGAGTTCTGAATAGCCTCATTCATACTCCTTGTACATAGGGGAATTGAGTGCCTTAAAAGGCTACCTACATGTCTAGTGATGGAGAACATTTGAAGTCATATTGTCATAGAGTACACTAGAGAAAGATAATTCATGAGAATACTAGAAAGGTAGAGAAGAGAGAATACACAGATTTAATTGTCTAGCCCATATTTTTATTTTTTTCTACAACATATGAAATTCCCTTTTCTACTAGTTGGTAGTGTCATTATATCAGAAGACAACATTATATAGTGAATAGTTTGGGAGTTAGGGAAACCTGAGTTTGAAACCTGCCCCAGATGCTTAGCCAGCTGAATAACCTTGGAGAAATCACTTAATCGCTCTTGGCCTCAATTTTCTCATCAGTAAAATGGGAATGGTAATAGCACCTGACTCTCATAGTTATTTTGAGGATCAAATAAGAAAATATGTATAAGCCTTAAAGTGATAAGAAATGGTTGTTGCTTATGTGAGTTTTTTTAGGTTTTCTATTGTTTTCTCCATATTAGTCAGTCTCTCCACTATTTCTTCTAGTCGTTTTTCTCTTTTTCTTTTATTTCTGACATTGTTCTTATGTAATTTTCAGTCTCCAAGTTCTTCTCTTATGTAATTGTGACTTTTTAGTACTACTGATCTTTCTTTAATTTTTTGAATATATTTGTTTGATGACACATTGTAATGTCTTGAATCCTGTCTTTTTCCATCTCTCCAATTTTTGGTTATTTGACTGTTTTAATTGTTCATATCTCCCTATCTGCCTATCTACCTTTCTATCTATCTATATGAGTATCTGTATAACATCTTATACTATGATACATATGGGCATACATGTTTTTATTCAGACATAAATATTTGTGCACATACGTGTCCTTTCAAATTTTATTATTCTGTTTTGCCTATTTTTTTTAAGAAAAGTAGAATATCACATCTTCTTGTATAACTTCTGCTCAATTGTCTCTCCTCTTCTTGGTGTTTCTCTTTGTTTTTATTTGTTTGGGGTTGAATTTGTCAGCAATCTATCTTCCTCCAATCCTGTCCCTCCAACCTATTGGATCATAGGATTATACAGAGCTGCATGTAACTTAGGAATTTACTTAGGAGTAATCAAGGCCAGCCATTTTGTTTTATGGGCAGAGTAACAGAGGGGGTTGAATGACTTGTCCAGCATCACTCACCTATTAAAAACATTTAGACATGGGTCTCCCTGAATCCATGTCCTGTTCTTTATCCACTACAGAAGACAGCTTCGTCTAAAGATTTCTTTTTCAATCTTCTTTTTATATTTGTCAGAAACTGGTAATCCTGCTCTCTTTCTCAGTGATTTGGACCCAATCAAAAACGACTTTTTAGATTTTCTGGTTTCTTTCAGTGACAGGAAATTTAGCTCTTGAAATATAGATCATAACCTCTCTACAATGTTTCTGGAAAACCTCTTCAGATGCAATATGAATGACCTACATGACTATTATCAGTATGATTTTATTCTAATCAATTCATATATTCATAGGAATACATTCAAGGGAATTTTTAGGTCCCTGAAAAAAGGACCATAAGAGACACTATTTACATGTAATGATGTTTTGGGAATGTATAGTTTTTCATCAGTAAGAAGGCACCAAGAAAAAGGAAATACTATGGAGAATTGTACTTTAACATTTTGAAACGCATTTTGATTTCCTTTTTCTTTAGAGTAACCAGACATGTATTTGAATGATACCCAACTTTGACATATTGAAAGTTCTGAAGTGCCTGTGAAATACAGACAAATAGGTTGTCGTTTCCAGGGACTTTGATGAAGGCAGGGAAAGATGTGTTTTTAGAACAGATGTTACAAAGCAAACCAAGGAAGAAAATATTTCAGTTTCATAATGCAACAGCCAATAAATGTTATCTTGTATTTCAGGCAAGGAATTGAAAGTCAGGACTGCCGCTATCAAATTCTAGCTCAAGGCCCTGTTTTGCTTACTCTCTGGGAGTAGGTAACTAACCTTCATTATGCACTATTTCTCTGTGGTTTAACTGTAATATGTTATTTAACTAAAGCCCAAGCAAGTTAAATAAAAGACTGGAGATTGAAAGGTTTGATAAATTCGAAATAGAAATGAGAAAAAATCCCTGGAAAGAAGGGGAATGGACATAAAAAGTCCATGGAATTTTGCCAATGAGTTATGGATGAGCTGTGACTTAAAACATATTATCCAGAAAATAGATGGTCAGAAAAAGGAGATGTGTTGATCATGTAGTGATAGCAAGTGATAAGAGATGGAGGGTTTATAGGCTTTCCTAGAATGGAACCAATGAAATGTTAAAAGGACTTGAAGAAGTTGCTGAATGAAGAAGACACATCCTTTGTGGAAGACTTTTGAGAGAGCATTGACACAAATTTTATGGAAGGAAAACATGTGGATCAATGTGTTCTATACTTTTGGAGAGAGCATTAACATTAATTAGATTAAAGATTGATTGATATGTTGAAAAATAATTCAGAGCTTAGTACATGGAAAACCCAGTGTCATCTATCCTAGTCAAAACAACTCTAATGATCAAATGAAATAATATGCTTTTAAAATTGCAAACATTAAAACTCTGGGTGAATGCTTACTGTGAACACACCAGGAATATTGCATTAGGTTCTGGATGGGTTTGTTTTAAGAAGGACAAGGATATAATGGAGTACAACCAGTAGAGGCAACCAGGATGATAAAGTGGTGAGATGGATACCATTCCATGTGAGAATTTTTGTAAGAAATTAGTGATGTTTATTTAATCTGAATAATAGGATTTCAAGGATGGAATTTTGGAAGTGGGGAGTAAACAGAAAGCACGGTAGTTTTCTTCCTATATTTTAAATCCTGTCTTGTGTAAGATAAATTAGTGTTGTTCTGACTGGCTTCAGAGATAAGAACTAGGACTAATGAATGGAAAATGAAAAGAGGCTGAAGTGAATCTTTTTCAAGAAATAATTTCCTAACTATTGGAGCTATCCCAAAATAGTATAGGTTACTTGCAAAAATTAGAAATTTTCCAGAAGAGGTTGAATGGGACAGCTGTGTAGTATACCTGGGTTCCTAATCCATTAGAGACTGAGGCTGGTGAATTAATTGAGCTTTATGGAATGTGCTAAAGCTGATCAAGTATCTTCACTAAGTCTGTCATTGATATGATGAAATCCCCAGAGGTGAGAGATTATCATCCAACTAGGTAGTTACATAGCTGAAAATAGAACTAAGCAATCCTGGCTCCCAGTTCAGAGCTAGTTCCTCTACTATACATTATCTCCCTGGATTTGAGGGCATTTATGTCCTACAAGGCTCTTTGGCTAATGTTTTTTTCAGTTGTATTTGACTCTTCATAAGCCTATTTGGGGTTTTCTTTGCAGAGATACTGGAGTAATTTGCCATTCCCCTTCACAGCTCATTTTACAGATGAGGAAGCTAAAGCAAACAGGGTTAAGTGACTTGCCTAGGGTCACATAGCTAGGGTCTGTGACTGCATTTGAACTCATGAAAATAAGTCTTCCTGACTCCAGGTCTGGTGCTCTATATACTGCACTGTGCCCCCTATTTTATTGTTGTTGTTGTTGTTGTTGTTGTTGTTGTTGTTGTTGTTGTTCTTCTTCTTCTTCTTCTTCTTCTTCTTCTTCTTCTTCTTCTTCTTCTCCTCTTCCTCCTCCTCCTCCTCCTCCTCCTCCTCCTCCTCCTTCTTGTCCCCCTACTCCACCTGCTCCCCCTTCTCCTCTTCCTCCTCTACTCTGTCTTCTTAACATTTTCTTCTTCTCTTAAAATCCACTAAAAATTGACTCCAGGACACCTCTTCCCATTTCTCCCATTTTGATCCTCAAGTTTGTTCTTAAAATCATTTTAGTTACTTTTAGAATGGAACTAAGCTCAGGAAGCAATCATTACTCAAGTAATGGGAAATAGACTCTTCCAAACCTTTGGGACTGTAATACAAACACAAATTTAGCATATCAGAGCTGGGAAGGATGTAAAACATAAAATGATAGATCTAGGAGGTAAGTTAGAATATAGAATTTTGGGAGTGCAAGGAAACTTCAAGATTCTCTTCTTTAATCAATACATTTTTATGGAGGAAGATAATGAAACTTTGTTGTTCTAACTCCAGCTTCAAGCCTGTTTCTTGGCATGTTTTGTGTATCAAGGGGTGTAAGAAAAGTCAGCCTGCCTCAGAGAGGGTGCCAAGAGATGGCAGTGGAGATGGAAATTTGGTTTCAGGGAGGACCAGGAGATGAATCAAATATGAGAGCATAAGATCCATGATTGAATAATTTATGTTTATTTCTTTGTTTTGGTTAAATCTATCTACTTATTCATTCATTTATTCACCCATCCATCTACCATTCACTCATTTTAAGGTAAGGCTTCTAGAAATCACTTGAAAAAAATAATAGAGGAGGATGGGGGAGGGGGCAGGAGCCTGCACATGCTGTCATCACTGCTGAATCTTAACTTATCCTGGGCACAAAGCAGGGCCCAGGTCTCTAAATCATGCAGTCCCATAAAAGAATCAAAAGAGGAGGAGATCTTGGGAGACGGCCTGAAGGCTGCAAACCAGCAAAAAGGCAGCTAGGCAGATAGATGTCTATTGTTGTTCTCTCTTTTCAGTAGGGTACAAAACATTATGAACCCATCTGGGGCTTTCTTGGCAGAGATACTACTTTGTCAGTTCATTTACCAGCTTATTTTACAGATGAGGAAACTGAGGCAAACAAGATTAAGTGACTTGCCCAGGGTCACACAACTAGTAAGTGTCTGAGTTTGGATTTGAACTCAGAAAGATGAATCTTCCTGACTCTAGAACTGGTAATCCATGTATTATGGCACCACCTAGCCTCCCCAGATGGCCATCCCCAGGCTAATTCTGGCTCTTAGATCACATTCGAAGATGGAAGTAACTCTTTTACCTAAGGAAACTGAGCTCTAAGGGGGAAGCGAGGGAAGAAACTTGGGGGAAGGGAGGGGAGAAAATTTGAAACTCAAAGGATTGTGGAACTGAATCTTGTAAACTAAAAGTAAATAAGCAAGTCAATAAATAAAAAAAAGAAAAGAAAATTGAGCTCCAAAGTGATCAAATGTTTTGATTTGAGACTACAGATATCTAATATTCAAAGGCTGAAGGGGTTCTCTATGTTTAACCCCTTCACCCAATACACATTGTGTGAACCAAAGAATACTTCATTGACTATTGTCTCTGAGCCTCTAGCTAAAAAGGACATCTACTTTCCAAAAACCAACAGTCACAATTTGTGGAAGGCCAGTGGCCATAAGCCTTATGTGCAAGATAAGGAGAGCAACAGGCAGTTCATTATACAGTTTAAAGAAATGTAATAACTACTAAATAAACATGTCATTAGCTCTGATGACTTAAGGATCTGAGGGTTTTATGTTAAAGACATTTAAGATCAGAGCTAATTAGGAATACAATGCTGCCTGACACAGGGTAATTTATGCACCTTTTCTTATTTCTCTGTTATTTAGCAAAATCAGTCTCTAATCCACAAGGTGTGGCTTGCAACTGCTGGTCTGCCATTTGGACTACAAGCAATTTTTATCAAAGTGCCTAATAAGTCACAAAAATAATATGAGATTTAACTGATGTCCTCCTTTGAAATGAAAGAGAAATAATTGCTTGAATTCATCAAAGAAGGAGGGGAAAAAGCAAGATGTGAGAGGACTTTATTGCCAACCAGAAAGAGGCCATGCTTCTTAGCCTGTTATTTAAGGCCATGGACAGTGGATAGAGCACTGGGCCTAGAGTCAGGAATACCTGAATTCAAATCCAGCCTCTGGCACTTACTAGCTGTGTGACTCTGGACAAGTCACTTAACCTTGTTTACCACAAGTTTCCTCATCTGTAAAATGGGCTGGAGAAGGAAATGACAAATCTCCTCTAGTATCTTTGGTGTTTTGTTTTGTTTTGTTTTGTTTGCTTTTTGGAGAGGGGAAGGCAGAGAAATTGGGGTTAAGTGACTTGCCCAAGATCAACACATATTTTGTGTTAAGTGTCTGAGACTGAATCCAAACTCAGGTCTTCCTGACTGGACAGCCAGTGCCATATTCTCGGTGCCACCTAGCCACCCCTAGTATCTTTGTTAAGAAAACCCCAAATGGGGTTATGAAGAGTCAAACACAATTGAAAATGACTAAGTAACAGCAACCATTTGAGACTTCACGATCTCAGCCGATTTCTCTGTGTTTTCCTATTTCTGTGCCATTTTTTATATTATTCCTTATTCTGCAAAGTTTCTTTTTCCATTCATACCTCTCCTGGGTGGTCGCAATGCCTTCCTTTCAAAGTCAACATAAATATAATCTCATCCATGAAGGTTTTCCAGATCCCCCAAATAAGTAATATCCTTTCTCCTACCCTCTGCTTTACCTTAAGCTTCACATCAATCAGCAATCTTTTATGAAGTTTTAGGCAGGTATTAGATAACATGCTTGCCTTCCAGTCTCAGCTCCTAAAGATCTTATGGGGAGGGAGAGAGGGGGAGTAATTACAACAACACTCAAGGTCCCCATCTGGAAAGGACATCTGAGGCTTTCTAGTTCAACCTGCTTATTTGTTGGATAAGTCAACTGAATTAAGAGGTCATTAAATTACTTTTCCAGAGTCACACAGGTCAAAGCTGTGCATGAGATAAATAAATGTAATACTTAGATAAAATAAATACAAAATAATCTTCACGATGTTGGGGTGCAGTACAAACAAAAAAGGAAAGACCTTATTTGCACAAATCATGTTCTTATTATGAATTCTTTTCTTATGAATGTTTAATACTATAACACCTAACAACAATAGTGAATACGAATGTAATATCTTAAGGTTTACTTATGCTGTTTGTTTACATTTCACAAGTGTTTCTTAATTGATTCTTATAACAACTCTGTGATATTATCAGCTTCATTTTTGTTGTTGTTGGTCAGTTATTTTGATTGTGTCTGATTCTTCATAACCCCATTTGGGGTTTATTTGGCAAAGATTCTGAAGTGGTTTGCTGTTTTCTTCTCCAGGTCATTTTACAGATGAGGAAACTGAGGCAAACAGGGTGAAGTGATAGGGTCAAACAGTACATGTCTGAGGCAGAACTTGAACTCAGATCTTCCAAGTTTTGAGTCTAGTATTCTACTTATTGTATCACTTATTTTGGCATGTGCCTATCTGTATTAGACTGTGAGTTCCTCCATGGAGGAATCTAGAATTACTATAAACTTTGTTCCATGATCTGTCAATAGGAAGGACTCTTAGTAAATGTCTGGTGCATCAAATGGTTGTGACTGATTGGCTAGCATAGTCTTCAAGGACAATCATTTCCCATATAAAGAGGAGGTAGATAACATGTAAGATATGGAAGCAAGAGGTCCTGTTTTCAAATTTTGCCTCTTAAACTTCCCAACTATAGAACCTTTTCTTTTCAGTTTACTAGCAGTGAAGTAGAGAGTGGGGCAAGGCTATAAAGCCTGGTAGAGCTAGCCTTTTGGGGTATAACAAGGCTCAAATGAACTAGTTAAGTAATTCAATTTAACAAATATTTATTAAGTTACTATTGTATACAAGATGTTATAAGGGGGAATGGTATTCACAGAGTTCTTAGAATACTTTCAAATCCGAATTAAATGCTAATTCTGGCTACTTTAAATTATTACCACCAAACTTTGGTACTTTCAGATTCTATTTTGGATGGGAAAGTCAGGAACGTTTTTCATAACCCTGTTTTAGTACATTCAGTGAGGAAAGGAAAGGAAGAAAAATAGAAGAAAATGCAAAAGAAAGAAAAAGGAAGGAAGGAAGGAAGGAAGAGAAGGAAGGAAGGAAGGAACGAAGGAAGGAAGGAAGGAAGGAAGGAAGGAAGGAAGGAAGGAAGGAAGGAAGGAAAAAATGAAAAACTACAATCTCCCCATGCAGACTTTATTTCATCAAACATTTTTGGTGCCAGACATTTCTTTCCTTTTGTAATTGCCTTTCACTCATTCCTGCTAAACCTGATTCTTTAACAAACCTCTCTGTTCCTTTCAAAGGCAGGACAATCCTTCCTCCCAGTAATCTTATTAACAAGCTCAAAGTCCTCCTTCATTCTTAACTGCCTCCCTTCATTATCTTTACCATTAACCAGTTGCTAAATCCTGTTCATTCTACCATCCCAGTACTTCTTGCACTAGCTCAGACCATCCTCTCTCACATGCATTGCAACAATAGACTTCCAAATGGTTTACCTTCTTCTCTCCTCTTCTTTTTCTAATCTCCCCTCATGTAGCCAATGAAATAATGTTTCTGAGTCACAAGTGTAACCATATTATTTCCCTGTTCAAAAATCTTCTGCTCACAATCCTTAACCTCACTCATCAGCTTAACACACCACTTCCTTCCCTGAAATGTCCCCTGATCCCAGCAGTGAGCAAGATTCTTTTTCCTCCCCAAATTAACTTTGAATTTATCCATTCTGAATGGCACAACCCTGAGAAAGAAAAAGAAAAGTCTTGAGTGCCAGGGATTTTTTTTCACCTTTTTTTTCACCTTTCTATCCTTAGTTAAAATCATGGTACTTTTTTACATAGCAGATTTTTATGCATCTTTGATGAAAGTAATATTAAGCTCACTGGCACTGTTTCTATAAAGCTAGGGCCAATCAGTTTCCTTGGAGTTCTCTTCACCATTCTTGTGACTTCCCAGGCCAAAACTCCCTTCCCTGGCCACCTCCTTCCCCCACCTCCATGAGGTGTGACCTGTTAATAGAATGTGATTTTCCTGAGGAGGTCCAAAGACTATTTTTTGTATGTTTTATTGTTAATGATGATCATGATCATGACAGTGATAGCCATTTTTGGTATAATGCCTTAAGGTTTACAAAAGGCTTCTTTTTATTCACACAACAAACCTGTGACTTAAGTACTACTGTTATCTCCGTTTGACAGCTGAGGAAATTGAAGGTGAAAAAGATAGAGATTTGTTCAGGGTCATATATTTGTGAGGCAGTATTTGACCTTGAGGCTTCCTTGCTCAAGGTCCAGATGTCACCTCAATGACTTTTTATTGTATATCTAGTGTTAGGATGAGGATACTGCTTGGCTCATGCAACATACAAATGGGTGGATAGATGACAGACAGACAGACAGACAGACATAGATAGATAGACAGACACACACAGACATAGACATCCATAAATAGTATGTGTATATATTTACACACTGCTATGTTTACCACTATATAAAATTGAGTGAATGAAAAATTATGTTTATATATATATATATATGAATATATATAAGCATACATTTGCGTTTATGTGTTTTGTATATTATATATACACACATATATTATATAACAAACACAAATCCATGTATGTATATATGTATGGGTGTGTATATTTTTATATATTTACATAATTTCTTAATTCACTCTTAATATGATGGTGAATATATAGCATTTCTTGGAAAACTTCCCTATCAGCTGATGAACTCACTCAGCTACCATTGAGTGGCTCAGTTCTGTGGCATTTCTTTTTTTAATTTATTGGAGTCTTTCCAATATACTTTCTAATAACCAGGTTTGTTGTAAACATGCCTTCTTTCTCAGGCATACACAGAATCCTGCCATGTTTTATATTATAGAGTCATAAATTTCAGCACCTCATCAATTTCAGTTCCCCTGAAAATTACCCTGAGGGTTGATTGTTCAATAATTTGTCAGAGCCCTCTTAGATGAATACTTTTCAATTTGATATTCAATGTGATAAACACTTATTAAGCTCCTACTATTTAACATTACCAGAGAAAGCAAGGTAAGGTAAAATTCCTTTAGATGCACGAATTCAAAGATTGAGAGCACATCCTTCAGCATATTGAGTGGAACCCTTGATGGAAGTTACACAGATCAAAGAAGAGAATGTGCATGAAATGTTTTCCAGGATTTAAAATGTGGGCTATTACAGTGGAGAGAAAGATTTGTACACATTTTTTTAAATCTAAAAATCAGCAAAAGTAGGACTTCAGAAGGCAAGGAATTCTAAATCTAATTCCTTTCTACCATGCCATGCTTCCTCTTTGGTTTAGCTATGGTAAAAAGTGGTTGAAGAAGAATAATCTGAAATAAATCTAGTTACTCAGACAACAGAGGTGTTAAAGTGCCAGTTTGGGGATTGGTTTTGTTGTTCTTGCTGTTCCTGAGAGGCAAATGGAAATACTTTGAAGTTTTTAAGCAGAAGGAGCGACATGGTTACAGGACTGTGATTCAGAGAGATTATTTAACCAGATATGTGAAGGGTTGAGTGGAGAGGAGAAAGACTAGGGACAGGGAGGCATGTTAGGAAACTTTTACCTTTTTGGATATATTTTATTGATTTTTTTTCTGTTTTTTACATCATCATAGTGTTTTTTTTCTCAATGTCCCTTTCCCTCTCCTGAGAGCCATATTATATAACAAATAATATTGAAAGAAAGAGAGAAATCAAAAGAAGAGATTGGAAGAGGGGGAAAATCAATACAACTAAAAGAAAAATTGAAAAAGTCCCAAAATGTGTGCTATATGCAAAACCTGTGGATCTCCCGTCTTCAGAACCCCTTCTGCAAAGGCATGGACTCGGTATGTTCTTCTCATATATCTGCATTTGAATCATATTTGATCTTTATTATTTTGCTACACTCATTTTTGATGTCTTAACATTTATGGCTATTCTTTCCATTTACATTGTTGTGTTATTGTCTTCTTGGTTCTGCTTATTTCATTTTGCATCAGTTAATGTAAATCTTTCCATTATTCTCTTCATTCATCACTTTCATCATCTTTTATCACTCAGTAATATTCCATTATATTCATGTACCACAATCGATTTAGCCATTCCCCAATTGATGAGCATGGGCTTTGTTTCTAATTTCTTGCTACCACAAGAAGTGTTACTAGAAGTAAGCTGGTGTATATAGGGGCTTTCTTTTTATGTAGGTATAACCCCAGTAATGCAATCTCTGGTTTGAAGAGCATGGGGCATTTTACGCACTTTATTTGCATAATTTCAAATTATTTTCCAAAATGTCTGTAGCATTTCACAGCACCATTAACAATGTATGAATGTGTCTAGAATCATACAATCTTTCATTGACTATTGCAATTTTTGTCATCTCTGCCAAATTGCAATATGTGAGAGGATGCTTCATGATTGTTTTGATTTGCATTTATCTTATTATTAGGGATTTGTAGCATTTTTTCATAAGGTTATGAATATTTTCAATTATTTTGAGAACTATTTGTTCATCTGTAATGGTAATCAATTTGTATCTAAGTATCTGATCTACTTAGCCCTAAGAATCCTATCCACTTAGCCCTAAACATCCAACAAATTGATTACCATTACATTATCTCCTTTGATCACTTGTCTATTGTGGAATGACTACTAGTCATATACATGTATTAATTGTTTGTGTGTCTTGGATACCAGACTTTTATCAGAGAAAGTAGATAAAAAGATTTCTACCCATTTGGCTCACTTCTGTTGCTACCTCGATCCATTATTGTTGTCTGTGCATTTTTTTCAGTTTTAAGTAATCAAAGTTATAGATTTAATATTTTTTTTAACGCTCTCTCTTGTTCATTTAAGAATCCAACTCCAATGTGTAGCTTTGAGGAGTATAAGATTGCCTTTCCTTCTATTTTTTTAATATAGTCTGATCTGTCATATTAAGGTCCCATATCTATTTAGAATGCCCCATAGGGTATAGTGTAAGATTTTCTAGAATGTTTTCCAGGATATTTTCATCAGGGTTTGTTTAACTGCATAAAGATTTCTTTCCCAGATAATTCATGTTTCCTGCTTTGACACAAACTGGGTTGAATTTCATTGTTTCTGATACATGTCTAATCTGATCCAGGAAACTTCTTTTACCCAAGTGGGAGAATGAGAGACTGAAATATTTTGGTGAGTCCATGAGTAGCAAGAGCTAGAGAAATGTGGCAGTTACTGTGCTGGGAGAATCAATAGGACTTTCAAATGATTGGTTCAATGGGGTTGGGGGAATGAAGAAAGAAAAGAATCGCTCATGATTCAGACAGTGATTAAGTGGGAATTCTTTGAATATGGGGGCCTTTGTGGCTTTCTCTGTATTTTACAGTGCCTAGCCCATAGTAGGTGTATAATAAATGTTAGTTTGCTGCCTGACTGATACCAACGACAAAAATTGCTAAGAGGGAAGAGGGAATACAATCTCGACTTCAGTGTTTACAAATCAATGTTTGTCCAGGTGCTGTGTGTGATGCATGCCTATAAGGTCTGCTGTGGAGGATGCTGAGGTAGGAGAATTTCTTGAACTTAAGTGTTCTGATCCATAGTGGTCCAGGCCAACTGGGTGTCCACACTTAGTTTAGTAAAAGGGGGACTACCAGGTCAGAGAACCATTCAGGTCAAAACTACAGGGGCAGAGTAGAAGTAGGCTCATATATACCCATTGTGCTTCCAAATTGTGTGAAATTTAAAAGGTCAAAAATATAAAATAAAATTTTTTAAAAAATATTTGCTCTTGAATTGAATTAAGTTGTCATATCAAGTTTGAGTTTCCAGAAGGATTTTCTTATGGAAATGCAGGAAGCTGGAGTTGTGGATTGGAAGCTCCCATGTTTGGGATTTGGTTCATAAAACTAGAAATCATCTTGTTTGTTGTCATAATTGAAACCATGGAATTAGATGAGAAAATCAAAGGGAAGGGAGTAGAATGAAATGAAATTAGGTCCAGTACAGGAAGTTGTTTGGCACCACTTCTGTCATAGGGATTACAGAAAAAGACCATGAATCAAGAAAGGAAATCAGTAAGTGGATTGTCTTATAGGAGGAGAAGTAGGAGGCCATGGTATTATGAAAACCAATGACCGTGCATGCAGAAGCTTGGGAGGTAATGGGAGAAGGGTCTGAGGGCAGTAAAAAAAAATGCAGAGCTGTCAAGAAGAATGAATACTTAAAAGAGCTGAATGGATTTATCAATTAAGAGACTGTCAGTAACCTTAAAGAGGACAGTTTTCACCTGATGGAGCTATAAGCCAGATAGCAAAGGTCAGAAAATAAATAGGCGTAGACTAAATGCAGATAGTGAGTACAAACTTTTTCATAGAACTTTAAAAGTGAAAGGATTATTGATTTAGAGCTGGAAGAATTCTCAATGGCCAGATTAGTCCAAGCCCTTCATTTTAACTAGGGAAATTAAGTGCATTTAGGGTAGACCAGGTAGTAAGTATGAGGGGTAAGATACAAAGTCGGGTTCTATGATTTCAAAGATAGTGGGTATGTATATGTTAAACTCCACCCCCATCCTCAAAGTGCAGTGATCATAGATTGATAGCCGGAGGGTTTAGCTTCATTCAACCTTTCTCTTTTCACAGATGAGTAAACTGAGGCCCAGAGAACTAAAGGCCCAACATTCATTCCATTGCAACATAATATGATCATGACAGAATATTTTAAGGATGTTGTTAATGGAAAATTATATAAACCATGGAAAGGTTTGACAGTGTTGATTGTGGGAGAGAAGGACTCTTCATTGAATAATGTTATTTTTATACTATTGTTATTTTCCTATAGTTCCCAGTGGATTATTTCATATTTGGCATGTTTTTAGTGGTTGTCCCTAGACCACCTATTTTAGAGAAATAATTAATGTGGAGACAATTGAAAAAAAACTTGCATTCAAAGACAGTGTTTTTCATTAAAAATATTCTTTACCTTCTGGCCTAAGAGTGACAAAAAATAGCAATTAAGAAAAAAACCAGCATGCCAAGCCCAGTCTTAATGTTGGCTTATCACACTTTCTGGGTTTTAATTAATATTAATCTGGATAAGTTTTAACTTTAAAAATGTTAATTTAACTCACTAGGTCTCCTGGCTCATTAATCTCTTCAATGGTGTCATTTAGGAGAAAATGCCTCATCAAACAATAGCATCTCTATCCTAGAAGTATGTAATAGCAACAGCACAAAAGAATCCTCCGCCTCCTGATAGTTCTCACTTCTTAGCATTTCTTCTCTTGACTAACATTGGGCTTTGAGGGGCTCCCATCTCCAAGAAATAAGGATCTCAAAATGTGACTTCCTTTTCCCAAGAATGTATTTTTAAAAGAAAGAGGAAGAGAAAGGAGGTGAGAAGAGAGGGAGAAAAGGAGAGATAGATAGAGGGAGAGACAGAGACAGTGAGGGAGACAGAGACAGAGAGAGAGACAGAGAGACACAGAGAGAGAGAGAGAGAGAGAGAGAGAGAGAGAGAGAGAGAGAGAGAAAGAGAATATCAGAAATTTAGTTTTCAGTTGATAATTTTTTTTTTAAGATCTGCATTCAGACTTGGGAGATAGGTAGTCTCCCTCTAGCCCTATCCATGACTTGTAGGTTAGTAGCATTGTACTTTACTCTTCTTCAGTTCACTGTTTTAAGATCTTATATTACTGTTCCTTCCCCATTTAATTTGATATCCTGTGCTATTGCCTCTTCACTGCTTGTCTTCTGTGTCTAGAATTCCATCCATGTGGAGCCATCTCCAGTTGTCTTAATCTATTATCTTGCCACTGGACCCAGATGGCTCCAGAGGAGAAAGTGAGTCTGGTGACCGTCCACAGCCTTCCCTCACTTAATTATCTTCTCAATGTCATGTTCCTCTTCAACAACAAAGGTCAAGAAATAGCTATCTACCTTTATCTCTCCCTCTAGATTTCTTTTGCTTCCTTCAAGACTCAACTCAAATCCTATCTTCTGCACGAGGTCTTTCCTACCACACCCCCACTTCCCTTCTCCTACTAACTTCCCTCTGAGATCACTGATCCTGTACATATGGCGTATAGACATGGTGGTTCACAGACTGGCTCCCGTATCAGGCTATGAACTACTGGAGGACTCATTTTCTACGTGAGCATTAATTTGTTCCCAGCAATTATCACAGTGCTGACACATCATGAGGGCTTGTTAATGCTTGGTAGTGATAATGAGGATGATGATGAGGATGCCAGAAATAGATGCCCTGCCCCACTCACAGAGTTTTTGCTGAGAAACCTGTGAGGTAATGAGTATGCAAATGTTCTAAAAATGCCTGAAGCCCCAAGGAAAAGGTGACAATATAGCACTTACCAGGAAGGGGAAGGGAGGACCATTTTTATCAAGCATCTAGTATGTGTCAGGTGCTTCACTAAGCACTGGGAGGATCTGTTTAATCCCCCCAACAACCCTGTAAGGCAAGTGCTGTTATTTAACCCATTTTTACAATTGAAGGTTCAGTGACTTACCCAGGGTCATGCAGGTTAATTGTCTGGGATCAGATTTGAACTGAGGTCTCCTTGACTGTATACCCAGCACTTTATCCACTGTGCCACCTAGCTGCTAGGAACTGGATGCTTCTTGACTTCTATTCTGGCACCCACTTGTCCCCCCTTGCTCAGGGTCATTTGTGGTCAGTTCTTGTCCAGAGCAGGAAGTAGGATGCCTGAACCACAGGACTCATTGTTCTCAGCTCACAAGCTTCTTTTCTACTCCTGACTCTACATCACTGTGACTCAGACATCGTGCCTGTTTATGTATGTATGTATGCATGCATGCATGCATGTATGCATATATGCATGTGTGTATATGCATATACACAGACACACAAATATATATAATATATACATAGGTATATATATGCAATGTGTATTACACATAGCATGTGTGTGCAATTATACATTATGTTCAATATATAAATACACAAAATATATACCCATATCTGTGCATGTGTATATACATATATACATATACATAGATTATGTATATTCATGTATATATATACATATACACATGCACACACATATATAGATATGTATGTATAGTATATACCTCTAATCAACATTTAACATTTCCTTTAGTAATTTGAAATCATTATTGTGAAAGGGGGTTTACATCAGTGTAACAGCAAGCACCCTAACATACCTAGGGCAGCTGCTAGCACAGGTTCTTAGATCTGCTTTACTAAAGGAAAGCAACTCAAAATGGGTTAACCGTCTCACTTTAATCAATCAGACATATATCATTTACCTAGTTCAGGGAAAAAAGTCAGCACTCTGAACTTAAGAGAATACAAACAGAAGTTAGAAGCACAAGTTACAAGCAGACCAAGAAACAGATCAGCAGACAGGCTTCCAGCTGTCTGACCATTACATCCATACCTATTCAGTTACCAGAGAGGAAAGCATCAACATCTGGGTTTTTCAAAGCTGGGGGTCTCGATGACTTCCCAGAGTCTTGTCTGGCCAAATCACACAACTCTTCTCAAAGTGAGCCCCAAAGCAAAACTTTGCATCAAAGTGTACATGTAGCCTTCTCCTCAGTCAGAAAATGTCACAGCCTTCTTGACCCACTGCCCAATCACAGAGTAACAAGGTGTGGACATTCCTGAAAAAACAAGCCTCCAGCCACAGGCTCCACATGACCACATTCAGCCTATTAGGGGGAAGGGTATACTTTCAAATCAGGGAATATTCTCAGAGCCACTTAAGCCACTTAAGCAAAGGGTCTAGGGTCAGGGAAGATCTTCAAATTCCCATAACAGTCAGTCAGTAAAGCTGCTTTCTGTCACTGAGGAAAAAGCTTGGATAAAGGATACAAAGGCAAAGATGGAACCATCCCTGTGCTGTAGGAGCTTACAATCTAACAATCTAAGAAAGTGAGATAACATGCACATGGTTCACCTACAAGGGAATAGTGCTGAAAAGGCACTAGAAATTTTAAAGATTTCAAGAGATAGCAGTGAGAAAAGACTACCTTATATAGACCAGCTCTTTCATTCATTCATTCATTCATTCATTCATTCATTCATGTGAATGAGAAGTGCATGAAGATGAGTGGTATTACATTCTGGAAATGTAGGTTGGGGTCAAATTATGAAGAGTTTTCAGTATCAAACTGAAGAGTTTGTATTTTGTCCTAAAAGGAAATTTTTGAACAGAGGAATAGCATGTGTGCTTTACAGAAATAATCTTGAATGTTTGGAGTATAAATTGGAGAGGAAGAAAGGCTAGAGTCAAGGGCACCATTTGAAGCTTATTGCAGTCATTGTGGTTGGAGGTTATTCAAGTATTCTAAGAATCTGATCTGAGGTCAAAATTTTACAGCTAGAAAAGGCACTGGCTTGGCAGACATGGTGGAGGTAAGATCAATAGGAATTGACACTTGATTGGACTTAGGGAGTGAAGGAAAGAAAAAAAAATGAAAGATCCCTTCAGGTTTGATAGATGAGTACCTCCACACATATTCTTTCCTTCAACAAATATGAGAAAATTTGCAAGATGGATGGACTTGGGGAAAAATGAACCTGGTTTACCAGAACTTCAACCCCTTGGATTCCATTGTGAGCTATGCCTTGAATCAATAGATCCAAACTGGAGTGACTTGTAGTACAGCTGTTCATTGGAATATGGAGAATAGTTCAGTTAGTCATTATCCTAATAATGCAAGTCAACAACTTTTTATGCCTCGGTTTTCTCTCCTTTAAAATGGGAAGAATGATACTTCTGGTAGCTTCCTGGGAAGATAGCTGTGAGAAGAGCAAATTATTTTTAAGATATTTTTCCAAATCACAAGCAATTTTTCTCCCTATCACACTTTAATAACACTTGGGGTTCATAGATATCTTTAGTGTCTGAAATTTTATATACATGCACCGACTCATTTGAACATTATAGGAACCTTCTAAAGTAAATTATTAAGACATTAGTATCCTCACTATTCTGAGGAGGGAATCAGGCATCCTCAAGGTTAAAGGAATTTTCGATGGTCCCACAGCTAATGCATCAAAAGTGGACATTGAACCCAGGTCTTTCTGACTCTCAAGTGTATTTACTCATGCTACCCTTCCCATTACCAAATTAAAGTGTTGATAAATGAGATTCGTTGGTATCTTTCTTGGTTGTTGGAAGGAAAGGGTCTGTTAAAGAAATCTACAGCAATGGAGGGGCAACAGGGGAGTGCAACTGATAGTTCGAGGCTGAGGATCAGAAAACTCCTCCTCATGAGTTCAAATATGGCTTCAGGCACTTACTAGTTCTGTGACCATTAGCAATTCATATAACTCTATTTTCCTTAGTTTCTTCATCTATACAATGAACTGGAGAAGGAAATGGCAAACCACTCCAGTATCTCTGCCAAGACAACCAACAAAGAGTTGGACACCACCAAAACAACTAGGAATGGAAGAACCACATTCTGACCACTTCCACCGTGATGGTACCAATGTTAGAGTCATTTTAAAAACTTATAATGCTAATTGAAGTAACCCAAGGACAAATCACTATGCAATTCTTAAGCCTTTATATTTAATGCTATGTGGATTGCTGCACAAGTGGATAAAATGCAGACTTCTTCTGAGTATTTGAGTCCTAAGATGTGAGATCATCTTCTGAAGACTCGAAAACAACTCTGTGATGGTGACGATGTTGATGGTTTGGCTCTGGTTATTAGTTATTGTTGAATGGAACAGAACACTTCCTTGCAGTTCCTTCCCCAGGACAGCCTTGTTTACTCCTTCTTTCCCTTGGCCTTCCTCCCCCATCTCCTTGTTCTACCTGCAGAAATCAATCCTTTGAAGAAGAGCCAAATTGTGACTTCCTCCAAGTCCCCACAGTTGTCCGTTACAGCCTCCAAATCCATTCTCTCTGAGTACCATATGATTTACGCTTGGCAGAAAATCTGGAGGATGAATCCCCCTGCAGGACCTATTGAGACATGTGCAAAGCCTCCTTTTCCACATGATTTATGCCCTTCGGGGCAGACAAACCATTGATAATCTCCTGGAGGCCGAGGGCCAGTCTGTTTCTGTCCAGGGACAGAGAATGGCTCAAGATTTATTCCTGTTCCTAGCTAGCTCTCTCCCCCTGCCCTCCCTCTCTGTTTTTAGGCCCAAGATGGTGAAATCTCTGGCTTCAGATTTATCATAACACACAGAAGTCGATAGGCAAGCTAAAGCCATCTGTTTTCTATAAATTTAATGATTTGATTATAGCGCCCTATAGAACACTCCCCATCAGGAAGGGCCTGTATTTTACTCAAGTGCAAGAACATTCTCTCTGGCTGTGATTTAAATATACCAAAGCCTGGGAACTCTCTTTTTAATTATCACTTCTATGTTTCACAGTTTCCCTAGGAAGTACTTGAATTGCTCCCCAAGTAGATTATAACTCAGAGGAGACAAAGGGGGAAATTCTATCCGTGAAATGAAAGAAAGTAAAAGGAATTATTTAATGGCATTCTTAGATGGGCTCAAAACAAGGACCTTATTCTCTTGACTCTTCAAAAAAATTAAGAAGAGAAAGAAGAAAGAAAAGTTTAAATTAGTTTTGAATTTGAATAGTATTTTGGTTTTGGCTCTGGGGAGGACTTTTTGGGTCCTAAAAGGCATTTCTGATGATTGTTTCTCATAGAGAACAGACTGCAGCATTTGAGCTGTATGTAGCACATGTCCATCTGGTTCATCCCAGTTCCCTGCCTTCTAACAGCAGGGATAGGGCAGTTCCTCATTCCTTTCTCAAAATTCTAAGGAGATACTTCTTGTAATAGTTGACACCAGCAATGCTTTGAGGTTTGTATAGTTCTCTGTAATCTCATTTGTCCCTTCTAAGAATCTTGGAAGGTAAATACTCTGTTTATCTCTACTTTTATAATGAGGAATCTGAGGCTGAGGGAGAATAAGGCTTGCTCAGGATATCACAGTTGATGAGTCTAAATCAAGATTCAAGCTCCAGTCTTCCCAAGTGCCCATGCTCAGTATTCTTAGCACTGCACCTCAATATGCCCAAGCAAACTCTGTTGAACAAGACATAAACATGTACAGAACACTTTGATCATAAGTTCAGTGAATGCATAGACAAAATTGAAATATTCCTTGGCTTCAAGAAACTTTTATTCTAGTTGATGATATAATAAATAATAAAAATAATACCTACTCCCTTTGAGAAACATCATGATTTTGATATTGGAAATCTGGCTCTGAGTGTGAATACATAAAGTGTTTTTGCAGTGAATATTCATCTTTCCAGTAAACAAAGCCCCATGGTCTCTAAAGGTATTCCCAACAATCCACTTGCTTTATTTGCAAAGAACCTTGTATGTGCTGCAGGAGCAATCTGAGAAATTTTCTCAAGCTACAGAGAAAAAAAAAAGATTTTCCTGGAGATGGAGTTAGAGAGAAATACCATTCACATAGAAAGAACCTTTAATAGTATACTATAAAAAGGATAGATGACCTATAAATGCATTTTAGTACTTCAAATAGGCTTTCCTCGCTAATACTTGTTTTTTGCTGAATGAATGTGGTCCTTTGAGAGTATTGGATTTAACTCGTGTAAATGTAGATTTATATATGGATTAGACAGTATTGGGGGGAAAGAATCAAGACTCCTTGCCAACACTTGCTATAAATGATTTCTTTATTTTCTCAAACCCACCCCCAGCCCCCCACTTCTTTTAGCTTTCTATTAGAAAATTAAGTCCTACTATGGAGAAACAGTTGTTGTTAGCTTGGAAACTAAACCACTGATAGGACCTTGCCACTATATATTTCTCCCCATCCTCATCCCCATCCCCACAGCCCGCTATGAAGGACAGTCAGGGTATATATGGCTTAATTCCTCCTATATGTCATAGCAGAAATTGAGAGACTCCAAGCAAGGACCATTAGTTCGACTTGTTTGATGACCATTATATCAAAAGAAAGCAGCCCCAATCTTTTAGGAAGACAGATATTCAGGGGTAAATAGGTTATTCTTTAATACAGTACCAGTGGTCATCTAAATGTTGGTTTAATTACAATTCATTACCTTTTTGACAAGTGCTTTGGTGTTTACATTATATTCTCTCTACAGCAGCCCTGGGGCAGAGGTGGACATAGATCCTTATGTCCACTTTGAAGATGACAACACTGAAACTCATGATGATAGGATGATTTGCCCAGGGTTTCATACCAATACCATCACCCAAGGTTTCTAAACTCTTGGTTTATATGCTTCACCTCCCCACCAACCCAGTTCACCATATTAGAGACAGTATATCAATAGGAAAAATTGTTTGGGAGATCCCATCCTTGTTTTTTTATCAATTACCCTTCTCTTTCCTGAAAGTCTCCAACCTTTCAAGGTTCTAAGCGCCCACCTGTCATCCATGGTGACTCAAATGCTCCCCTAAGTGACCATCCTCAGCAATGCTCAGGGCTTAACATTTTTCCCAACCCCCAAACACCATCAAGTCCATTCATTTTGTGTCCTATTCCTTCATCCTTTTGCTTACCAACTATCTAGTCTCATAAATTACAGCATTATATTATTGATTTAGAGTTGGAAGCGAATATGAAGATCTGAAGTCCAAGGTTGCTTTTTTTGGATAAGGAGCTTGAGACCTCTAGAGGCACAGTGACATGAACAGGGTTACCCTGATTAAAAAATGCCTGCATGAGACTTCAAGCTCCAGTCTTCTACCTCCAAATACTATACCCTTTCTATGTATCAATAGGGGATAATGGTCTGTATTGAAATTATATGAATGATAAATGAGATAATATATGTGAAGTGATTTCCAAAGCTTAAAGCACTATGTAAATGTTAGCTTTAATAATACCAAGATTAGCAATAGTAATTCACATTTATGCAGTGATTTAAAGTTTATGAGATACTCTTTCATAGGAAGCCTGTGAGGTAGATAATGTGGATCTTATGATATCTGGTTTACCAATGAGGAAACAACATCAAGGCCATGGATAAACCAGTGGGATAGACTTGCCCAGGATCACATAGCTTGTGAGCAACTGGGTTAGGATGAAAACTCTAGGAGCCCTGAAATCTATAACAATGCCCCACTCCACACTGCATCATTACCTGCATTATGAATGTCTTAATCCATCAGCTCAGTTTCCTAGGATCATAAATTAAAAGAGAAAGGGAATATAAAGGTTTTTTTAAGGGGGGAAATTGAGAACCAATGATTTTTTTACTTTTTTTTTTTTTAGCTTTTATACTGCCCAGATGGTGGTAAATGGCAAAATTTGGTTTCAAATCAAAGTCCTCCAAATCAAAAAGTAATCTATTTCCTATAATGTTATCTGATATATGTCCCTTCTTTTATAAAATGAGAGGATTGGACAAAATGGTCTGTAAGGTGTTGTTAATGAAATTGTGCCCCTCCTCCAAGCACATCAATTATGCTCACATTTTCTAACTCTGGATATGTACATTTCTATGTGTGGCAGGTTTATGGAAGAAATATTCCATTGATACATTTTTTACTGTGTTCTTTCATTTAATGCCCTTCCTTTGAATTAATTGTAGCCTCTGGCAAACTAGTATAATAAAACACATAGATGGGGGCTCATGTACTATTGCTCTAAATAAATGCACGTGTGAAAAATACCTCAAATTTCAAGTTTGTTTGCTGAGAATAAATATATGCAAGATGCTCCATCCTCAGGACCCATATACCTTCTAGCTCTAGATCTATAGTGTTAAGAGTCAATGGGAATTTAAGGCAACAGTAGGCCAACAGGTAAGATTTTGAAGGTGCCCCTCATATCTTACCCTATGTGTAGATAGTTGTCTGTTTTATTTGCATAAAAAGCCTTATTGGCAGAAATATTTCATCTTCCTAGCCAGGCGAGTGAATCTATCAGAAAACACTTCACCCTTCAGGGCTTTCCTCTCCCCATTAATAAATATTAATTGATGCAGATGGTTTTCTAGGCTCAGGAGCATGCTGGGCCACTGGCTCCAGCTTCCCTAGGTGAACGCCAAACAAGTATTCCTTTTTTTCTTCTGTTCTTTCCACAGACAGTTCAGAGGTCCTATTCATGGCAGACTGCTGTAGGTGAATAACTTATCATTGGTCCTTAAGCTCCAGAAATAAATCAAGTTACAAATTCTGAGGTTCATCCACATTTGCTGCCGCCTTCCTGTCCACGTTAGGCCATGATGCACTATAAATAACACAAGCTGTTGGGGGGAAGAGCTGGGTTCAGGAATTTCAACGACATTATTCAGGTTTATGAACATTAATTAATATTCACCCATCTGTCTCTTTGCACTTCCTGCTCCTCCACTTATGCAAATAAGGCTGTCAATTAGTCTGGAGGCTGGCAGGACATTAAAGGGTCCTTTGTCTGAATGTTTTTGCAACACATAGATTTTTTTGTTTCCCTTTTTGGAGGCCTTCTTATAAGATTGTGCACACAGTAGAGAAACATAAATAACCTTTAGAGCATTGGCGTTTGCATCTATAGCAGAACCAGAAGTTAAATGTTTTAGAAAATGCTTATTAGGAAAGCAAATTGAAGTAACATTTCTAAATCAAAGACCTGGAAAGGGTGTTTTGTTTTTTTTATTTTTATTTTTTGCTTATTTGTTTTGTATTTGTTTTGTTTTTAGCTTAGACCCAGAAATAATATTCAAGAAATAGAAGACTGTTAAC
The DNA here is from genome assembly GCA_028646575.1 of Pseudocheirus occidentalis. NCBI lineage: Eukaryota > Metazoa > Chordata > Mammalia > Diprotodontia > Pseudocheiridae > Pseudocheirus > Pseudocheirus occidentalis. Next base: position 173,443,528 of record CM053601.1, on the reverse strand, counting down.
ACCATTATTAGTATGTTATCTAATTAATAATTTTGCATTAGAACAATTAGCTAATTTGAGAGAGAATATGCTTGCTGAATTCCCTGATCTCATTTTTACATACCACCCCTAGAGATCTGAAACTTATTAGCTTCTTGGAGATGTCATTCAGATTGCTGCTAAATTACGGCTTGTAAGTCAAAGAATCATGGAACATTTTGTCAGCATCAGGGCTGAAAGATATTTAGAACATAGAATGTCAGAGTGGGAAGAGTCCTTAGATTTTGAGACATAGGATGCTGTATCTGGAAGGGACCTAAGAATATAGAAGCAAGAAAGGTTTTTGAAACATAGACCATGAACTGTTAAGAGTCGAATAGATCTTAATGCAAGGAGTATAGAAGGTGACAGAAGAGAACCCAACACACTTGTTTTTTTCTGAAGAGCAAACTGAGGCTGAAATAAACTTAGAAACTTCTTAGAGGTGGTCACAGTCAATGTCACTCCTAATTACAGGAAGAAAACGGTCTATTCCAAAGTGGTTGCAAGATTTTGCTGCTGCTTATCTCCTCCATTAACAACTTTGATTTTTGTGTTTTTGTCTTAGGGTCGTCCTTGATCTCCATGGGCAATGGCTTTTTCTTTTGGAAGACATTAAAACATTATGAACAATATATTTCTTTCTTTTGTAATTATAGTGCCAAATCCTCATTTGTCATTGCTTTTACTGTAGTAATGTTAACTTTAGTAAACATTAGTTTGTATGTCCTTTTTTGGGGTGAGGGTTGCCGGGGAGGTGTTGCTAAATCTGCTGTAATTTAAGACCATTAAGAGGAGGTATACGTGTATATAGGGCATCTAAAGTGGTGCAGTTGATACCATACCCAGGCCTGGAATCAGGAAGATCTGAGTTCAAGTCCATCCTCAGACACTTACTAGCTATATGACCCTAGACAAATCACTTAATCCTGTTTGCCTCAGTTTCCTTACGTGTAAAATTAAGGTAAAGAGGGAAATGACAGTCTACTCCATTATCTTTGCCAAGAAAATCCCAAATGGGATCACAGCAAATCAAACAGGACTGAATTGCCTGAAGAAAAATAACAGTATATGTGTGTGTGTGGGAGGGGGTGTCGGGATACCTAGATCTGATTTGCAGTGATGACTTTATTATCTATTAAATAGTATTCAACAATTCACTTCAATTTAAGGAACCTTTTATAAGCACTTTCTATGCGGAAAGCATGCTAGACATTTGAGATACAAATTCAATTCTATTGAGTAAGCATTTGCTCTTGGACACCAGGAGCTTACCTTCTATTTAGCAGCTAGGTGGCATGGGAGATAGAGCAATGGCCCTGGAGTCAGGAAGACCTGTCTTCAAACCTAACTTCAGACACTCACTATCCATGTGACCCTGGGCAAGTCAACCAGTGTCTTCATGTCTGTTTGCTTCAGTTACCTCATCTGTAAAATAGAACCTACCTCCCAGGGTTGTTGTGACGCTCAAATGATATAATTGTACAGCACTTAGAACAATGCCTAGAACGTGGTAACCAATTTATAAATGTTTAATATATTATTCAAACATAATGGACTCTGCATCCCTTGTCCCCAGTTTTTCAGACCTATTTCATGTACAACCTTCTTCCAATAAAATGTAAGATACTTGAGAAGAGGAACTCTTATTTTGCTTCCCCTCAACCCTTCTCTCCCCTTACTCCACTCATCCTCCCCCCAGCACCCAGCACAGTGCCTGGTACCTAGTAAACTCATAATCAATGCTTGGTGACTCGAGAGCAAGACATAAGCACATTGACAACTCAGGAGATCAGGGAATTCTTCCCCCATGTAAATGATGGTATGAGACCTGAGATTTGAACCCTATGCTAAGGCTATTGTTTAATTGCATTAATAAAATTACACATTATTTCTTGCATGATAAGCTCACAACTTTTCAATTCTGAAATGATCCCCTCTATTATTTTACTGGGAAAAACTGCCACCTAATAAAATCTAATGACTAATGGGTATTTGATGCTATTTATTAGGTAGTAACCGCAGTATTTGAAATCATCTTTTTTCCTGCTCTTCCGTAAGATATTTGTACACCTTAAATTCAATAATGCTAATAACATCTCCTAAAGCCAATAGGTTACAGATATTACTGGCCCCATATGGAAATGATCATATTAATAGGTTAATGAGCACATTCACTTTCAAATACCAAATCTCTCTGAATTAAGTTAGGAAGGTTTCTTATTTACTGAACCCAAGGCATCTTGTCTATTAGCCCATCACTTTTTGTTAGAATGATAAAATATACTGTTTAGTTTTGTCCTTTTATTCACATTCACATCCACAGCATCCCACACAGTTCATACACAGTACACCTGGTTCAGTGCCTTACATGGGGCGCTGAATAAATGTTACTTCAATGGAAATTGAGTAGATACTAAGGCATATCTATAAATATTTATCTCATCTTTATTATATTAATATTAATTTAAATTATATTAAATTAATTATATTAGTATTTTAATATTAATGGTGTGCTTATTATTATTAATATGCTTATTATAAGCAAGTTAATGACTATCTCATCTTCCAAGGTAGAAAGCACAAATTTTATTGACTCTATTTTATAGATTAGTAAACTGAGGTTCTAAGAACTGGTTTTGAATCCTTCTTCAGACACAACATTGAAAGTGCTAAGGGTCTGAGGATGGATTCAAACCAGGTCCTGATGACTAGCATTACTGCCACTGAAGCACACTCCTCTTACTTTGTTGAATTGAATTGTTAGTTTTTAAAAGTCCTTTAACAGCTCTCTTGTACTAGCCACTGTTAGTAGATATTAAGAAAAAACACATTCCCATCAGAGGAGAAATAACCACATCTCATGGCAGATTCTCTTCTCCCTACCTCTACAACACTCTCACCCTACTTCTTCACTGAGTCTGGTCCTCTGGTCTGAACTAGGGAAAATGGGCGACATCCACAGACCAGGATGCCCATCAGCACCTTTCAGGGATAGTGCATGGCCTTTTTCCCCTAACCTAGATGTGTTAAGAACTTTGTAGGGAAAAGTTTCTTTCCAGTTTGGTCCTAAAAGATGGAATTAAGATGTGTGTTTTAGTTATATGAAACAGCAATACTTCTGTGTACCAACAAGCAGCAGATTGCCCAAGCAGATCAGAAATAATGCCGCCTCTCCTTCTTCCCCTCCCACTTTTAAATGACTTCCGTTCCAATAGACAAAGCCTATTCCCTTCTCTACTTCTTACTCTTTGAATTTCTCATTAGTCTTCTCTTCCACAACTGGCAGTTTTCTCAGCCTATCCCAATATTACATGTAAGCCCTAACCATGTTTCACTGTACTCCCTATTCCTTGACTATCTCTTTGATAGCCACTTCACTGGATCTGACAAACCCTTGCATGTATAGTTGGAAGAACATTAAACATGGAACCAAAGAGACCTGATTTCAAAACACAACTACGCAAAATCACAAGTCACCAGCACATAGTAGGTACTAAACCAGAACATAGTAGCTGCAAACTTCATGTTTATTCATCTGTTAAATTTGAACTCACCAAGCCTCATTTTCTTCATTTGGAATATCAGAATCATAATTTTTATATTACCTACATTACTGAATCGTTATGAGAAAAATTTTATAAAGTACTGTGTATATTGGATGTGTAATTGTTTATGACCTAATTTGTCTTCTTTATCACTAAAGAGTAGGTAAACCTCACTAAGAAGACAGCTGAGAGTAAGGTAGCATTTAGATTTCTTCGCCTATGTCTACATAGATATGTGTAATATATAGATAAAAGTTCAACATGTTATTCACATAAAATGCTGCCTGGAAGGCCAAGGGTGGGGGCTATAGTTTCTGTTTATCACTTTTTCCCCACCCATAGCAGGCTGTTAATAATGGAAATGGTCTCTTAGGTAACATCAAGGGAAGAGAAATGATTTTTTTTAAGGTCAGAATATGGGTAGTAAAATGACATTGGGCATTTCTGAGCACTCAGAGTTTCATTTGGTGAGATAAAGAGGCACTCAGTTAGGGCTCTTGCAAACCTTGAACATGTTAGATTCACTCAGCAATAAGACTCATTAAAATAATTACAATCTTCTTACCAAAATCTGGCTTCACAACTACTTCCCGATCTTTAGCCTTTTAGGACTATGATTTTAGAAAGGAATGGAAGACAGATTTCCCCCCTCATCTTACCCCCCCCACACACCCTTCCCAAGTTTTTCCAACAAATGCAGCTCATAAAGGTGCCTGTGACAAAATAAATGAGTTATCTGGTGTTCATGGTTTAATATAGATGCTGTTATTGTTGGTTGATGTGCCTCTCGGGAGAAAGCATTTCAGAGAGGGCTTAAGACCTGCAGAGCTTTGCAGTAATAAAGTAGTATTTAATGAATTGACTTTTTAGAAGACTAAGTTAAGGCTGAAACCTAATTTATAAAAATGCCACAATAAAATCCACTCGTTGAAATGTCATCTATTGGTTTTGCATTCAAATCCTGCCCAGACAACTAGACAACTCATGGTACTACTCACTCCTAATTCTGTGGGTTTTTTTCCAGTTCTCACTCTCCTTTCCTGGGAACCTAGGTTCCCAGCCCACTCCCCATCTCTGTGTCTTTGTTCAAAAACTATTCAAAATTCCAGGGAGCAGGTCAGACTGGAAACAGGCCAAGACAATCAGTGAGCCTTCCACATCAGTACTGTGGCCTTTTCCACATTGCTGGTGGACCAAGAATTTAAAACTTTGAGAATAATAACATTTTTTTGGTCATGTCTATCAAATCATTCTGATATATTTACAGTGAGCGTAGAATCAGACATCTCCAGAATTTGGAATATGGGCTTATAGGATCATAGATCTATGCCTGGAAGGGATTTCAAAGATCATTGAATCCAACCCTCTTATTGTGCAAGTGAGGAAACTGAGGCATGGAGAGGAAGTAACTTGCCAGAGTCACAAAGTGAGAGTTATAATTTGAAGTCAGCTCTTCCAACTTTGTATCCTGCATTCTTTCTACTGGTGTTATTGTTCAGGTGTTTTCAGTCATGTCTAACTTTTCATGACTGCATTTAGGGTTTTCTTGGCAAAGCTCATTTTACAGGTGAGCAAATTAAGGTAAACATGGTTAAGTGACTTGCCCAGTGTCACACAGTCTGAGGTCAGATTTGAACTCAGGTCTTTCTGATTCCAGGTCTGGTGTTCTATCCAGTGTGATACCTATTTGTCCTATTCTTTCCACTTTTATTGTTCATTCATGTCTGACTCTGTGTCACTGCATTTTGGAGTTTTCTTGTCAAAGATACTGGAGTGGTTTTCCATTTTATTCTCCAACCTGTTTTATATATGAGGAAACTGAGGTAATCAGGGGAAAGTGACTTGCCTAGGATCATGCAATTAGTAAGTTTCTGATGCTAGATTTGAACTCAGGAAGATGTGGCTTCCTAATTCCAGGCTCTACCCACTGGACCATCAAGTTGCCACATTCTTTCTACTATACCACATCAAAGGTCCTTAACTTCACAGTCCCTTAATTTCTGACCTAGAGTTAGAAGAGACCTTAGAAAGTATAACATAAAATGATATATAGCTAGAGATGATTCTAGAACAGAGAATATCAACTGAAAAAGACTTCAGAATCTCAAGTCTATATTTGGAGAGTATGATGGGAACCTAACATCTTAGAACATAGGCCAGAGCTAGAAGATGACATAAAACATAGGACAGAGAGTATTGATGCATTAATCCTTTCCTCTTTCAGAACTGAGGAAATTTGAAAGAAAAATAAACAAAAAGAGGAAAGTACGTAACTAAGAATAACATTGTCAAAATTAAATATGGGCAAGGGGTGTGCTGGAGGCAGCTTATACCTACCAACTTATAAGAGCTGATTGTTAAATTTTAAGTATGAGCATTTACGTCTTGGAAATCACTAAACGCTATCCATAAACTCATGATTCTGACTTTTATTAATTATCTAGAAATAAGAAAGTGATGTGAAAATGTTAATAATATAAATTAAAATTTAAAAATTATTAGCATTTAGGATCTAGTCTTAGATTTTAATCCACTGATTTTAAAATAGAAAAACAGATTTTAAATTACATTTCTGATCCTCTTCTTTTTTGTTGTTGTTTAACTATTGAAATGGCCTCATTGCTTACTCTGCTGCTAGTTTTTCTTCTCCTTCATCAATCTTGATTGAACCTGTCAAAATATTTGTTTCCAAAAGCCTATTTCTGATCACTTTAATTCATCCATGCACAAAACCCTTTTCTTATTATGACTCTTTGCTCTTTGGAGATAAAAGACAGCCATCTCCTAAGCTTTGTATTTTAGACCTTTCATAATTTTCTTCCCATCTACATTTACAGTCATTTTTTATACTATAGGTCTTCATGAACTCTATATTGCAGTGAAACTGGACTGGTAGGTATTTTCCATACTTTATTTCCCACTTCTGTGCATCTACAGAAGCAGTTCTCCATGCCTGGAATTGACACCCTAGAAGTATCAGCTTAGGTTCTCAATGTTTATGGAACCTCCTGTGATGCCCCCAGGTTTTATTTTTTTTTAATTTTGACAATGTTATTCTTAGTTACATACTTTCCTCTTTTTGTTTATTTTTCTTTCAAATTTTCTTAGTTCTGAAAGAGGAAAAGGTTAATGGGTCAATTGTCCTATGTTTTATGTCACCTTCTAGCCCTATCCTTCTATGTTCTAAGATTTTAAGTTCCCATCATACTCTCCAAATATATGGGCTTAAAATTAGCCCCTACTAATTTTACTACTAAATCTTTCAAATTTACATGCTAATTTGTTTGCCTGTTGCTTTTCTTCCTCCCAACATACACATGCACATACATGCATATGTACACATATGTGTACCCACACATACACGACATCACCATAAGTATCACCACCGGTTGAATGCAAGTTCCCTGAGAGCAGGGGCTGTTTCGTTTACATGTTCATTTTCCTGGTATTCAATAGACATGAAAAATGCTCACAATACATGCCCACACACTTATCATATAGAATAAAAGTGTCCGAGCTGAGACACACCCATAGGACTTTTGATTCCAAGACCAATACTCTTTCTGCTACTTCAAGGTGTTTCTTCTGAGCAGTACTTCTTATTACGCACAATACCGTTTTGTATATGGCAGTCTAAAACTAGAGCCGGTCAGCTTTGAAGTATTTCGATAAAATTGTTTTAGCTTATGTCTTGCTCTCGAGTCACCAAGCATTGATTATGAGTTTACTAGGTGCCAGGCACTGTGCTGGGTGCTGGGGGGAGGATGGGTGGAGTAAGGGGAGAGAAGGGTTGAGGGGAAGCAAAATAAGAGTTCCTCTTCTCAAGTATTTTACATTTTATTGGAAGAAGGTTGTACATGAAATAGGTCTGAAAAACTGGGGACAAGGGATGCAGAGTCCATTATGTTTGAATAATATATTAAACATTTATAAATTGGTTACCACGTACTAATGCTACCCAAGTGGAATGGCTAGACAACTCAGAATATGAGAACTGGAAAAGGCCTTGGAGATCATATGGTGCAGTCCTTCACTTCACAAAGGAGGAAAGTGAAGTTGTCAGGCACCAAGTTGTCATTCTGTAAATAACAGAGATAAATGCCTGTACCTGGGCAACCAGCAAGCTATATCTGTGGCCTGAAATCTAGTTTACTGAGTCAGTTAATTCTCAAGTACAATCATGATACCTTTGAAAGAAAAAGTAGTTGAACTTGCAACAGGGCTTGGATTAGATATTGCTTTCTATTTTGGGTTACTATTCTAATCTTGAAAGGATTTCTGAAGAGAATATGCGTTGAATGGCCATATGTCTGCAGTTCTAATGGTAGATGTCAGTCTTTTGGTAGAAGATTTCAGATTTATGAAAATTCCTTTTTGTTTTCTTTTGCTGTTGTTGTTAATGCAGTTGAGTCATGGCAGTTGTGTCTGACGCTTTGTGAGCACATCTGGGGTTTTCTTGGCAGAGATTCACTCCTTCTCCAGCTCATTTTGCAGATGAGGAACTGAAGCAAATAAGGTTAAGCGATTTGCCCAGTCACACAGCTAGTTAGTGCCTGACGCTGGATTTGAACTCATGAGGATGAGTCTTCTTGATTTCAAACCCAGTGCTCTATCCCTTGTGCCATCTAGCTGCCCAAAATCTAAATTACCAAATGGACCAGATCACCCCCCAAGTCCTGGTTCCCACATTTTCTGCATAAAGTAAAAGTGTATGTATTTCTTTGTAGTATTGTATGCTCAACACAGATTTTCAGTAGCTACTGACAGTTGTAGTAATCTCTTTGTTCTTCATTTGAATAAGGAAGAAACCAATGAAAAACATACTCCTCCCTCCCTCCCTTGACTCCTCATACCTTCTCTCATCTGTTGCTAGAGTAGTGGAAATAAAGCAGAGTGAATTTTAACTAAAGCTTTGAGTACTGGATTAGCAGTCTAGAATTTATCCCCATCTGTAACCCTTAGAAAGATGCTAAAAGAAATTCTAGCTCTGGAAACTTCTTCAACTATCAATGACAAATAGCTATGCAAGACAGAAAAAAGTAGACCCAGAAGATTTCCCTCATCACTTTGTGTAGTAAATAAAACCATATATTTTATTATAAGGTGTATAGTCCTCAGAACCAAGCCCTGGTAAAAAAAAAGCACTGGGAAAATCGCTTAAGACACAGTCATATTTTTAGCCACATAACCCAAGGCCATAAGCCATTTAACATTTTTAAAGAGAATGCCCATTCTGTCCTTGCTTCTTATAGATAGTAGCATACTGTATCTAAGAACTTGATCACATTGAATCCTAAAAGCCACCCTGATTATTGATCTTCTCAGAGGAGGTCATAATATAATGGCACTTCTGTGTCATCCAAGTTATCTTCCGGAAGGCTTCTTCCTTATTTGGGTTGATTGATGCTAGCAAGATAAAGTAATTCCTTTCAATCAAGTGAGTATTTATTAGGTATAAATTAGATGTTCAACTCTGTGCTAGGAACTGTTATAGAAGCATAAGGCATGGCCCTGCCCTTAAGGGGCTCGTAGTTAAGTTGGAAAGTCATGTCATACAATCAAGAAATAGATTAACTAGAATGAAAAGTTGTATGAAATCATATTTACATAATCTCATCTTACAACATATCATATATTGAATCATATAATATTATAAATAGGAATTCTGTTGCCAGATCAGAGAAGTAAAGATTTTGATGTCAGAAAAGTCAAGAAGTCTCCATAGTTGGGATTTCAGACTGACCATGAAGTATAGAAAGTATCTGAAGGGAGTAAACATAGAAAAGAAGAAAAAAGGGCATTCCTGAAGTCAATTCTGAGTGGGCATCACTGTGGGAGGGGGGATACATGAAAACAGAAATATACAAGATATATGCAAAGGGTAATTTGAAAGTAAACTCTCAGAAAAGCACACGCGCATGCACACACACACACACACATACAAGGAACATTAGACAACTAATTGACACAGGTGATCAGTGCCAGAATAGGAATTCAGAAGAACTGAGTTTGAATCATGGGTGAGAAACTTCTTAGGTCTGTGACCTTGTGGGACTTATGTAACCTTTTTTAGCTTCAATTTTCTCATCTATAAAATGGGAATAATTGTAGCACCTATCTCTTGGGATTATTCTGAGCACCAAATGGGATAACAAACACTTTGCAAACTTTTTTAGAATTATATAAATATCATCATTAGTATTAGCATATCTGCTTCTGAAGGCCCTTGGAAAAGATTCAGGCAGAAGGTGGGATTTGAACCCACTTGTACCTGAACCCAAAGGAGAAGATAAACTGGATGGGTATGGGTGTTAGGGTATAAGGTGACAGTGATTGGCTTTTATTTTCCATCAGGCCTCACTTCAATTTATAAAATATTTAGTCAGTGTCTTCAGTGCTTTTGACAAATGCAGAACTTCTCAGCAGTCCTTTGAAATTGAATGTTCTGCTCTTCAGGTTCAGGAAATAAGAAGGCAGAGGTGAGGTTGACAGGTTGTGTAAGGGGGGAAAAACATATAGACCTGACAGTTTATTTTTAAGCATTTCAAACTTCGGCGGATCAATTTCCTAAAAGGGTTTCCTTCTGATTGTTCTTTTGAAAGTAAGAACTGCCAGGGATACAACAGGAGAGTTGACACCTATTCAGTTCTGCACTTTACAGAAAGCTAAGAGCTGCTTTCATTTCCTGTCCTTTCTATTTATTGTGGTGTGTTCAAAGTCAGGAGAGGTGGAGTTGCTGTCGAAAAACCCGTTCCATTATCTCCTGCTTTTCTCCATGTCTAATACTGCAACTTTCAACAAATCACAAATCCTTGGGAAGTAAAAGTTTCTCCAATTGCAGGGTGCCCAGGGGTGATCCTGAAGGAAGACTTAAACTGAGCTAATCTAGGATGAGATATGAAACTAGCTTTGATTGTGGTAGAGAGAAAAAAAGAAAAACGAAACTGTCTTTCTTTCTGTTATCTGTCTCTCTCATCTATTTATCTATCTCTATATCTATCCATCTATATCAGTGGTTCTCAGTCTTCCTCATGCCACGACCCTTTAATACAGTTCCTCATGTTGTGGTGACCCCCAACCAGAAAATTATTTTCGTTGCTACTTCGTAACTGTAATTTTGCAACGGTTATGAACTGTAATGTAAAGATCTGATTTTCAGGATGTATTTTCATTGTTACAAATTGAACATAACCACAGATTGAGAACCACTGACCTATATCTACAAACTTTGAACTGGTACTACTCAAATTAGTCTAACTATAATGGAAATTATAAAATACATTGTGTCAGAATAAAGAGCTTCTTATTGTGGATACAATTCTGGGTTTGAAGTGAGACATAAATGACTGACTGACTGAATGAATTAATGAATGAAATGAATGAATGAATGAATGAATGCGTGGATGGATGGATGGATGAATGGATGAGTGAATGGATGGATGGATGGATGAATGAATGAATGAATGAACGAATGAATGAATGACTGAAAAAGTGAGTGATTACTTTTTGCCAGACACTATGCTGAGTGCTGAGGATACAGATATAAGCAAAGGATATAGTTCCTGGCCTCAGTGAGTTAATATTCTAATTTGTTGTTGTTCAGTCAATTCAGTCATATCTGACTCTTTTTCTTTGTTTTTGTCAATTTTGGTGATTTGCCATTTCCTTCTCCAGCTCATTTTCCAGATTAGGAAATGAAACAAACTTGCAGAGGATCATATGACTACTGTCTGGGGCCAGATTTGAACTCATGATGATGGGTCTTTCTGATTTCAAGGCCATTGCTCTATTGAATGTATCACCTATATAGAGTTAGAAAAGGGAGGCGTTTTGGAAACAGACAGGAAGTGGCAGAGTAACCTTTTTGCAAACTGGATAATCAGATAACTTACTAATCAGAGCCAGTATCCATGGAGGAGAGTTCCATTTCCAGTTTATCATCCTACATTATACTAGCTTATGCATCAGTATCCTACCAGCATGATTTAGAAATGTCCAGTAAGGGGCAGCTACGTGGCACGGTGAATATAGCACCAGCCCTGGAGTCAGGAGGACCTGAGTTCAAATCTGGTCTTAGACACTTGGCAAACTTACTAGCTGAGTGACTCTGGGCAAGTTACTTAACCCCAATTGCCCACCAAAATTTTTTTAAAAGAAAAGAAATGTCCCAGAAGTGGTATGGTAGTCTGGTTCTGAATCAGATAAGATAGCCTCATCTATTAGAGCTGGGTCTTGGAGCAAAGTCTAAATTCTGGAGAGAGACAGACACCTCAAGCCCTCACTGGCTTATCTTAGACCAAACCTCTCTCGGTCTTAGCTGCCTCATCTATAAAGGTGAGGTAGTAATAACACCTACCATCGATTTCTCTAAGGATCAAACGAGATGAAGTGTTTCACATGATTCGGGACCTTAAAGAGTTATGTTGATGAGTGCTATTCTTATTCATCATCGAGTATAGCTATTGAAGGTATTGTCAGTATTCAGCCAACTTCATCAGCCATGTTCTTCCTTTATACCAATTAAATACAGGGAGAGCACTGAAGTTCAGTAGTTCTGCACGTCTTGATGGGAATAGGGAAACTGGTATGTTAGAATAGCATGGTAATCTCCTGTCATTGGCCACAAATAACTTGCCATACTTTTCATTCAATTCTGTTTATCAGGAGTGTCCATCCCTGAGGCACAGAAAGGCTAAATAAGTTTTCATAATCACAAGGCTAGTAAGTATCTAAGATGACATTTGAACTCAGATCTATACTGACTCCAAGTTCCTTCAAGTCCAAGTACACCCTTGCCACAACCAGTTCAGACTCAATTAATGAGCATCCTCTCAATCTCCAATTCTTTGCCACCAAAAGCTGGTATAAATACATTTGTACATCTAGGTAATTGTCCTTTTTCTTTGCTTTCTTTAGGATACAGACCTTGTAGTAGCATTGCTCAGTCAAAGAATATGCATAATTTTGTAATCTTTTTGGGTGTAGTTCTCAATTGTTCTCCAAAATGACTGGACCAATTCACTACATTAACAATACATTAGTGTACCTATTTTTCCTTATCTCCTCCAGCATTTGTAGTTTATTGTAGGTGGTTGTTCAGAGTTGCTTTAATTTGCATTTTTTTCCTAATCAATAGTAATTTAGAGCATTTTTTCATAAGACTATAGATGACTTTTTTGCTTCTGAAAGCTGCCTGTTAGTATCTTTTGGCCATTTATTAATTGGGAAATGGCTATTATTTTTATAAATTTGACTCAGGTTTCTATTTATTTGAGAAATGAGGTCTTTATTAGAGAAACTTGCTATAACTTTTAAAAAAATATATTGCTTCACTGTCTGTGGCAACTTTTAGCAAAATATAGTTCCTTGAACATCTCTTTTAATTATTTCTCTGTTTGCTTTTGCTTTGTCTGAGAACATGATTGCCACCCCTGCATTTTTTATTTCAGCTGAATCATATTAAATTCTGTTCCAACCCTTTATTTTAACTCTGCTTGTGTGTCTTTCTGCTTCACGTGTGTTTTTTGTGAACAATATATTGTTAGATTCTGGTTTCTAATCCATTCTGCTAGCCACTTCCTCTGAGTGTGTGTGTGTGTGTATGTGCATGCGTGTGTGTGTGTGTGTGTTCATTCATGTTCATCCCCTTCACATTCACATTTAGGATTTTCAGCTGTATATTTCCCTCTATCACATTTTCTTCTGTTTATCCTTCTCTCTTTTTATCCCACCCCTCCTCAAAAGTTTATTTTACTTCTAACCATTGCCTCCTTTAGTCCATATCCTTTTTATTATATATCACCTTTCTCTTCTTCTCTTCTCCCTCTGTTTCCCTATTAGGTAAGATAGATTTCTATACCCAATTGAGTGTGGATATATACTCTTCCCTCTTTGAACCAATTCTGATGAGAATCAGGTTCAGGCATTACTTGCCATCAACCCATTTTCCCCATCACTGTAAAAACTCTTCCTTGTGTGACTCCTTTATGTGAGAAAAAAATATATATATTCCCATTCTACCTTTCCCTTTCCTTTTCTCCTAGCACATTCCTCTTTGAACCCCTTAGTTTTTTTTTGAAGATTATCCTAATAATAAAATCACACCCAAGCCCTCTATCTATGTAGACACCTTTTAACTGCCCTAATAATAATAAAGTTCTTAGGAGTTACAGGTATCATCTTTCGATAAAGGAATGGAATTTATTTAGTTTTGAGTCCCTTATGATTTTTCTTTCATGTTGACCTTTTTGTGCTTTTTTTTAGTCTTATATTTGAATGTCAGATTCTCTATTCACTTTGGTCTTTTCATCAGGAATGCTTGAAAGTCTTCTATTTCATTACATATCCATGTTTCCCCTGAATAAGGATTATATTCATTTTTTTTCTGGGTAGGTTATTCTTGGTTGTAATCCTAGCTACTTTGCCTTCCAGAATATCATATTCCAAGCTTTCTGCTTCTATAACATGGAATTTTTTATTTCCTTCCCCACCCTCCTTTCCCCCATGGCTCCATGTTATCTGTACTATTTCCTTTGGCTTTCTTGCAGTATTTTTTTTTTTTACGTTACCTATGAAGGCTAGAATTTGGCTATAATCTTACTGGGAGTTTTCATTTTGGTATCTCTTTTAGGAGATGATTTGTAGACTTTTTTCAGTTTCTGTTTTACCCTCTGGAACCAGGCTTTTAGGACAGTTTTCCTTTATGATTTCTTGAAATATGATCTTGACTCTTTTTTTTAACTTGACTTTCAATAGACAGTAATTTGAAATTCTCTCTCCGTAATCTATTTTCCAGGTCAACTGTTTTTCAAAAAATATATCGAATATTTTCCTCTGTTTTTCATTCTTCTTAACATTATTTTAGTGTTTCTGGATGTCTCATGGAGTCATTATTTTCCACTTAACCAATTCTAATTTTTAAGAAATTACTTTCTTCAATGAGCTTTTTATATTTGCACAATCTTACTTTATAAGGAATTCTTTTCTTCAGTAAATGTTTGTGTTTCTTTTACTGTTAGGCTAAATTTGTTTTGTTTTGGTTTTTGATGTGCTGATTTCTTCTGTATTTTTGTACCTCTTTTACCAAGCTTTTAATACTTTTCATAATTTTATTCCATCATCTCATTTCTTTTCCTGTTTTTTTCTCTCTTATTATTATCTCTTTCTTTAACTCTTCCAGGAAATTGTGTTGGCTTGTGTCCATTTAGCATTTTTCTTTTGAAGTTTTGCTTGTAACTTCTTTCACATTATTGTTGTCATGTGATTTTGTCTCTTAATATTTCCTGCCGTTGAATCAGTTTTTTTATGATCAAATTATTTTTCTCCTATTTGCTCATTTTCCCAGCCTATTTCTTGACTTTGAACTTTTTGTTAACATTGGGTTCTGCTCACCTGGGAGTTATAAGGCATTATCTCAAACTTCAGGCTTTTTCATGCTCTTGTTTTCAGAGCTTTTTCTGGTGTGATCCTTGGAAAGTTATGATCAATGCTTTCCTAGTCTATGCTCTTGTCTTTATCCAAGAAGAGCCTCTGGTCCCCTGAAGTCACAAGTGATAGGGCTTCTCTTTGCCCTGGAATTGTGACCATGGCTCTCGCGCTTTCATGACTAACCTTTACTGCTCAGCTCTGGAGCTATGTTCCAGAGCTATATATGGACAATAGAGTTGCCAACCATGTCATCTACACCCAGTGCCAGCAACAGGTCCCCTATTATCTCTGATTAGTCATCTTACTCCCTTACTATCTCTAGTCTGAGAGCCCCTGAAGCAATTGTTTGTACCATGTCTCTTGCTGTTGATGTGTGTTGTAGAATCAATAGATAAGGATAAGAAAAGGCCATGTGATTTCAATGGTGTGTGGAGTTCTCTCTTCCAATCTGTATCAACAGTTTCTCTGAAACTTAAAAAGTCATAGCAGCCTGCCTAAAGCACTGAGACATTAAGTAGTTTATTAGTAACATAACCAGTAGATATCAATAAAAGGCTTGACTAGAACCCAGGTCTTTCTGGCTTGGAGACTGGCTCTCCAGCTGCCATGCCACAGATAGCCACAAAACAAGGATACAATATAAAGTGCTAAAAATAAGGAGATCTGGGTTCTTGTTCTATCTGCTGCTAGGTTTCCTGACCTGAACTAATCAGTCTTAATTCTATCCATGTTACATGAGTTTCACATTACTCCAACTGTAGCTTCAGAATACTAGAATGCCTGAGCATGTGTATATATGTGTATGTGTGTCTGTGTGCCTGTACCTTTGTGTGTCTATGGGTGTATTTGTATGAGTGTTTCTGCATGTGTCTGTGTATGTGTGTGTCTATGTGGGTATGTTAAGTGTATGTATGTATGTGTCTATGTGTGTCTGTGTGGATCTATGTGTGTCTGTGTGTGTGTCTGTGTGTGTGCATGCGTGCGTGCATGCTGGTTTTCGTTGTTGATTTTGTTTTTTCCACCTGACCTGTGATTTTACTTGTGTTTCGAATTTCCAGTGAAGAAGCACCTACTACCAACCCAGATCCACAACTGTTACGTAAATGAGAGTCTGAGAGTTGTTGAGTTACGGATTCAGACCTGGGAGAGCCCCTGGACCCCGCTGAATCACTCCCACTAATTTTACAGATAAAGAAGCTGAGGACCAGAGCATTTCAACGGGTTGCCCAGGCTCACATAGTTTGTATGAGCAGGATTTGAACGCTAGTCTCCCTTCCTAGCTAGCTCCCTGCCCTGATTTACAGGGGGTTGATTTGTTGCCTCTGTGACAACCTACGTTTCATTTTCTCATTCTGGCCTGAGTTGGCTTCTATACCATTATCCAGTTGTCCCCCGTTCAGCAAACAAACTGTTGCTTTAGATAAATGAGACCAAAACAATCCATATTTGAGGTCAATATGTCCAATGCCCCTTCAACATAGATAGATGTGTAGTGTCCCCTTAGTTTCCTTTTCTCATCCCCTCAGCCCTCCTGTGGGAGGGCCAAGATTGCCAGAAAGTGGCCCTCTCATTATTTAACTTCCAGGAGGCATCAAAGATTCTGGCTTTTTCACTCATGAATGAACAAGAGTTGGCACCCTGAAGGAACACACTAGGACATCAGTGACAACACCCATTCAACTTCCTTACTGTTTTCAGTTGGATGTGTCCCCCAGGCCAGGCCGATGGCTATAGGGAGCCTATGATCTTATGATTTCTGAGACGACTGACATTGTCATCTAGGATTACTGTGTAAAACCTTCAAATGGAGGTCATGTTTAGTCTGGGATTTCTATATGTTTAAGTCATGGGAAAGAAGGACTTTCCTTCTGTGGCTTTGTCAGGGAGAACTATGACCAAAAGGAGAACTTCACAGTTTGTCATTTAAAGCCCTTCACAGTGTGGCTCCTACCTCCTCCCTTTCCAGGCTTATTTTGTAGTGTTCCTTTTGTGTATGCTGTATGTTCCATCCAAATGGGGCTGTTTGATATTCCCCGGAACTTGAAATACCATCTACTGCTGTCTTACCCTTGCAAAGACTCTCCCTTATGCCTGAAATCAGTCCCTCCTGTTCATTCTTTAGCATCTCTCGCTTCCTTCTAGGTCCTGCTTCTCTGACATCCCCTGAAGAAAACTCTCACTGAACCCTCTTGTTTGTTTATCATTGCTCACTACCTCCTAAAATTGTCATGTATATAAGAATCTTTTTATATGTTGTATTGGAAAGTGTTGTGAGGCTCCAATAGATAATGAAAGAAAAGCTTTTTGTGAACTTTAAAGCTCTATATAAATGCTAGCTATTATTATGATTATCAGCCTACAGTTACCAGGCCTCCAATATCACAAAGACTTCATGCCCTAAGCTTTTTAGTGCACTCCTGTTGAACTCAATCAACGTTTATAGAGCAACAGAGAGATGTGCTGCTAAATGTTTAACAACCAGGCTTTTCCAGGCTGGGAGGTGGGGCGGATGGGATATATTCAAACACACATATGCACACACACACACACACACACACACACACACACACACTTCTATGTTTAATCTGCATTATGGATGGTTTCTTAAGTCTAGAAATCAACAAGATAATAAATCAAGCCCTGATTATAATGAGTGCTGATTTCTGAGGTATACATGTTCACATTAAATTTTTGCAATCTATTCTCAAAAACTAGGTTAGAGTTACCTCCAGCCCTCCCTTGGTTGCATTCCCCCCCCCCCAGCTTTTTTTGAAGCTCCTAGAGGGCCGTTTTTTTGTTTTTGTTTCTGTTCTAAGGTCCTTATATTTCCAAGGATTAATAGGTTATCTTCTACATAGACTATAGTAAATATTTTTGGGTTGAATTTGTTATAGTGAAAATGCTTTGGCCTAAGATTCAGGAAATTTAATTTCTGATCCTAATTCTAAACCTAAGTAGTTGTACAACCTTGAGTGTGTCATGATATAATGTAAAGAGTAATGGATTTGACTTTAGCTTACTTGGTACAAATTCCATCTATTATACTTGATACCCATGTGATACCATTATTGGAAGGCTTCAGAGACTAGACAGTCACTTACTATATATACTTCAGTAGTTATTCCTCTTAATGTGTGGGTTGGATTAGATGACCAGACTAATTCATTTCAATTCTAAAATTTGGAAATTTGTAGCATTGGCCAAGTATCTTTACCTCATTGAAATTCATTTATTAAGTATTTAAAGTATTTATTAAGCACTTGTTGTATGCCAAGAACTGGGCCAATTGTTGGGAATACAAAGAAATATGTGGATATGTTCTTCCCCATAAGGAGCTTATATATTATCATGTACACACAGATTATATATGAAATCTATGCAAAATTAACACAAATGAGTTAGCAGCTAGGAGAGTGAAAAAGGTATCATGTAATTGTTACTTGAGCTGATCTTGAAGAACATTTTGATCTGAAGAAATAAAGGGTGTATATTCTATGAATGGGACAGAGATTTTGGATAAGCACAGAAACATGAGTTGTAGCATTGCGTGTAAGAAGCAGTGAGGATGCCAGTTTGGCTAGAGTACAGAATTCATGAAGATGAGTAATATATAATTGGATGAAAAGGTAGACTGGAGACAGGCTGTGAAGACCTTTTTACTGCTACATGGCAGAGCTTGTATTTTATCCTAGAGGTAATAAGAGGCCATTGGAGTTTATTGCTCAGGGGAATGATGTGGTCAGATCTCAGCTTTGGAAAAATCACTTTGTTAACTGTGCACAGGACGGATGGAGAAGAGAGAATTTCAACAGGGAGTCCTATTAGTAAGCTACTGCAATAGTTCCAGCAATAAATTATGAATGCCTGAGCTAGAGGGGCTTCCTTTTAAGTATAGAGAAAGGGACAGATGTGGGAGATATTGTGGGGGAAAAATCCAAAAGTCTGGGCAACTGAATCTGGCGAAAACCAAGGTTGACAAACTCTGTGCATGGATGGATAAAGAAGTTTGGAAGAAAGGTGTGTTAAATGAGTGAGGTTCAACAAATGTCCTCTAGGATTCCTTTCAGCTTTCAATGTATGATGTTATGATCCTTTCCTGAGGGTAAGTTTCTTTATTTGTAAAGACAAAGGTGTTAAAATAAGGGAATCATAGGATCTTATTTAGATCTGGGAGGAAACTGTCTAGGGCCTAGGCCATCCCTCCCAGGCCTCATTTTACAGATGAGGTGAGGCCCAGGGCACACTCTCGTGATCCTTCTAGCTCTAACATCCCAAGATCTCATGATTCTGTCAGGGTAAGCAGATTTCAGGCTCAGGATAAGAAAGAGCTTTCTAGGGATGGCTAGATAGCACAGTGAATAGAGCACCAGCCCCGGAGTCAGAAGGATCTAAGATCAAATCCAGCTTTAGACACTTGACACACTTATTGGCTATGTGACCTTGGTCAAGTCACTTCACCCCAATTGCCCTGCCTTCCACCCTCAAAAAAAAAGAGCTTTCTAGAATGATTGAATGGTCTGCCGTGGAAGAGACTGAGCAGTAACCCCTCCTAGGATTGCTATGGGGGAGTGTTGGGAAATCAACCCAATTTGAAGAAAAAGTTTCTCTAGTCTAGAACCCTGAGGATTCTGAAATAAAAGCACTGAGAAGGCTTGACAGACTTTTCCAGTGAGTTTTTATTTTCTGATTGCATTTTCCAAGGCAAGCTTTGTTGCATCTGGTGGGATGAAGGCCGTCTTTTCTGAGTAATAAATTTATGCCCTTGCATTACCCAATCAGGGGGACACCACACTGAATTGTGTGCCTCTCTGGTACAGTGAGTTCTGGCTCTAGCTACTAGCTTTCCTATTAATATCCGCTGAGGTAAAAGTCGCCAGATTTAATGTGGCATTCATTAACCGCAGAGTTTCACTCAGCATTCTTAGCCTGAGCAGAAATTGCTGTATTCTCTCTTTCTTGCTGAATAAAAAATAAAATAAAACATAAAACATTAAAAAAAAAATTAAAGAAACCAGTCCCTGAAGTGGATGAATACAAGTATAACCTTCAGAAATACAAACTTGAGATCTTTCAGTTTGCCACTATTCCCCTGCTCTCTTCCAAAAAACAAGCTAGAGTATTTTTTTGTTCCTCCAGCTTCTTTTTGCTTTTACTCTGCAGGACTTCTGCTTCATCTAATTGTAATCTTTTCCCACCCACCCTCCATAAAATATACACTAGATTTTGTTTTAAAGAATAGGAAAGAAACCAGTGCTTATTGTGAATATGGGTCAATTTTTCCCTCCTCACCACTGCATCCTCCACATGTGTTTCTACATTACTATCCCTAAAGTTCCATGTCTTCTAAAAAAACAGCATCATAGATTTGGGGTAAAAAGGGACCTCCCAACACCTCATCTGGTCCAACTCTATCATTTTACAGAAGGGCAAACTGAGGACAAGGAAGTTTGAGTGACATGCAACATGTCACATAGGCAGTAAGCATTAGAAGGAGAATTTGAACCCAAATCCTTTGATTTCAGAGCCAATATCCTTTTCAGTTTATAACTCTAATGACTCCCTTTTGGCTACAGGATAATAGGCAAAGGATTCTTCTGGAACTCCAAAGACCTTCACAAGGTAGTTTCATTTTATACATTGATTAGATGTCACCTTACTTCCCCCATGCAAATTCGACTCCTGCCAAACTTCTCGCTCCTCTTACACCTGTTTAATTTGTTTGCTTTGCCTGTTTCCAGGTGCCTGGATTCTTCTCCCTCCTCATTTCTGCCTCTTGGAATCCCTAGCTCCACTCAGGTTCTACCTTCTAGAAGAAGACTTTTCTTAATCTCCCTTTTTGCAGTTAGAGCTGCATCAAAACCAGCCCAAATGCTTCTTATTTACTTTAAATATGCATAACACAAATATCTTGTAAGCTATATCTCCACAAGAGAAGGTGAGCTCCTTCAGATCAGGGATTTAGATTTCTCTCTTTGAGTCCTTAAAGCCAACATTTTGCATGGTCAATTTTTTTATTGCTTATTTGTTTCAGTTGCTTCCAGATCTTTGTGACCCCTTTTGGGGTTCTCATGGCAAAAATACTGGAATGGTTTGCCATTTCCTTCTCCAATTCATTTGGCAGCTGAGGAAACAAAGGCAAACAGGGCAAAGTGACTTGCCCAAGGTCACACGACTAGTGAACGTCTGAAACCTGGAACAGACAGGTAGTGCATTAGATGGAGTGTCAGACCAGGAGTCAGAACAACTGGTTTCAAATCTAAACTCAGATACCATCTGAGTGGCACATTAAGTCACTTAATAACTGTCTGCCTCAGTTTCTTCAACTGATAATATTAGCACCTAC
This sequence comes from Pseudocheirus occidentalis, assembly GCA_028646575.1. Lineage (NCBI taxonomy): Eukaryota > Metazoa > Chordata > Mammalia > Diprotodontia > Pseudocheiridae > Pseudocheirus > Pseudocheirus occidentalis. The sequence continues at coordinate 173,422,192 of CM053601.1, read as the reverse complement.
TTTCCAGGCTTGTTGGGAGAATTAAATAATGCTTTTAAAAAGTGAGTACTATACAATTTCTATTATTGTTGTTGCTGTTGTTATTGTTAAAGTAGCAAGGGTATAAAAGGAAATAGAATAAGCATTTATATATACATGTATCCTACCTTTTGCCAGGCATTGTGCTAAGCATTTTATATATTATATATCATTTGGTCCTCCAACAAGCTTGTGAGGTAGGTCCTGTTATAATCTCTTTTTACAATTGAGGAAACTGAGTTACAGAGAAATTAAGTGTCATACCGCTAGTGTCCGAAGCTGGATGTGAACTCAGGTCTTCCTGCCTTCTCTAATCACTGTACTGCCTCCAGAAAGAAAAGTGAGTCCTGAATCATCACACATGGGTTTGAATTTGAGATCTGCACCACCCTGGGTAAGTCATTTAACCTCTCTAAGGTCTCAATCTTCTTTTCTTTAAAATGAGGAAGGGAATTTATAAATGCTACATTTAGCAGTTCATTAGTGAGTTCACACACTTTGAGACAGAAAAGATGTTAGAGACCACTAAGTCTAATCCTGTTTTTGTATAGATAGGTAAGGGAGACACAGAGTTTGCCCAGGGTTACATGATAAACATCTCTGGTGAGATCTGAACCCACAGCTGCCTTAAGTGCAAGTCTAGTGCCCTGTCCACTAAACAGTTGCATGGGAAGAAAAGCAGACTCACAGAAATTAAAAGATTTATTTTAAGTGAGAAATAGTAAATGGCAAAATTTGGATTGAAAGTCAGCCCCCGGGGTGGCTAGGTGGCACAGTGAGTAGAGCACTGGCCCTGGAGTCAGGAGCACCTGAATTCAAATCCGGCCTCAGACACTTAACACAAAAACTAGCCGTGTGACCTTGGGCAAGTCACTTAACCCCAACTGCCCTCCAAAAAGAAAAACAAACAAACAAAAAAAAGAAAGTCAGCCCCTCTGATGCCAGATCTAGAAAACCTTTTTATTTCTGAAATGAGATTATGGATATCTTTATACACATATGTGTGTATAACATTGTGACTAGATTGTGTTCCTTTTCTCCTCTTTTTTCCTTAAGCCTAAGAAAACATCTCCTTCCTGCCTCCAACTTCAGTGGCAGATCTCTGAGTACCACTCCTTGTGCTATTGGGCTGAACTGAGCCTGCCTGCTTCTCAGAACTTTCCTAGGAAATCATCTAATGCTTGCAATTTTTGTTCTTGCTTTTGTGGTTGGTTTTTTTTAATCTACCTAGTCTAGAAACGGTTCAGCCAAAGTTACACATTCCATAATGACTCTTCTGAAACACTGTTGTTGCCGCATCTTCTAATGGCATTAAATAGGCCCATTAATAGACTCAGTATAAAGGAGGAATTGCAATGCACTGTGATTAATGAACCTTATTGTGGGCAATTAAAAACAGAATAGTAAGTAGAAATACAATGGGCCAGGGTTCTGAAATGTCAAGCTTGAATCTTTTCCACCCTCTACTGCTGCATTCCATTCTGGGAATGGGAAATGATCAACATTGGACTACTCAAAAATTATGTACAAAGGAATGCATAGTTTAGCATTGTCCTATGATGCGGGAAAGGGAGATTCAAAGGCAGAGGGGAGAAGAGCCTGTGCTCATGTACAGAATTGTGTAGCAGGAAAGGACTTCAGAGGCTACTAATGATATAATTGGATAGAGAGACAGACAGAGATATAGATAGATAGATAGATAGATAGATAGATAGATAGATAGATAGATGGATGGATGGATGGAAGGATAGATAGATAGATAATAGATGGATGGATAGATGGATAGATAGCTAGGTAGATAGATAGATTGATTGATTATAGATAGATAAATGATAGATAGATAGATAGATAGATAGATAGATAGATAGATAGATGGATGGATGGAAGGATAGATAGATAGATAATAGATGGATGGATAGATGGATAGATAGCTAGGTAGATAGATAGATTGATTGATTATAGATAGATAAATGATAGATAGATAGATAGATAGATAGATAGATAGATAGATAGATAGATAGAAAGAATAGATATCTATTATCTCAATTGAAGGAGTTGGGGACATAAAGGAGAGGACAAGTATTTAGTACAATCCCATCATTTTGCAGAAGAGTTAATAGAGGTCCAGAGAATTCAAGTGACCTGCCCAAGGTCACAAATACACTAATGTTGAATCCAGGGTTTAAATTTACATTTAAATCTAATTTTATGTGATGAACCTCAAATTGTACAACTGCCTCTGATCATCTCCCTTTTCCTTTTTCTGTTCTCTAACTCATAATTTTCCTTGACATCTTTAATTTAAGGCAGTATTGAGTATTTTTCACTTGTTTCTTGTTTTCGTATGTATTGTACAACCCAATTATGACTATAAAGATGCTAAAGAAGTTAATCATTTTTGAAAGCATCCATCCTTATAGAGGTCTCTTAATAGGAAAAACAAACATCTACTTAGGTAAAGCATGTCACAGTTGCCAAAGCAGGCACTTTGTGGCACAGAGATATAAGAAGTATATTCTCTCTCTGGAATCAAAGGAGCTGGGTCCAGTTCTGACTTTGATTTTCTATGAGTGCTACTTTGGGCAAGTCACTTGATTTCTCTGTTCTTCATCTATAAAATATGGGGGTTGGACTCTATGGCCATTTTGGTCCCTTCCAGTTCTAGACATAGGCTTCCATAAATCTAATTCTATAACAATACTCAACTACCCCTAGATTCACTCATATGAAGATGCCCAGTTGGATTTTCTCTCAGTAGCAACACCCCAAAATACACTTAATTGTTTGCTACTTATTTTCATATCATAGTGATTTCCATTTATAGACACCCTTATTCACATTGAATCTTCCCTTGGGACAACAAAAAACCATTTGAGTAAAGCCAATTATTTTTGTATCCAGTTATAAGAGTTCATGCAGCATTCTGTGTCTATAAGACTTCAACCTCTCTGCTGAGGGAAGTATGTTCTCTATCTGCCTTCCCCTCCCCACCTCCTCCATCATTGTTCATTACAGTTGTACTGAATCTGGCTTCATGTCAGTGTTATTTTCTTTTACATATGTATACCTATTTGTCATTTTTCTATTTGTGTTTACTTGGCATCATTTGCATATAAATTGCCCTATGTTTCTCTTGATTCCTACTTTCTTTATTACATCTGATCTTCACACAGAACCTATATAGTAGGTATTTCAGGAATTGTTGCCCCTACTTGGAAGATAAAGAGACTGTCCATTTATTTTGCCATTTCAAATTCTCAGAATAAAAGAAGAGGATCAAAGATTAGGAAGTTTGGGGGTCCAGAGTCATGTAATTTTCAGAACCACCTCCACACACCAAAACAGAGCACTGTAGTAGTGTCTTTTACAGGCCGATGAGTAGGGGATAGGTAAGTCTCTAGAATCTGGAATGATATGCAGCAACATATTGTGCAGGGATAGATCACTTCTAGATGACAATTATTATCATATGACCAGCCCAACAAATGACCTCTCCTTGCTGATTATTTTTGGGTCTTTGTTTGAGAAGACTTTACTGTGGTGACATCTTGCTTCCCTTTGGATGGCAATCCCAGAGAGAAATTCACATCTATTTTATGCAAATTCAGTTAGTAACCAACCTTACTGAAGTACCTGTGCTATTTTGTGTCTATTTACACCTGGAAAATGTCACTTAAAGGATGGACCATTAAATGATGAATTAAATTTCTAGGTCTTCAGTGGCTTGCTTGGACATTTCAGATCATTAATTCTCAATGATTCCTTGTCACCAAATGTAAAACTCTCCACAAAACAACAGCTATTTTAATATGCAGGGAGCTTATCAGATATACCCAACCCTTGTTCACATTTGTTATTTTTATAATTTTTTTTTAATTTTTGCTTTTTGGAGGGGGAAGGCAGGGCAACTGGGGTTAAGTGACTTGCCCAAGGTAACAAAGCTAGTAAGTGTTAAATGTCTGAGGTCAGATTTGACCTCAGGTCCTCCTGACTCCAGGGCCAGTGCTCAATCCACTGCACCACCGAGTTGCCGCTTACATTTGTTATTTTAGCTTGACTTTATAAAGACCTAGAGAATGATGGAAAAGACCATAAAGATCCAAAGTCAAGCAGCAGCAAGAATACCCACTCTCTGATATTTGCAAAGGGCTATGGGACATCAAGAAACAGATACTATCAGTAGGACAAAGTACTTTGACCACAAATCACATTCCACTCCAGTCTTCCAGTGCTGTTAGTAACACTGACCCAGAATCTAAGGAAAAAGAATTGGACAATTAAAAGTCTTTCACTGTCCCAACTGTACTGAAGAGTTACTGAGGTTGCCCAAATAGACTATCATATTAATAACAATTGGTATTATATTTCATACATATGAGCAGAGCAATCCAAAGTGGTAGCTTTTTAGAAATTAACAGACACCTTCCTTGAAAGGAAACCACATCAATGTTTTCTGACCTTTGACTCCATCATGTGAATTTCTTTTCCTTTCTAAATCTACCTCCATGAAACAGAATGCAATAGACTCCATAGGATAGGGCAAAAAGGAATATGTCTTCTTCTGTTTCTCTTCCCTCCTACATAGGGGTCAGATTCAAGACCCAGCAGACCCAAAGAGACTCCAAATTTGGGGGAATCCCCAGGTATATATCGTTTTCTCACAATAATTCCCCTTTGAAATGGTGCTAGGGAAAAAAAACAATATTCCTATTGTTTTCCTAACACTTAACAGTATGCCTTGCACAGAGTAGATACCTAATAAATGTTTCTTGAATTAAAAGTATACATACCATTTATTCAGTTACTTCTTTCTTGGACTTCTAGTAGTTAGACTTTGCCATCAGTTGTCTATATTAAAGTAGAAGTTGTTAGAGGGCAGATGATATGTCTCTTATTTCTGCCAACCTCAGGGCCAACTAAAAATGTCTGTTGCTTCACTGTTGGATTTTGTCATCAATATTGCATCAGACACAACCTGTAGAGCCAGTCTTAAAAGTCTTCTGCACATATTAGAGTAAAAAGTGTCTCTGTGGTAGGAAAATGCTACATAAAAATACTTATGTGTGTGTGTGTGTGTGTGTATATATGTAATATATATGTATATGTATGTATATGTATATGTATATATATTTCATCATTTTAATCTCTCTTCCCAAAAGCCTTGCCTGAGAATTTGGTTTCATGGTGAAATAATTCAAGTGAACCACTGTTGGGATAACCAAACATTTCAACAAATCGGAAAGACAGGAAGGGGTTGGAGGAATTCAGAATGTAGGGTAACCTGGACTGACAATTACTGTGAATCTAAGAGAACTTTAAAACAAATACATCTGATGACTTGACATTTTGTGGTCTGCTTTATATCTATTTTTATATGAATCAAGCTCAGCTCTTGTCAGGTAAGATAAAACAATTGTATTTGTGTACTCTCCAGCATTATTAGTTATAAAAGTGATACAAAATCACCCAAATTTTAGGTTTGAATGGTTTGTGTAGGTGCTTAATAACTGCCTTTGAGCTGATTGATCAATTAGAACAATTTTAGGTCATCTGTATCTCAGATTAAGGAATAACGTCCTTGGTTTTGAGTACCCCAGTGCTTTAGAAGGCACTAGTAGTCCCTGTACTCCCTAATCAAATTACTCAGCCAACAGGTATTTATTAAGTTAATATTGTGTGTTTGACACTACGAGAAGTAGGAAGAATGCAAAACAAACCAGACCTTCAAGAAAAGTTCATTCTACTGGGGTAAACAGCATGTGAAGAACCAGGGACATACAAGATTCACATAAAATAGATGGAAGGGAGATGCCAAAATTAATAATACCAACTCTGCCATCTGGTGCAGCCAGTTGCCTCACATTTCACAGGGGTGAATAGACATGAAAGTCAGGACCCTTTTGCCTACTTATATAACTCAATCTTAACACAGTCTTTTCCTTTGGGGGAGAGTCATTGCCCAGTGATCCCTTGGATAAAGAGCTTAGATGAATGGGAACATTTTAAAAGTATAAGCAATGCAAATAATGCTATATTATCCTTTTTATCAACCCTTTAAAAGGGGGAGGAGGCAAAGGAATGGAAGGAAATAATCACCCATTTAATATTCAAATAAATTCACTTTACAAGATCCCTATCAACTGTAAATCTATGCTCCTGTGAAGGTCTCAGTTTATTAATGCATTGGGGGACATGCCCTTTTCCAGGTGATGAAGCTGGTAGATGTAATTGAATTGCTCCAGAGATTGACATAATCAGTGATGAATCCTTGATTCCATTAGCCCACATTTTGTTCTGCTGTTGTCTGTTACTGGTTAGCTCGAGCATGGTACTAATGAGTCAAGATAATGTGTTCTAACTGTGTATGTTCCCCCTTGGTCCCAAGATTGCCAAACTATACACTTTATTGTAGAGAACTACTCTTCCAGGACTTTGAACATAATAAGAGCTTAATACATATATCTTTTATATGTTCAGGAACATAGCAAAGGGAGATGAGATTAGAGAACATCATTGAAGTGGTCCTGAAGTTTTCCATCCCCACCCCACCGCACAGAGTGAAAAACAAAATACGTCTCCATGACTGAGGGTCAGCAAAATCAAAGTGACACACTGCATAGTATAGTGGATATCATGCTGGACCTAGAGACAGAAAGTCCTTGAATTTGAAACCTGCCTTAGTTTGTTACTTGTGTGACCCTGAGCAAGTTACTTAATCTTTCTGGAATTCAGTCACTTCATATATTGCATGGGAATAGTAATAGTTTTAGCTATTTTGATAATATTAGATAGTAGATGTAAAACTTGTTTCAAATTTTCACATACTACATTAGTTACTACTACTACTACTGCTGCTGCTGCTGCTGCTGCTACTACTACTACTACTACTACTACTATTACTACTACTACTACTATGACTAATGCTGACACTGCTGATACTATGATAAGTACTAATAACCCATTTCCACTCAAGAACAAATTCTTTTCAGAATATAGGACATAAAATATCCTAACTGGAAAGAACCTTAGACCATAAAAAGGTAGAACCTAGAGGATCTTTTTATAACACATGGAATATTTGAACTACAAGAAACCTTAGAGTATAGAATACTAAAGCTAGGATGGATTTAAGAACCTAGACTGTCAGAAGTGGGAGGTACCTGAGAAAATGATTAATGTTAGATGTGAGAGGGATTTTCTAGAACACAGTATATTTGAGCAAAAAGAAATTTTGAGCTTAGTGGGACCTTGGAACCTAAAATGCAAGAGCCAGGAAGGACCCAAGAAACTAGAAGTGGGAAGGACTTTAGAAGATCGGAATTCAGAGCTAGATCTTAGCTGTCATCTAATCCAGCCCTCTCATTTTATAGATGAAGAGGGGAGGGGTCCTAGAGTAATTATAATTATAAATAAAAAGAAGGAACCTTACTGGTTAGGAACAATGACTTGCCTAAATTAACATAGTGAGGTACTGGTCAAGTGAATACACATCTGTTTACTCACATCCTTTAGCATGTGGAAGATAATGCTTCCCAGAAATTTTGATTTTGATTTTTCCTTTTCTGAAGATAGTGTAGTCTACTCCTTGGTGATTTTCCCATAAGAGTAGCTATTCTCTTAAGTCAGGTCCTCTGTTCTTTCTCACTACTGTATTGATAAATATGAGATGATTTACTAAGTAGAATGCCTCAGTTTTGTCCTCTTTGTAGTTGAAACTCCTCTGAATTTAATAAATTAAGCATATTTCAGAAATGCCCCTGTTTCTTACCCCTCTATTATCACATTCTGTTTTGAAGCAATCACATATGTAACTCTCTATCTGTGCATTAAAGGAAAAAAAGTAAGAGAAAATTTAGGTATGTGCGTTTGGATAGGGATAGGATTCCAGAATCCCTGTGGTTATGACATTATTTAACTCTAATTTTGACTCATACTCTATTTATCAAAGAGAGCAGAGTATGATTTACTTCAAACAGCTGACAATAGTTGTCACTTTGCAGGTTTCCTACCATTGGCCAGGACTCCACAGCAAGTGGCAAATAATGGCTGCCTGCAGCCTTCAATGTGACAGTTCCACATTTAATTTATCCTTCACTGCTTCATACCTGGTGGGAGATCCATCAGTACCTCTGATTGAAGGCTTGGCATTTTCTAAGGAATCTCCCCACAATTCAGGTCAAGATCTATCCCTTGAATTACAAGACAGGTGATTAACATGTGGCAGGAGTATTCAGTGCTCTCCCTAACCATTTTCCCCAACACTAGAATAAAAGAAGCTGAGCTGAAATTATTTTTAGAAGTCATGTAATGCAAATGGCAAATTGGGCGAGATTCTCAGCCCCATTTGTGTCCTGCTCACTGAATGTGCCAGCAGCATTCATTCTTTCTCACTAAAGAATCCCAAGCCTGAAATGATTTCTAATTCTAAGTTAACTCACACTGAGCCACTGCAAAACAAGACTTGGAATTTTCTTAAAACCAATTTAATCCTTTATACACTGGTGTAGACTAAAGCCTAACTACTCTCTTAAGCACTGGTTTGTGCATACAGCAGTGTATAAGAGGATTGTTTTGTTTTAATAAAACACTGTTTCATCCTTTGCCTGTGTGTGTGTGTGTGTGTGTGTGAACAATGAAAAGAAATGGTCTCGATTGCCTTAGTGGGTGGAGAGAACAGTTTTGCAGTCATCATGGAAGGAATTCCAGTCTTGCTTCTGACAAATATTAACTGTTACCCTGGGTAAATCACTTCACATACCAATTCCCCCAGTTCATTCTCCAAAGACTATAAATTACAGATGAATGGGTGATTTTCACCAATAGAGTGAGTTTATAGCCTAAGTTTGACATACAGTTGAAATTACAGAATCACAGACTTGGGAAGACAATTTGGAGGCCATTTAAAGTCTAACTCTTACCAAAGGCAGAACTGCTGTCTACAATATGTCTGATATGGGAATATTTAGCAGTCACATAATGAACTCAGAGCAAATGACAAAGCCAACATGGTAGCAAGCTGTATTAGCGATGGGGATTTTCAACTATTCAGGCATCTGTTTCAGTTTTCTTTCAGTCAAAAGAAAAACAGAACAGCTGATAAAATTTGAGGGCTTGGGAGCCCTCAAAATACATAACATGTAGATATAGTTATTGGTGTGCCACCACTATTCTGGCTTTTCTTCTCTCCATTATTTTGAATCTTTATTTTGTAAACTTAACCAGGCATTGTCCTCCACCTTCTGATCTCTTGTCCCCTTTAGTCCTTGCTTTTCTAGGTTTCTACTCATAAGTTTCTTGAAAAAGTCATATAATTATAATGAATGAATCCACCATGAATGTATAATATTCATCCTCAGATGGGTTCTTAGCATTATTTCACACACACACACACAAACACATACAAACACTCACTTTTACACATCTCTGATTGGCTACTTGTGGCACTCTTCACACTGGCTTTTTATAATGTCTGCACCCAAGAACTCTAATGCCCATGTCCCACTTGACAAATGACCTTGCCAATAATTTATCAAAAAGATTGAAGCAATCCATCTAGAAGTCCCTTGATATCTCTCTCTTCCTATCTGTCCCCTCTTCTTATGCTGCTGTCTTAAAGGATGGAGTGGTCCTTCTTCTTGTACCTTTGATTTTATCTTCTTCCTCTTCTGGGAGCACATCACATAAAGCATTTTATTTTCCTCGTACACAATCTCTCTCAAACGGAGCCTTTCCTACTGCTGACGAATATGTTGGAGTCTCTCTTGCCCTTTAAAACCAACCAATCAATCAGTCATCTCCTAAAAACAACTTTCATTGTCATACTTTACTAGTAAACTACAAGAAAAAGTTGGTTACCCTGATTATGTACATTTCTTTGCCACTTAACAATCTATTTTTTTCTCTATGAAAAAAGAAATAGTCTCCAGACAGGCAGTTATAGAACAGAAAGAGTCGAGGGTGATTTAGAGTCAAAGATAAATGAGGTGGTCTCTTCCCAAGACCACCTACCATGTTTATCAATGTGAAGTTGCCATGTGCAGTTAACCTACATCCTGGGTTACTGAAATGGATTGCAGATGTGTGATGGAGTCACTGCCCATTGAAAAAAAGGTCATAGTGAATGAATATTAAGGAGTATAGGACTAGAGATCAGGTAATGCTCTGATTTTCAAAAGTAGGGAGACAGTGGATTCCTTTCCATTGTCTTTCCCACCCTAAACCTCCAGTAGAATTTTATTCACTGAGTGAAACGAACGTTTCATTTTCTTTGTACACCATCAGCTTAAAAATACTTATCAAAGGTTTGATTTTCATTCTCTGTGCTCATAAGTTTTATTTCAATACATGATAAAAATCTAAAATGCCTTAAGAAAAGGTTTCTGAACCCAGGAATAGATCTTGGTGACAGAGTGGTGGATTCAGGAAGATCTGAGTTCAAATCTTATTTCAGACACTTACTAGCTGTGTGACCCTGCGTGAGTTAATCTCTCTCAGCCTGAATTTCTTTATTTGCAAAATGGGGGTAATAATTCAATCTTCCTCACATGGTTGTTGTACAGATCAAAGTAATTCTAAAAGTGCTGTGAAAATACTAGCTATCTGAATCACTGTGAGCCTATGAAGCTTTCTTATGAACAAGGCACATTAGACAAATACAATATTTTATTTATTTTATCTTTTGGGTACTTATTTGGGAGAGGAGGTGTTAGAATGGTCACATTAGGAGAATGTCATAGATAGTACATCTAGACTTTAGATATCCTGGTAGACAAGATAGGAAGATGTGGCAGTTAGATTCAGAAATGGCTAAAGAATCAGACTGAGAGTTTTGAGTAATAGATTGTTGTCACCCCTTAAGGAACTCTCAAGGGCTCCACTAAGGGTTCTTCTTCTTCAGACATGTTCTGTTCAACATTCTTATCCAAAATTTGGATAAAGCCATAAAAGGTGAATTTATCAAATGTGTGGCTGACATGAAACTGGAACAGATAGCTAACATTTGGGTAACAGAAATGGAATCCAAAAAGATTTCAGCGAGCTGGAGCATTTGTTCTGAGCAATTTCAACAGGTGTGAATGATGATGTCCTGAATCAAATAAGAGGAAATGTAATAGGAAGAAAGAGAAAATCTTTCAATTTGATCTAAGAAAAGAAAAGAAAAGGAAAGGAATGAAAGAAGGAAGAGAAGAGAAGAGAAGAGAAGAGAAGAGAAGAGAAGAGAAGAGAAGAGAAGAGAAGGGGAGGGCAGAGGAGGGGAGGGGAGAAGAGGAGAGGGAGAGGAGAGGGAGAGGGAGAGGGGTCAACTCATGAGTCAAGAACAGGGAGTCTACCTAGCCACTACAGGTGTTAAAGGTGAATGGGCTTTTTAGATTCATAGTCAAATCTATGTCCTGGGAAGATTATTTGAAATATATCTCCAAGTCACTATAGAAATTTAAATTTAGATTTAGATGAGAGGCTCTGTTGCATAGCAGATAGAGACCTGGCCACTGAGTCAGGATGGTCTGGGTTCCAGACCAACCTCTTACATATGCTAACTATGTGACACTGGTGAACTCAACCTCTCAGTGACTTTTGGGCAATCAACTGTCTCATTCTAGGAGTTGTAAATATTCAGCACTGATAATGAGAGGTTCCTCGTTGCAACTTCTTCTTTTCTGTGCAATCACTAGCCTGAGGATACTCCTCAAAAAAAGGAGCTGGGTAGATATTAAAATAGCATTTCCATGGCATTTTGAAGTTGCAAAACACTTTATATGAAATATATCCAAAGTGTTTTTCACACCTTAAAAGTGTATAAATGTCAGTTTTTTATCTCATCCTCATCTCTTATTCAATTTTATACTATTACCACCATCATCATTAGTTGCATTTGAATCAAATGCAACTATTATTCCTTATATATTCCTTATATATTCCTTATGTACATACATACATACATACATTTTATATATATATATATATTTTTTTTTTCTCCATTTCACAGCACAGAACACTGAGGTTCAAAGACACGTTAAATGACTTGCCCAGAAATCACAGAGGTATTAAACATCAGAGACAAGATCTGAACTCTGACCTTCTCGACCCCAAGGCCGACATTGTACATGATCTACTCATGCAAACTTAAACTCATGTAGAATAACTCCCAGCACTAAAGACTTGGCACACAGATGTCATTCACATAGAGAGATGAATGTACTTGCCATGCAATCAATGCACAAGAGCCAAATAGTGCAATGAAAGGAAAGCTGAATTTTGAGTCAGAGGTTATGGATTCAAATCCTAGCTCTTCCAATAACTACCTTTGGGATCTTGAGTATGTTGTACAATTTCCCTGGGACTCTATTTCTTTGTATACCGGGGGTGGAGGAAAATTATCTCTGAGTTTGCTCACCACACTAAATCTATGATAATGTGAAATACATTATTTAAGGTGTAATTGTATACAAAAAACATTTCTGAAAATCCTCCTCCAGCCACTTGTTTGAAGGACAAATGCAGTCGTATCACAGTCCTGTCATGCTGAATTTAGTCATCTCTTTTATATTGGTGTTGCTCTCCCAATGCCTATGAAGTAGAACTCATACATCCTTAGTAAGCTCCAGTTCCCTTGGGAGAATTTCACCATTTTAGACTATATTTTCTTTCCAGAAGAATGGAGTATAAAAACACCCTTGCCTACTGGAAAAAACAACAGAACCTTGGAGTCAGCACCATCCCTATGGTGTTGCTAAGGATACATCCTGCTTCATAGGACTTTCCAGTAGAACATTGCACTTATTTGATAACCCTTTGAAGTGGTTTCCCTTTCTAATGTGCTCTGACTTCTCTGGTTATATACCTCTAACACCACTTCCTGAACATCTTGTTTATGGGTGACAAAGTGCTGGTTATGGCTCTTGGTAGGCTTGGGAAAAACATTGCATGAACTAACTGCATGTGTATTGGAGAAATGGGAAACCTCTCTATATTTTATTAAGCTGCCCAGGTAGCAACACTCTGCTATAATACAGAAATATTAATATAGATAGGTGATCGATAGATAGATACATCGATAGATCAATCAATAGATCGATGGATAGATGATAGGTAGATAGAGAGATAGATAGATGTGTCTATATATGCATGTATGTATGTATGTATGTATGTATGTATTGTCTAGACTTAATGTAGTATATATAAATAAGTATTTAACCTGGCCCATCCTGTCTCCAAGGGGACTGTGATTCCTATCTTTGTGGAAAGTGAGGTCATGGTTGAATGCTCACTCATTTTTTCTTCTATATCCAAGAGGAGTATTGGACTAGAATTATATCTGTTACATTTAGGATACTTGTGTTCTAGAGATATGGCTATTTTTTTCAGGGATTGAGAGTGACAGTCACTTTTCTCTCTAAAGGGGAAAGTAACAGATAGCTTACTATGGTCCTGCTTAGATTCCTCACACTGGAAGCTTAAAAGGAGAACAATTGTGGATAGTAATTAGAATGTTTGCAAAAGCAAATAGTAAAATAAATTTTAAAAAGTGAAAATCATACAAATTAGGGTAGATGATAGGATACATGAGAGTAAATGCATTTTTGACTAAGGACTATTATAAGTTTGATGAGAGAATGAGCTCACTAAAATGTCTTCTCCTGGTGATCTGAAGTAGGTGCTGGGAGTCATTGGAGGGGCACATTGGAGGGGCAGCTGCCCCAGGTCTGGGATTTTGGAGGGCTCCTATTAACCATTCCAATGTCTGTGTCTTCTCTCTGTGTTTCTCCCATGACCCCTACTTCCCACTGTCCTGTAACATTATTCTATACAAGATTCCTGTGCATCTAGGTGGCACAGTAGATAGGCTATTGATCCTGGTGTAAGAAAGAAATGAGTTTGTATTCTGCTTCAGACACTGATTAGCTATGTGACCCTGAGCAAGTCACTTATTTAATTTCACTTTGCTTCCAGCTTTTTCATCTACAAAATTAGTATAACAGAAGCACCTAGCTTAGGGGGTTGTTATGAGAATAAAATGGGAAAATATTTGGAAAAACTCTTTGCAAGCTTAAAAGATTATATGAATGCTGTTAGCCCTAATAGGTTAAGCACGAATAAAACGTGATAATATTTGTAAAAGCACTTTGCAAGTTTAAAACTCTATATGAATGTTGTTATTAGCCCTGGTAGGTTAAACACAAATAAAATCAGCCATTTTCCTAACGGAGATTACCAAAATAAGAAAGAAAAAAAAGACAACTCTATTTGTAGAACAGTCAGAGAAACTACTTCATTTGCACTGAAGACAAATTTTTAAAGTGATAATTTCTTGATAAATTGTTTTCTATTTAATTCTTCTGCGTATCATAATGAGATGTTATTGATCTGTGGATAATGAGTTCAGCACCTGCCTGCTCACACTCATTAGGGCACTGGACCTTATCCCCCTCTATGGTTTCTGCCACCTGCCTATAAAATCAAAGCTGGACCAGGCATCTGGGCCAATGTTACCAAAATGGCCCTCATGCTTCAGAGTCATGAGAGTGAAAGGGAAGAGGGGAGGTAAGACAGATGATACCTTGTTGTTGCAGAGCAGAGTAGGACGGTTCTAAGTGCAAAGAAGATAGGTACCAGAAAGGTTTTCATCTGCATGGCTTCATTTACATTCCCCAGTATGAATCCCTTAGAAAAGTCTCCATGGACTGTCTGCTGAAGTTCATAAGACACAACCTGCCCCAAGGGCCTGGAGGATGAGGATGCTGTGTCACAAGGCCAGCTAAAACTGTGTCCATAATATAAAAAAAATT
>CM053601.1:173382901-173406888 GCA_028646575.1 Pseudocheirus occidentalis | reverse complement strand
TGCCCTGCTAGAAAGCTAGAGAGGTGTTGGAGGAGGGAATAAAAGGGAACAGATTGTGGGGGGGGGTCTTACAGTGTGATCAATGTTCTGGGCTGGGGGGAAGGGACAAAAAGGGGAGAAAATTTGTAACTCAAAACCTTGTGGAAATGAATGATGTAACCAAGAAAATAAATTAAAATTAAAAAAAGAATGCAACAAGTATAAATGAAATTGAAAACAAGCCTTCACTGGTAAATAGGGAGAAAGATGAAAACAAAGGGTTGTAGATAGGAATTATAGGATTATGTATTTAGAAGTAGAAGGGAATGCAGAGATGATCTATTTCAATTTTCACATATTATAAATGAAGAAGCAGAGACCAGAAAAGTTGACTTGTCCAAACTTCATACATAATAAGTGACAGAGAGTTGAACCTGTATCTTTTGAGTCCAAAATCAGGATTCTTTTTAATGTAGTATTGTTTAAGGTATCTTTTATGGACATCATACTTAGTCTGATAACAATAATCTATTGATAAAGCTCTTTATGGCTATAAAAATACTGGTAGATACATTAAAAGAGAGAGATGGAATGGGGGAACACTTCAGTCACTTCTAGCTTCTAAATCTCTGATCCTTTGTTCAATGGATCAGAAATGGGAGATAAGAATACATAGCATGGCATATTAAGAATAGCACTGGTCTTACATTTAGAAAGCCTAGTTTGAGCTGTCTCTACTGGATACTATTAAGTAGAACAGCTAGATGGTTCAGTCTTTAGAGTACAGGACCCAGAGGCAGGAAGAACTTAGTGTAAATCCAGCGTCAGATGCTTACTAGCTGTGTGACCTTGAGCAGGTCACTCAAGGCTATTTGCCTCAGCTTCTTCATCTGTAAAAATAAACTGGAGAAGGAAATAGCAAATCAATCTAGTAACTTTGCCCAGAAAACTCCAAGATAGAGACACAAAGAATTGGAGACCACTTAGCAACAACAACTAAGTACCTTCAAGGATGATGTAGTAAGAAAAATAATGAATTTAAATTTAGTGGCCTTGGGTTAAGATTCTGTCTCTGCCTCCTACAACCTGTGTGACCTTGGTCTACTCATTTTACCCGTGCCTTCAGTTTTCTCATATCTGAAATGAGGAAATCAGAGCAGATGAGCTCTGAAGTCCTTTCCAATTCAAAATCTATTATTCCTTCATGAAATATCTTGTTTTTAATTTTCCTCATTTGTAGGATGAATGGGTTAGTCTAGAATCAGTGCTTCTTAAGTTGTGGGTTTAATCTCCCTGTAGGGGGTCAGGAAAAAATTTGGTAACAATAAAAGGTTTCTGAACAGTCACCAAAAATTAATTAAAAATCAAATTGTATTGAATCAGAAGTGTTTCTGTCAACACTGATCTATGTTACATTTCATAACACAACTTCACTGCAGCCTTGGTTCTGAACACACAGCATGTGCACTTTGCATTGTACAATGCCTGCATGCCACACAATGCCAATGAATGCTGCTGAAAAACAAAAAGGAGTTCCAAGTGGAAAAAAGTTTAAGAAGCCATGATCTAGATGACCTCTAATAACCCTTCCAGTTCTAAATCTATGGTCCCATAACATTACTGCCCTTTAATGTCTTCAACTTAAAAATATATGTGATATATGTCATCTCCATTTCACAGGGCTGATGCAAAGTAAGTAATTTGTAAAACTATTAACTTCCACAAATATGTGAATTATTATAGCCTCTAATATCTTGAAATAATGGTTTCTCCTTTGGGGTTATGTATTCAGATTACACATCCATGAAACAGAAAAATATGGGTACATCGTTTAAGAGATAGAAAACCCCTAGAGGTCATCTTGCCTTTCCTATTCATTTAGCAGATGAAGGAACTGATGTCCAAAAAATGTAAATGATTTCCCAAAGTCACACAGATAGGAAACAAGATTTCATTGGAAGCATCAGAATTTGGCTCCCATTCCTCTAATTGCAAAAGCTCTTTCCACTGCACTCAGCATTCATTTGAAATAGGAGGGTTGACATCTTCAGCCCTTTCCACCAATTACAAAAGCCTCTCCAAATTCTTCAGATACCTCATTGCTATGGTTATACTGCAAACACCATCAGTTCTTTTGCAAAAGAAGAAATATCCGTTCCTTTGCAAACCTATATTGGGTTGGGGGAAGTGTCACTTCTCCAGATAAAGACAAAAAAAAAGGTAGGAAAAAGGTTCTGTCCTGACATGTTAATTAAATCTTCCAAGGCAGGCTTGTGCACTGTAGGTAACAGATAAAAGAAAGTCCTACCTCAAAATGGATGACAGTTTTGTTTTTTAGAGAAATAAAATATTAATACCCGAACCTAGAGTAAATTCAAAGGTGCCATGGACTCCATAAAAATTTAAATCATATCCATCTCATGCACTCAGAAGGCCATTTACCAGAGGAAAAGTGTGGCTATTTGACTGCTGAGTATATTTGTGTACCCACTGAGAGCCAAGAATTGATGGATTTGTAAAAGTCTAGCCTTGCATTGAAAACCAAGTTATTTTTTTAAAGTTTTAACCTGATTTGTTTCTGATGTCTTGTATACTTTTCCGAAATTGCCTATTTTTGTGTGTATTGTTGTTGTTGTTGTGAGCAGTATGTATTGGATCTCAATGTTTGATTTTTATGGTTTAAATGAGACCTATGATTTCATTCATGTAAGTCATTCCAGGTGAGGAAATTCCCTTTACCAATTCAGACTGGCCCCTATTTTGGAATTCATCATCTGAGAGAGTTGCCTTAGTTACTGAAAAGTGAAGTGACTCGGCCCACACTTTACAAGCAGTATGTATCAGAGGGAGGGCTTGACTCAATTTTTCCTAACTTTAGGTCAAGCTTTCTATAAACACCATTCTGAGTTTATGTGTAACAGCAACAGCAACAATGATAACTCCCATTTCTGTAGTACTTTAGGATGTAACAAGTGCTGTATCTGTAACAATGCTGAGAAGTAGGCAGCTGATTATCATCTATAATATTATCACTATATCATCATTATCATGTTGCAGATGATGAAATAGAGGCTGAAACAGTCTCCATGATGTTAAATTGTTTAGCTAGTAAGTGACAGTGGTATTAGAAAGGAATTTTGAAGAAAAGTGGTGTAAAAGATTTCAGTGGGAAAATATCTTTTTTTTTAATTGACTTGTTTATTTACTTTTAGTTCACAAGATTCAGTTCCAGAATCACTTGAGTTTCAGATTTTCTCCTCCTCCTTCCCCTTCCTCCATGGTGGCGTGCAATCATGTATAGGATCTGCACACACTTTCACATTGTACAATAGTCTGGTTGTATAGGAGTGTTGTTACCAATGGAGTGAACAATGGGGAAAAAAAAAACAAAACCAAACAGAGAAAAGAACAATGGCATGTATTGCTTCAGTCTCCATTTAAACTCTGGTCTTTCTAGATCTTTCTCTGAATGTAGATATTTCCTTCCATCCTGAAACTTGTAGAGTTGTCGTTTAACTGTGCATTGCTGAGAAGAGTCCAGTTTATCAAGGCTGGTCGTCACATATATGATGTGTCTGTGATTGCGTACAAGTTTTTCCTGGTTCTGCTCTTCTCACTTAGCATCAGTTTGTATAAGTCTCTCCAGGTGAATCTGAAGACCGTCTCCTCCCCATTTCTTATAGCACAATAGTATTCCATTACATTCATATTCCATCACTTTGTTCAGCCATTCCCCAATTGGTGAGCATCCCCTAAGTTTCCAGTTTTTTGCCACCACAAAGAGAACTGCAATAAGTATTTTTGTACATATGGGTCCTTTTCAGTGGGAAAATAGCTGATGGGGGGGGGCGTGGATATCACATAAGAAGGATGAAGTATAGCAGGTGTTCATTTCCATTGGGATCTTTTATTGGCGATGGGAAAACAGGGAAGGTGCCTAATACATTGGTGGGATCCTCCCTGTTGTATTTATGGAACAATATGGATGAGAGGATGTATGACAAGATGGACAGTCATGGATGAATTGGACACCATTGCTTTGGGTAGAATCTCCAAATCGATGGCTTCATTGATTCAATGAATTGTCTCTGACTCAAACTCCAGGTCTGTTTCTACTAAAAGGGGAGGCAGGACTTTCCTGATTCCCACCATTCTTTGTGTTGTTTTTTTCTTAGTTCATACTTAGCTTGTATAATATTCTCTTTACTATTTACTCAACTGCCTATATTTGTAAGCCACTCCTATGGCACCTCAAACTTGCACACACAGATTGTAAGTTCACAGAGGGGATGGACTAATGTTTTTGTCATTATATCCCCAGGTCCTAGTGCAGTGTTTTACAATAATAAACATTGATACACATTTAATAAACATTTCTTCTGATTTAAATTGAATTGGATAACATACCTAAAGAAATTCCTACGTGATAAAGTAAGGCAGCTGTCAACACTGAATACCATTCTCTTCTAGGTGATTTCCTAATAGGTGTATTCTTTAGATTTGTCAGAGGACTGACTGTCTGTCTTGTGTAGTTACTCCCAGCTCCACTCTTAGTACATATCCTTACCCTGTTGTCCCTCTCTTCCCCAGGACACAGAACATAAAGCCACCACATTCCCAAATTACTCAGTGTATATTTTGTGTCTACTTAAATTTATCCATGTTACTTTCCCCAGTATCATGCCAATTCCTTGAAAAGATGGGGTCTAAGGTGAATGTTCATTATAAGGCAGAAAAATATGGTTAATACACACAGTGGCTAAAAGTAATAGTTGAAAAGAATGGAACTGGGAAAATCAGGAAATGAGAAGCAGTGGTGAAAAAAGTAATGTTTCAATTGGAAAGGAGAAAAAGCATAGTTTTTAACACAAAGGAACTCAAAAAGGCAAACTCATACATTTTTAATGTAACAAGAAATGGGTAGAATCTTTCAAGGGAGAAATCTGGAAGTATGCAACAAAAAACATTAATCATACCCTTTAACCAAGGATCCAACCTGGGGAATATGCCTGCCAATATTATCATAAAGAGAGGGAAAAAGAACTGTCAATTGAATCCATTTATATAGCATAATGGCATGATTACAGGCATAGCCACCACAGCAACAGCAGGAACAGCTGGGCCACTAGGTGGTCCAGTGGATAGATCACCAGACTTGGAAGTCAGGAAGACAAGAGTTCAAATCTTCCCTCACATATTTGTAAGCTAAGGGCCCATAGGAGTTTCTCCAATTTTCTTATCTAGTAGAATAAAAATAATAATAGCATCTCCCATTAAGGGCTGTTGTAAATATCAAAAGAGATAATATTTGTAAAGTGATTTGTGATAATTAAAACACTATACTTTTAAACATTATAAATTAAAACACTGTAATTAAAACATGTTTATATACATGAAACTGGAAATAATCTAAATAACTAAGAACAAATTATGTACCTTTATATCTATATGTCTATATAGGTGTGTCTATTAATATGATTAAGATTGTTAGCTATGTTGAACACAAAAAATCTGAATTGATGTTCATAAATTTTTTTTGGCATTATTATATTAGACCTATAGGATAAGTGATTAAGGGAGCTTCCTGGAGGGGAGGCAGGTAATACTCTACCAGTTTAGATTGGAACATTCTCTTTATTGTCTGGATCATTGAGAGGTTAAGAGATGTCCCCAGAATCACACAACCATTATGTGTCAAAAGGAGGAGTGCATATGCCCCTGACTAGGGAACATATGAAATAATGCAAAACGGAAAAGAAAAAAAAAAGCAAGTACCACTGGTATAGAATGCATATGATTCTCAAATTGTGAATGGCCAATGAGAATGGCCAATACAATTCTAGGACCATGGATTTAGAGCTAGTACAGTCGTTATTTTTATAGAAGAGAACACTGGGGTTTAGAAAAGATAATTGTCTTATCCAGAGTCAAAAAAGGTAATAAGTGACAGGTTGGGAGTTGGACCAAAGCCTTCCAGACTCAAAGTCTATCTAGCACTTTATTCATTGTGCAAGTGAAGTTTTATTGACATTTATATAAAAGAAAATAATTTAAATGCAAATGGTTGCTAAAATGCTTATATTGATTTTAATGTTTCTAATAAAACATTGAATTAAAAATAAAAGAGCCTATATTAAAAACAGCAGATATGATGTAATGAAAAGGGAACTAAACTTTGGAGTCAGAAGACTCCAAATTCTAATTAGATTTTGAACCCTAATTTTTTCATCTACTGTCTGCATGATTATGGAGAAGTCCCTTGACCTCCTAAGAACCCAGTTTCCCCATGCATGAAATGGAGACAATTTCTCTTGCCTACCTCTTAAGATACCCTCCTCAATCCCATGAGCAATATATTTTGCAAACCTTGAAGCCCTCTAGAAATGTGAGTTATTATTCTAAATGGAAGAGCACAGATCATCCTTGCTTGTCTTTGCTCTCAGCAGAGTCTAGAAGGAGCTTTGAGATGAGAAATTCATAGCCTCAAAATGTAATTACCTTTAGCTCCCTTGGCTTCTCTTGCTTTTAAGAAATCCTGAACTTTCTCCTGGCTTTAGTTTCACTCGTTTTTAGATCATGCCGCCCTGTGGGATCTTTTGGACCTAAATTCAAACTTATCTGAAACTGAAAGAGAAAATGCAAGCCAAAAGTACTGAATAGAAACCAGAGAAGACCAGTATAGACTCTTACGAGACAATAGGGTGCTGACAAAAGCTTATTCACTAACAAGAGGGAGTGATGTTGCCCTTTCTGGAAAGTGAATTCTTGGAAAAAAGGAAAAGTAAAAGTTCTAAGTACTGATCCCTCTCACTGGCAATTGCTTGCCTATCTATCCCATGTGACTTACAGAGTCTAAGGTAAGATTGAAATGATTAGCTCTGAGGAAAAGTAGAGGCAGAATAAGGAATGGAAACATGAATTGAAGGGATTAGTGCTGGCAGTTGATTGAGGGAAAAACCCTGACTGATAATAGGGACCACCATAATATATACAGTAGTAGTAGTAATAGTAGTAGTAGTAGTGGTAGTAGAAGTAGTAGTAGTAGTAGTAGTAGTAGTAGTAGTAGTAGTAGCAGTAGTAGCAGTAGTAGCAGTAGTAGCAGTAGTAGTAGTAGTCATACTTGTACCAATACTCATACTAGTACTAGTAGTACTAGTAGTTTTTATAAAGTTCCTTAAGGTTTACAAAGTACATTATCTCATTTTAGGGTTATAGAACTCTCATTATAAATCTGGATAATCCATTCCGGATTCTATACACTTTCTAAATGCTGTATTGCCTCTGGCTTCATTTAGAAGACACTGGCATTCATCTATGACTGACTCCATACCTGATAGCAATTAGTTTGGAAATATTATTATTATTTCCACACATTTTTATTCGTTGTCTTTTTTTTTTTTTTTGCTTTTTGGAGGGCAATTGGGGTTAAGTTACTTGCCTAAAGTCACATGTCTAGTAAATGTGTCAAGTGTCTGAGGTCAGATTTGAACGCAGGTCCTTCTGACTCCAGGGCCGGTGCTCTATTTCTTGTCTATTAAAGGTATACCACTAGTTTATATAGTAGAACAATTCAGAACTCAAGAAGCCTTTAACTCAAAACCCCTCCTGTTTTTCATATAAATTCTTTGTTGTTCAGTTATTTTATTCATGTCCAATGATTTGTGACCCCATTTGGGGTTTTTTTGATACTAGAGTGGTTTACCATGTCCTCTTTGAGCTCATTTGACAGATGAGAAAACTGAGGTGTGAAATGACTTGTCCAGGGTCACACAGCTAGCAAGCATCTGTGGTCACATTTGAACTCAGGTCCTCCTAACTCCAGATTTAGTGCTCTATTTACTGTGTTGCTTGGGTTCCCCAAACATAACAAACCCAGCAAGACACAACAAAAACAAACAAGAAATACCCTGTAGAAAATTGTTTCTAATCCATGCAAACTGTTTAAAAGGTAATCTGAGCTACTCCAAAATAAATGCTATTTAAATTGCAAGCATTCCATTGTTAACTGTATATGGGTTAAAATGATAACTGGAATCATTAGGCTTCCTACTATAAATAATTTATCTTCAATTAACCATTCTTTCATCAGTAACTTCTGAGGAAAAAGGAAGAATTACCAGTAATACGTAGGTTTAGAGACTTCAGTGTATCACAATATTCCATTTTCCATCTGGATATGAAGTTGGAAGATGCATGTTCAAATTTTGGCTTCACAATGGGTCACAATGGAGAGAACGTGAATTATGAAGTCATAAGGCATGTATTCAGATCCTACCTTTGACATATATTACCTCTGTGACCTTTAGCAAGTCACTTAATTGTCCTGTATCTCAGTTTCCTTCTCTGTAAAATGAGAGGGTTGGACTCAGTGGTCTCTGAGATCCCCTTCCAGATGTAGGTTTAAATTCCCATTACAACCATTAAGTAACCAACTCTACAATATTGCCAATAAATGCCCATCCATGTTTTCTTGAAAGATTTCCAGTTGGGGTTATGTCACTACTTCCTGAGATTGCTCATTTCTCTTTGGGGCTCCTCTTATTGGTGGTCAGTTTGTCCACACTTATCACCCCTCTACAGCTACAGAAAGCTTATAAGATCCTAGCTCATTTCTTTTCTCACACATAAATAAAAAGTAGCAAGAAAAAAATACAGATCATTATTTTGAAAGCATTTTCACATAGACTATTTCATTGAAAGATCATAATAATCATGGATAGGACATTTTATCAGACAAAATGTAAGCTCCTTGAGGGCAGGGACTGTTCTCACATTGTTTCTATACTGACAGTAACTTGTAGAATGTCTGCTATAGAGTAGATAGTTTATAAATGCATGCTGAATTGATCTAATTATCATCTCCATTTTACAGATTGGAAAAGTCAGACAAATTTCCATTTCTGTTTGTGCCAGGCATAGAGTTCACTGATTCAAAGGTTTAGACCTATGAGGAAACTTAGATGCCAGAGATTCTTTTAGATTCCATATATCTGGATCATTCCATTAGTTCTTCTTCTTCCCAGTTTCTCACAGTTTCAAAATATGATGGGAGAGTTCCTGGTATCTTCCTATCAGAAGAATTTATTCTCTACAATGATTATATCTTGACCTAGCAAGACAACCCAACTGCTGACTGGGCAGGCGACGGATGTCATTTTATACTGAGCTTTTTTGGAATGACTTACATAATTTCAATTTATATATCATCATACAGTGTCCTATTTCAAATACTCTAGGGCATTTTCATTGCATCATTGTTTTTGTGACTGTCTAGCTACCTGGGATTTTTTTTTGCTCTTCTGAAGCATTTCTGATTCTAGCCATAGCTCTTGGGATAACAGGGGAAGACTGGTGAATATTTCTTTTGGCCACGTTCCCGTTGGCTGCTGAAGCAGATAAACAGTGTCGATTTCAGCAATTCGCTTCCTCTAATTGTTTACAGTTGTATTCATTAGTGGCTGTTTCGCTAATCAGAGGGAATTTCCATGGAATGAAATGGGCTAATTCAGTTACTAAAACCACAGGATGGAGGAAAACAAAGCTCACCCTCCTTTCGTGGTTCAAGATTATGTACCGTTACAAGCTGCAGTGTTGCTTACCCATAAAACCTCCTGCAGACCCTGGCATACACGTACCATATAACCTGCATGGAGGAAATACTGTCCAACTTTGTTTCTAGTTACCATAGAACCAAGAAGTGCGAGAATTCAATTTTACAGAGAATTCAGTGTTCCTGGTTTTCTCTCTATCTAGCACTGCGAAGAGACAATAGAATATTGATTGTTTGAAGACGAACTTGGCAAAGTTTAGGAATGTTCAAAACTACAATGACCAAAGAAGTATGCTTTTTTCAGTTACAATTATCGAGATAATTTCTGGAAATTGCAAAGTTGCCATCCCAAGCTTCTCCCTAAAACAAAAGCCACAATTTAAGAAGGAGATTAACAAACAAATATAAGAAAAACATGTACCAATATGGCCATTTACCTATGAAGCAAGATTGTTTGAATGATATAATGGCAGGAATACAGTAAATTGCTTGAGAACCACTTTTATCAATATGATGTGAGATGTAAGGCAGGGAGATAAAGGCTTTCTTCAAGGTATTCCATCAATCCATAATCATTTATGAAGTGTAGGGATAGAACCATAATAAAAAATCCAATCCATACTTTCACTGGTGGGATTATGTTGTAGAACTAACATTCTAATGAGGGAAACTAACAGATATAAGAATTTGACTGTGATTTCATTGGCATTGGGAGCTTCCAGGGAGGGACTTCTAATACAACCTAACACCTTTTTTGCAATTTATATTCTTAAAGAACAGCTTAAAATACTGAGAAGTTGAAACTTTATTAAGATCACACATCAGTACATGCCAGAAGTAGGTCATCCCAGAGACAGGCCTTCCTTGCTCTGAGTTCAGCCTTCTTTCCATCTGTCATAGTATATTGCATTTCTATCTATAGTATAGTAAAAATAAATTATATAGATATACCCATGACACATAGATATTTCCTATAAATACACAATCAACATGGAATAATTCAATAAAGGTAGTTTAAGAGGGAGAGTATAAGCATTTGGGGAGATCAGGAAAAGTTTCACATAGAAGATGGGATGTGAGCTGTCTCCCAAAGTAAAAGAGAGATTGTATAAGGCAGAGATGAGGAGAAAGTGCAATGCAGAGGGATAGAAAATGGAGGTAGAGAGTCATGTGAAGGGAAAAAAAGAAGGCAAATTTGAGTAGATTATAGCATTCAGGAAGGCAAGTAATATGTAATCAATCTGGGAAGACAGTTTGGGGTCAGATTGTAAAGTTCTTTCGTAATGCAGGAGATTCATTTCAGTGACCACATCAACCAGGAATTTTCTGTACATGATGAGGTCCCCCATATAGTGACATTTACAAAAGGCATCATGCTGATTGAGTGACATTTCAGTATTGCAGAGCCTGCTAAATAAGATCTATCAAATTCAAAATCTCAAAGAAAAAAAACCAAATTGATGAAGAACATGTATTGTCCAGAGAAGGAAGCACAGCTATCTGTGTGTTTATTTACTCTTTCCCCTGAAAACAAGTTATAACATCTCAGGAAACCTCAGACACTTGCTCTCTATGTAAAGAGTCACTGTACTTATTGGAGGCTCATTTTCATCATCTTTAAAGTGGAAATTACAATATTTATACTGCACATACTAGACCTGTTCAATCTAGGTCTATCTATCTAAGGTTGGACAGATACTGAAAATGGGCAATCATTTGGGAGGAAAGAGTAAAAGGAAATGCTGGATTGCCTTTGGGAAACTGCCAACTTATTCCTTAAAAAAACCCGAAACAAAAATAAAAACAATGTTCTTCATGAAAGAAAAACCCATTTTTAAACACCAATATTCTTCTAGTGTTTTTGTACGGGACATGGAGAGGCACAAAGCAGACATGAGCAATTGGAAACACCTTACAAACTAGGAATATACAGAGAAGGAGTTATGTAGAGGGAGGAATCTAAGAAATATATGATCAAAAAAAGAAGATGGTCACATAAGCAGAGTAAGGGATAACTGAAGGACAGTTCTCATCTTCCACCAGTATTTCTACCATATAAATAGAGTGTGAAGGTTGCTATAATAACACTGAGTGGATGTACTATGGTGTATATGTGGGAAGACATGACTGAGAATTTCACAGATTGGACACATATGGGTGGGCTGCGATCTTCATCATTGGAAGGTATACTCATGTTGATCATATTACAATGGGTTGGGGCATAATAATAATTTACATGAATATTTCCTCTTAAATTTGCAAAGCACTCTCCTCAATATAAGCCTAGTGTGGATGCAGTACAAATATTATAATGCCCATTTTACAAATGAGCAAACTGGGCCTCCAATAAGTTTAGAGAGTTGACATTTGTCATCATGTAGACTAGAGTGTAAGTGCCTGAGGCAGGACGTGGACTGAGGTCTCTTAAGATGTTACAACTTGTTTTAGCAGAAAGAGTAGATTAATAATTAACTTAAATATATTTGTGAATTCTATTGACATCATATTAATGTTTGACTATATATCATATATCATTTGATCTATGAACTCATTGGAAAGTACTTTCTCTACTACTGGTGCTGGTAGTAAAACATGATTTCTCTGCTCCATTATTATTGTGAGCTCCTGGTGATCAGGTACTATCTTTAACGTTTCTTTTTATCCCTAACACTTAGCACAGTGCCTGACCCATCCTAGGAGCTTATTAAGTGTTAGCTGACTACCTCTTCTTATCCTGTGCAGCTCTTGTTGTCTCTGGCTCCACATTCCTTTTGGGACGCAACCTGTCAGAGTATAAAGAGCATAAGATTTAACATCAGAAGACCTGAGTTCTATCTAGTCTCCCCTCTGATCTTCATTCCCTGGATGACCTTGGAAAAGTCACTTACTACCCGGGTTTCAGCTTCCTAATCTGTAAAATAAGTGACCTCAAAAGTTTCTTCCAACTCTGCCTCTCTGATCCTGTTGCCCCAAGTCACTTACTCTATCATGCCCTGCCCTGGGCCTCAGTTTCTTCAATTATAAAATGAGAATATTGAAGTAGATGTCACAGTGCTGATTGTCATGTAAGCCTCCTATAAGAATCATGTGACGTCCATTCTAGAGCTATAATCCTAAGATCTATGTGTTTCTGTAAATTCTACCCTCTTACCTCTTTTCTCAGTTTTCAGGTATCAATGTCTCTCTCTCTCTCTCTCTCTCTCTCTCTCTCTCTCTCTCTCTCTCTGTCTCTCTCTCTGTCTCTCTCTCTCTCTGTCTCTCTCTCTGTCTCTCTCTGTCTCTGTCTCTGTCTCTCTGTCTCTCTGTCTCTCTCTCTCTCTCTCTCTTTCCCTCTCTCTCCCTTTCTCCCTCTCTCTCCCTTTCTCCCTCTCTCTGTCTCTCTGTCGGTCTCTCTGTCTCTGTCTCTCTGTCCCTCTGTGTCCCTCTGGGTCTCTCTGGGTCTCTGGGTCTCTCTATGTCTTTCTGTCTCTCTGTGTGTCTCTCTGTCTCTCTGTGTGTCTCTCTGTCTCTGCATCCTTCTGTGTCTTTTTGACTCTGTCTCTCTCTCTCTGTCTTTCTCTCTGTCTGTCTCTGATTCCCTCTGTGTCTCTGTGTCTCTGTCTCTCTATCTCTGTCTCTCTGTGTATGTGTGTGTGTGTCTGTGTGTCTGTGCCTCTATGTCCCTCTGTGTCTCCCTGTCTCTGTGTCCCTCTGCGTCTCTGGGTCTCTCTCTGTGTGTCTCTCTCTGTGTGTCTCTCTGTCTCTCCCTCTGTCTCTCCCTCTCTCTCATAGTTTGACAGACCTGCCTCCCTTTCCATTCTTTCAAGCCACTGTTATCCTTAATTATTCAGATAGTTGGTTGAGATAAAGCCTAGAGGGAAAGACTTGCAGACAGAAAGCTATAAAGTCTTTATGGGTAGAGCATTAAAGCCTATTCCATAGGGCTTTTATAAGATCCAATGAGATCACATGTATAATTTTGAATATAAACATGCACACACACACGTGCACACGCCAGATATTGTTACTGTCTCGCCTCCATCTCTTCTCATGCAACAGTCATTGTTAGTTGATGTTATATCTCGCTACCACACATATTTAGTCATTATAGCTAATTAAAGAGAGAGGATACAAGTGATTCACTGTTATCTTCTTGCATACAGGCAGTCTTCAACTTACAAATATACTCAGTGTATTTTCTTTGAGAGCTCAAAATGTGTTTTCTCATAAGATGAATATCAAAAAGAGTGATGAAGTCCACAAGCCAGCTCAGAGATGCCTGAACTCCCAGTGCAGCAGTCCTTGTTGCCCTGGTCTTGAAACCTCAAAAAGCTAAGAACCTTGATCCCAAACAATAAGCCCTCAGTAAGCCTATCACCTATATACGAGGCCAGGCCCTTCTTGGCGAGGGAAGCAAGGTGAGGAGAGAAATATGATAGATGGGATAGAACTTCCAGAGGCTGGATAGTTCATTTTCTTAATAATATAGGGAATGGGGAGGGGGAGCAGGTTTCCAGTGGTAAGTTGTCTTGACAGCAGCCATTTTCTGTAGAGTTCATTCTTTGGTTCAGTGGTCATATACCAAGAACTACTTGTTCTTAACTTAATGAATCTCTTAAAGGAATCCAAAATATGGCTTTGGCCTTCGGTTTCCTAAAAGGAATTTGTGCAGATAACTTAAATAGGTTAAAAGGACCATTTTTATTAGAATTAAGTATTATTTCTAATATGTAATAATGTTAAGTGGCAAACAGTGAAAGTATGGGGATGTGAGATGGAATTAATGGTATTAATAATAATGCTTAGTAAAATGCCTTAAATTATAGAATGTGAGAGGCGTGAGGGACCTTAGAGACCATTTAATGCAAACCTGTCATTTTATGAAGGAGGAAATGAGTCACAGAGAAGGTTTATAGATCTACAAAATGCTTGTGAATATAAAATGAATCTAAGATCGTAAGGACACACATCCAATATCTATGTGAGGGCGAGAAGTAGAGAAAAATTGATTCTTTTTCAGAAACATACAGTCATCCATTGATGCTTCTAAACTGTGAGTTACCAAAGGCAAGGACTGTGTCCCAATTTAATCTCTGAATCCCCCAGCACCTAACCAAATGTTCTTTTTTGGAGCCTTGAAAATCAGCACCATAACCACCACGACCATCATTAGTAAAAACAACAAATTTATAGAATCATTTTGATTTTGCAAAACTTTAGAAATATTAATCTCATTTTATCATGGTACCATCATGACGTAGAATTGTAAAGGATTGTAGAATTCATTTAGTTCAATCCCCTATGTATTACAGATTATGAAACCAAAGATCAGGAAGGCTGGCATGGTGGATAGAGTGCCAAGCTTGGAGTCAGGAAGACTCATCTTCATGAGTTCAAATCTGGCCTCAGATACTATCTGTGTGACCCTGGGTAAGTCACTTCTCCTGTCTGCCTCAGTTTGCCCATCTTTAAAAGGAACTGGAGAAAGAAATGGCAAACGACTCCAATATCTTTGCCAAGAAAACCCCAAATAGGGTCATAAAGACTCTGATACAACTGAAATGACTGAACAAAAGTTTGAGTGTGTTTCCCTAGATCTAAGAGGTATGAAAAGCATGAGTAGAATTAATTTAAGAGGCACTGCCCTATCCTGTGTTTGTTGGATTGGAGAATCATTCAGTCTTACAAAAATAAAATTCCATGCACAGAACATGCATCCAAGTTCTGTTTGTAGGAAGGTAGGGAAAGTGTTGTCCATCTAACCAGTTACAAAACTATCCCCTATAAAACATCTGGGAAGAGCTTCAGAATCAGTGTGTGATATAACCACGAGTGTAGATGAAAATTACTCTACTTTCAACTATTACTGGGATTACCCATTTCAGAAAATCTAAGCACTCTCTATAGTAGATTGAAGGAATCTACTATAAAGAACAGCAGAACAGCAGCATCTCGTTGACTGGGACTGGGGTGAGTGAGGGACAGCTGTGGGTATGGGTTATTTATTACTGATTGGCTTGCTCCAAAGTGATGGGCTCTTTCATTTAGGAAAAAAAATTCTGGGCATTTTATCTGACTATTCTCTATGCCTGGAATATTCTCTCTTCACTTTTCTGCCTACTGACCTTTCTGTCTTCCATTAAATCCCAACGAAAATTCCATCTTTTACCAGAATCCTCTGCCAACCACACTTAATTCCAATGCTTTCACTCTGTTAATGATTTTCTATTTATTTGATATATAGTTTGCTTTGTAGACATTCACTTGCTTGTTGTCTCCCCCAGTTAGACTGTAAGTTCCTCAAGTGCACGAGCTGTCTTTTATCTCTTTTGGCATCTTTTTTTATCTTCAGTTTTTAACACAATGCTGGGAACATGGTAGGGCCTTTATAAATGTTTGTTGATTGACTTATTGTCTACTGTTGAGATAAAACACATCCCAAAATTGCCTGAGTCTATATCTGATATAGAGAATTTTATAAGGTTAATTCCGAGTAGACTCAGAATTAAGTGCATTTACCTTTGCCAATTTCTATTCAATCAATAAATTTATTTTTACAAGCATTCATTCATTAAATATCTAGCATGCTGCATAGTTAATAGAGTGTTTGGTTCAAATTCAATCTCGGGCTCTTACTAGCTGTGTTAACCTGGATATGTCATTTTATTTCTTTTACCCTGAGTTTCTTCTTCTGTAAAATGACAGTTATAAAAAACACCAATTTCAAAAGATTGTTGGGAAGATCCAATGAGAGAACATGTAATGTGCTTTAAAAACCTTAAAACCCAGGTACCTTGCTAGTGATGACAATGACGAAGACAGTGATAGTGAAGATGATGATGATGATGATGATGATGGTGGTGGTGGTGGTGGTGGTGATGACGATGACGATGACAATGACAATGCACAGGGTAGGAGCTAGGGATATATTAACAAGAATGAAACAGCCCATTCCTCCAGATGCTTACATTCTAGCCAAGGGAAGCCTCATGTAAATATACTAATGTTAATATACAAAATAGGTATAAAATTATTTCAGGGGTGGCCACTAGAAGCTGGGAGGATCATGGCAAGGGTAGCTCTTAAACTGAATCCTAACAGAAATCAGAGATTCTAAGACATGAATATGATGACTTGATCAATTCCAGAAGACCTAGTACAAAAGCACAACAGTATGTGGGCCATAATGAGCATAAGAAGTGGGGAAATCCTCAATATGACTGGAAAGATAGGCTGGCACAAGCTTCCTGGAAGCAGCTAGACACACAAATAGATGGGTATTCTTCCATGACTACCAATTTTCTGGAAGACGTTCATGCTTAAGCAAAAACCACTTAGCTGCTGCTTCTAAGTGGCAGAACTGAGATT
This sequence comes from Pseudocheirus occidentalis, assembly GCA_028646575.1. Taxonomy (NCBI): domain Eukaryota; kingdom Metazoa; phylum Chordata; class Mammalia; order Diprotodontia; family Pseudocheiridae; genus Pseudocheirus; species Pseudocheirus occidentalis. The sequence continues at coordinate 173,390,012 of CM053601.1, read as the reverse complement.
AGAGACCAGTTCCTACTCCAAGTTAAATATGCAGATTCCAGAGGATTATTCAGGCCTTTTGACTTGTTCTCTTATTGTCCTAATGAAATTGTTCCCTCTTGGAAGTAGCAAAGAGGCATAGTCCTTGGGGGAGGGCTCAGAACTATCAGTCGGGTAGACTCCAAAGACTGTCAGTTCATTACACTGAGATGCTAGGCTTCCTAACCCAGATGACTTGAATAAGGAAAGCTATTTTTCTGACTTTTGACATGCCAAAGATACCTTTCATCCTGGTGTCCATATTGAAATCCTATGCCCATTGTCTCCCCATGTTTGACAGGTTATATGCTTGGATAACAAAGTCAGAATACATTGTTCAACTAAGTACTGTAAGACTCTGTCTTGAATTTATGTGGTCTCTGCCAAGTGTGACATTTCATTCTCCCCTCCTCATTCCAGCAGGGATGCTCCCCAGCAACATCTACTTAAAATGCTTCCCCGGTATATTCCTGAGTATTCTAACTCCTTTGGGTTAGGCATCAAATTTCCTACCACTGTGTCTTCAGGCAAAGGAGGAAAATCACATGATCCAATCAGAGACAGTGACCATGGTAAAAATAAGGAAGGAAGGTCTCTCTTCCACCATTTTTGTTGGTGTTCTTCAAAATGCTGTATTCTATTAAACACACACACACACACACACACACACACACATGCATGCACACGCACACACACACTCCTGAACTTTTACAATTATCCCCTACACATTATTGGTATGAGAATTAGGATAGTGAAGTACCAGTCCCTCCTGTTCCAAAAATTATCTGTGTAATCATGGACAAGTTAGTCCCTTGACCTCTATGGGCCTTAGTTCCTTCTTCTGTAGGTGGCATAGAGAATCACTTCTAAGGTCCTATACTGTCTCTAAAAGTCAGCATGTCCCTAAAAAGTATTATCAAACCAATTTACAGTTACAGAGTAATAAGGGGCCTTAGTTTATCTTGTCCGATCATGTCCTTCTGGAGATGACTGGAAAGCTAAAGCCTAAATTGATATATGGATTTGCTTGCTTATATGGAAGTAACACATTAAGAACTTGAATGATGTGGCATTTAAAAGGTTCAAGAGACATTTCTGGGTAATTAGTTCTTTTATTAATAATGCTGGCATTTTAATGAAAAGAGATCAATAGCACTCTTAAATGCCAGAGACCCCTCATGGTGGTGGGTTCATATTTTATATCCTTGAAAGAGGGGTTTTCCTGAGAGTGGGAATCAACTCTGATTGGTTAACAATTAATGAGAGAATGAATATTCCAATGAGAGGCAGACTTATTAATTTTGATTTTGTCATTTACTTCTAAATTAGCTCCAGCCTCAGGGAAATCTAAACAAAAAAAATCTATATTCTCTATCCAAGCCTGAACAGAAGACAGTGGGCTGGTACTTTCCCCTTAGATTAAATTCCTTGTGAGGTTGGTTGGGGTCTGACCAAGACTGAGGAGAGTTAATTCAATATCATTATCAATAATGTCCTTCAAGAGACTGTACTTTGAAATGAGGATTACAGGAAAAGAGGAGCTCTTGATCTCCCCAAATCATCGATTATTAATAATTGTTCCTCTCAATAAAATTCTTCTGAGTGTGTCACATGTTGGTCCTATCCTTTGCTAATCCATTCTGCCTCCTGCTAATAGCAATCAAAACTCTTATTTTTAAATGCTTTGAGATTTAAAAGGGCTTTCTTCATAACCATATTATGAGATAGGAAGTATGCTTTTATAGCATTCATTTTATAGATGGAAAAGTGATGTGAACAAAGTCACAGACCACTAAGTGGCAGAATCCTGACCTTAATCCCAAGGGCTTTTGTTCATCAAACATACACATTTCACAGAAGACTTTATAAAGACATCACCATTTTAATTATAATGATGGTGATCATCACCATCATAAGCCATTTATATGTAATTCTTTGGGGATTTTTTATAAAACTTTGTCAATCAGCAAGCACTTAACCCAGTGGTTCTCAGCCTTCCTAATGACACAACCCTTTAATACTCGTATATGGGCATATCTGCATGTGGGCAGACCCGCCTGGAGACAGATAGAGGAGCAGTGTCTCAGTTCCTAAGACCATCGGAAATATGCATTTTCCCATGGTCTTAGGTGACTCCTGTGACCCCTGCAAAAGGGTCATTCGACGCCCAAAGGGGTTACGACCCACAGATTGAGAACTGCTGACTTAACCAGTATGATAATCAGTGCTGGAGATACAAAGAAGGACAAAAATACAAAAACACTTCCTGCCCTCAAGGAACTTACATACCAAATGTGGGAGATGGCATGTATGAGAAGGAAAGGAAGGTAACCATAGTGATCCATTCGAGCCCTGAATGGTCAAGGTATCTGAGTGCATCCAGTCAAACAATGATCCTGATGGGAAAAATGGGGGCTATCCATCATGTGTGGAGGGGTCTCCTTATTTAGGCTGCACTGGATGGCTTCTGAGTTCCTTTCTGATTTTGTGAATTCTTGACACTAATATTTGTCAAAGGTCATAGGGCTAATAAATGACAGAAAAAAGACCTGAACTGTATACTTTCAGAGGTGACCTGTTAAAGATCCTTTCTGACTTGAACATTGTGGAGTGGCAGTTAAGCAGCACGGGGTAAAGTGATAGACTTGGAGTCAGGAAGAGTCTAGTTCAAATCCAGCCACAGTCACTCAGAGGCAAGCTATGTGATGCTGGTGAGTCACCTCATCTCTGTCAGCTTCCATCTGTAAAATGGAGTCAATGATAACACCCAGCTCCCAGGGTTTTGTGAGGATCAGATGCCATCATATTTTTAAAGTTCTTTGCCATCCTCAAAGTGTCATATAAATAAGAGTGCGAAAGATAATGTTTACAGAGATAAGGAGGAAAATTTAAAGAAAGATGGTACATTCCAATGCAACTTTAAATGAAAAAAAAACCACAAAAAACAAGGGGACATATGGGAACATGGATAAGAACAGGACATTGTAATGATAATCTTGCTTCTTGGTCTTGCATTCGATTTCCCCCAGGAGAAATACACCAAGAGTGTTAAATGTAATTTTCTTTTTACACAGAGTATAGTCCTGGGTAAAAATCCCAGCAAATTTAGTAGAAAGCAATGCCATGATCATCTTGGGCTACAATAGAAGAGGTGGGTGGGGCCCTTTGTGCTATACTGTCCTGAAGGAACTGGCAGTATCTTCATGGTCAGTTCCTCATTCCTGTACGTGTTTTACAGTTCCCCTCTGCCCCAATTCCATCCTGAGCCTTCTCTCAGGAGCAGAAGTTGATGTATAATATCTTAACAATGCCTTTGAACCTTCCCCAGTTTGGTCAGATTGGATTTCACAAGCCACAGAAGCCTTGCCCTGGGGGACACTCCTATCACATTTTCCTTAGATGTAATTGAGTCTGTGTAGAATGTCTTTTTGAGGCTCTGACCTTTTGTTTAATTTTCTGAAGATGTATGTCTTCAAGCCAAAGGTTGTGCTCCTCAAGGAATTTTACCTGTCCCAGTCGCCTGACCAGGTCATCCATTCATCCAGATTCTCCCTGCTTCAAAACACTGCTTTTGTAAACACAAAAAGTCTCCACTCCACAATTCCACCATAGTGGCTTGTGCTTGATAGAGAGCCACAAGGCTAGCACAGTCTTTGCTGGAAGGGACCTTAAAGGTCATTTTAGTAGAATGTAAGCTCCCTGAGGCCTGATGTCATTTCATTTATATCTTTCTGCCCCACTCCCACCCATCTAAGGGCAGTAGTATGTGGTGTGAGTATTAATAAATGTTCATGTTGAATCAATTCCAATCTGCACATGACCAGTCCCATTACACAATACCCTACTTGACCTCTAAATTCTATGACTCTAAAAATCTTTTAGTGGTGTAAATAATGTACCCAAATGCATCTTCTAAAAACTTTTTTTTAAATAAAAAATGTCAGACTCCCTTAAAGGAAAAATCATACAATACATTACATTTCTTGACATTTCACATACGCATTTAGTTTTCTAGTCATATTTATATTTACATGAAAAACTTGAGTTTGGGCTTTTATAATGTGAACTTGTCATCCAATTTCTGAGTAAGAGCCAGCAGTGATGAGTCACTTATTCAGTCAGCAAGCATTTATCATGAGAAAACTAAGTGTCATCATGGGTAGGATTTTGTACTTGGAGTCAGGAAGACCTGAATGTGAATCCTGCCTCAGATCTTCACTTAGAACCCTGACCCCAGACAAATATGCCTCATTTTCTTCATCTGTAGTAGAAAGATGTATTAAATAGCTTCTATGGTCCCTTTTAATTTTCTATCTACTATCCTATAAATTCTTGCTTGGAGATTAAGTCAGTGTGTCAAAGAGTTTAATGGGTTATATATCCTGTGGGTCCTGGAGAAAATTATAAGCCTTCTTTTATAATATAAAATATCATATTTCTATTACAGGAATATAGTTAGTTTCAGAAAGGAAAATTTAAAGCAAGAAAGGATTTCCATATCCAGTCACTGATCCTGAGCTTTCAAAAAAGGGTCAAAAGGATCAGGGATGCTCCAGTAATGCATCAGCCACAGAGCTATCTTCTGTCTTTATCCCACTGTACTCAGTTATCCCTTTTCTGATCTTCCTTGATGACTCACTTCTGTCTTTGCATCATCTACTGCCTAGCACAGTGTTTCACCCAAAGCATATTAACAAATGCTAATTGAATGATTGACATGTCTATGACTATATCTGTTTCTTTTAAGCAAAGATGCCAGAGAACCATCATTTTATTCATATGGGAAATTTCCCAAGGTAGAAATTTTATGGCAAAGCAGATTCAGTAGCAATTTATAACTTCTAGAGTTGTTAGCCTGGGGCATTGACAGATAAGTGACATGGTCGTGGTCATGCAGTCAGTAAGGGCAAGAGGCAAGTGTTAAACCTGGACCTTCCTGACTATAAACTCAGGCCTAAACCTACTATGGCACACTGCACATACAGAAATATGTGCAGATATGAGATTGCATATGTAAGCAGGGGTCTTGGACAACTGTTTCAAACCCATGATTAATTACAGAAAGTGTATACCTGAATTGATGGAAGGAATTCTCATAGGAAATTATTAGTGTATTATTATGAGAGGTAGAATCTCACCAGTGTATTTATGTTTGTATATATGTAGGTATATAGATATTAAATACGTTATTATGTATAATGTTTGTGGAAAGTATCTACAATTTCTAGGGTTTATACACACATATACACACCCACATACACACATATACATACCCACATACACATATATATGGGTGTATGTGTATATTTTACCAGGGGGCCAGAGGAGATGAAGTGACTTGGTTAAATTCCCAGAGCCCTGTTTTCCCAGTTCCCAGTTCAGTCTCCTTTCCTCTAAGGGACCCATCTGTGAGTTTCTAGGGCTCTTTTGGGAAATGTCAGCTATAGTTTCCCATTCTAGGGGAATAATGATGAAAATGACACAGTATAAGATAAGCATCAGACACAGGGCAAGAGAGATATATGGAGCTTGCCTCAATTCTAATTTTAAACCATTATCTTTTTTTTTTCTAAAACTCATAGGAAGGGAACATGGAAAGCAGATTTTTAAAAATGTAAATAACTTTCAATAAGAGAATGTCCATGACTTGTAAGGCTGTCACAGGTCTTCAAAGTGAAGCTTAGTCATTAGCTAGTAATTAAAGCCATAAAAAATAATCAGAAGTGAGACTCCAACAATATTAGGGGTCTGTCAAATATGTCAAAGTGGAGAGATGAACACTGAAATGGTAATATGAATCCATCCATCAACACTTCTCACAATAATAAGATAGAACTATGAACTCATTTCTTTCATATTTTGAGTACAGGGGAAAAATTATAATAGTCAGCATTGAGAAATGGGCAGAGTGAAAAAGTCAAGAAGACCTGATCTCCATGCCTGCCTCTGACTTATGGCCTGTGTGTGACCACAGGCAAATCCTTCTTGTGCCTCTGACAACATTCTAGGATTCTCTGCTCAGTCATAGAGTGACTGGTTCTATCTGTAGTAGAAGATAGAGATCTCACACTAGTTATCCTTATACTAAGGAAATACAAGGTTGAAGAAATAATTTCTCTGTGTTGTATTTGTTGTAGAAATGGCTACTCTCATTGACAAACAACCAACCACCCTCCAAAAAGAATGTTGATTATTTTTTGTTTTATTTTTGCCATTACTTTCATTTCCAAAGATATTCTTCCATACTCCCTAGAAGAGTCATCCCTCTCCCAACACCAATCCCTCATACGGCCTCAGTTTTTCTCCTCTTTAAAGAGAAAGGCTTACATTGGATGGTCTCTGAAGCAATTCCAACTCCAAATACTGTGATGCCATAATCATCCAGTCCCACCAGCCCATAACAAAGTTTTTTTTAAAAGAAACAGGAGAAAATGAGAAGCAGTTTAGCAAAACTAATTCAACTTCATTAAATATAAAATATTTTGACACTGTATGTATTGCTTTGATTCATATTCCCCCACTTCTTCAAATGACAAAAAGAAGCACATTTTTTCATCACCTCATTAGGGGTAAGCTTAGTACTTATGATTGCACTTCATTCTGATGTGTTTTCTTCATTCGTTTCTTTACATTTACATTGTTAGACTCTTTTTGTAGGGTTAACAGTATAGATAGCACAGTGGATAGAGTGCCAGACCTGCCATCAGGAAAACTCACCTTTCTGAGTTCAAATCTGGTCTCAGATATTTTCTAACTGTTTAACCCTGGGCAAATCACTTTAACCCTGTTTACCTCAATTTCCTCATCTATAAAACAAGCTGGAGAAGGAAATGGCAAACCACTCCAATATCTTTGCCAAGAAAATCCCAAATGGGGTTATAATGAGTCAGTCATGACTGAATGACAATTCATTTTGTATTCATTGACCAATGAGTTTCATATTTTGACATCTTTGTCAGTTTTCTGAAAATGAGATGAAATTTAAGTGTTGTTTTGGTTTCCATTAATCGTCTTAATGGCGACTACAATCGTGAAAGTCAACAGATATTTGTTAAATAAAATATAATACACAACTAAAGTCTCTTAAAGAAGG
>CM053601.1:173369093-173382801 GCA_028646575.1 Pseudocheirus occidentalis | reverse complement strand
ATAGTACAAATTTCCTATCTAAATATTGAATATGAAACTGAATCTCAATTTTTAAAGTGGAGAAAACTGAGTCACAGGATGAACAAGGGACTTGATCAATGTCTCACAAGTGGTAGTTGTCAGAGCCAGTGCAGAACCATAAGGCTAATGCCATTCCCACTACACCAAGCTGGACATGTTCTGATTGTTTTCTGAATTCTTGGATACTAGCCTTTTAAATGAGGATTAAAGAAAATATTTGTACATAAGCAGACCTCAAAATTGCTCAGCTCAATGAGTTAAGTTCTCATCTGAAATATAAATCTCCTTGCTTCATGCAGAATAGAGTCAAGTTCCTGGAGTTACTGGAACGTGGAGTTTTCCACACTTCTCTGAATGTTAAAAATAGTTATTTACCTTCTTCCTATACATTTCCTCCCAACCATAGAATGACTTGTGTTCAGATGAGGATAACTGTCACTGAAGATCCTATCCATGTGTCAGAAAAAAAAGAACAGAAAGATTACAATTTGTCCTCCTAAAGGAAGAACATACTTCTCAAGTTATCCAGCATTTATTAAGCCATTTGCTTTTCTGACATCCCAGTGACACCTGGTATGCGTAGCTTGGATTAAGGGCAATGCTTGAATATAGAAAGTTTGAAACCCCCCCCCCCTGCATTTATCTTTTATTGATCCCTCCCTTCACCTTTCACTGGTATATTCTCAGTCAACAACACCATCACCATCATCATCACCATCAAGAGCAACCACAATAACCAACTATTTTGTATATATTCTATTTTACTTACCTGCATCTACAATGGCTTCTCTTCACCTCCCCAGCTAAACACAAACTCATTAAGGACAATGAAGTTTTTGTTTTTTAATTCCATGTAATAAAGCAACCAACACAAAGCTAAGATTTAAAAAAAAAAGCTTGTTGAATTAATTATATTGCCTTGAGTTGAACTAAATTGAACTGAATTGAAATGAAATGAAAGTAAGGATCAGACTGTATTAAGACCTGAAATTGTGAATTCTCATTAATTGAATGGTTAATGTGTTCACCAACCTTCCTCTCATTCCCTCCTCAGCAGAGGTGGGGGGTTTTGTTCTTGTGGTTTTTAATGTAACAAGGCATACAGCTCTACAGTTTGATTATTTTAGGTTCATTTGGTTCGTTGTTGGTTTTCTTTTCTTCCAATTCCATATTCTAGTAATAAAAAAGTGGTAGGATGTGGTGGTTGAATGGTAGGAGTGGTGTGAATGGTAACAATGGTAGGAGTGAATGTGAAGGGAGATCTAAAAGATATGTCATCAGTGTTATAGAATGTCAGTTGGTCAATCAACTAGCATTTATGAATTACCTACAAGGGGCTGAGCAGTGTACTAAATGGTGGTGCTAAAAAGGCAAAGAATCTGTTCCCAATGAATTCACAGTCAAAAAGGGGAGATAAAATGCAAACAATTGTGTATAAATAAGATAAATAAAAGAAAAATTGGAGATAATCAACAGAGGGAAGGTTCTAAGGAGAACTAAGAAAAACTACTTGAAAAAAGTAGGAAAGGGGCAGTTAGGTGGCGCAGTGAATAGAGCACCGGCCCTGGAGTCAGGAGTACCTGAGTTCAAATCTGGCCTCAGACACTTAACACAAAAAACTAGCCGTGTGACCTCGGGCAAGTCACTTAACCCCAACTGCCCTCCAAAAAGCAAAAAAAAAAAAAAAGTAGGACATTAGCTCTCATGATGAATGGGGACTATGAAGGGAAGTAAAACTATTACCATAATCACTGGCAACAGTATTATTATTGTTGTTATTTTTGCTATTGTTACCTATAATAATAATAATAATAATAATAATAGTTTATTGAAGATGGAGTTATTCAATAACCAAAGAGGTTATCCTTTATCCATCCTGTTTATCCTTTGAAGTATTTTGCATTAAATGTAAAACAATATCTATAGTATGGGGATTTATCCTAGAATGCTGTTGATCTAAACTCCTTCAAAACTATGAGAGATATGACATTGTGATGATAATTGCTGTTTGCATAGGAGTTTAAAGTAGGCAAATTACTTATGTCCATTATATCATCTGATTTTCACAACAAGACTTTGGGGATATGCATCACATGTGTTAGTATCCCTGTTTTAAAGATGGAGGTTTGGAAAGTTGAGACTTGCTCAGCTTCACAGTGAGTGTGGAAAACTAGATTGAACTCTGGGTTCCTGCTGACTCCTCAGTCTGATCTATTTCCATGGGTTCTGTTCATCCAACAGAAGAAAGGTCAGTTTCTGTCTTGTCTAAAGGACAGCGACTATAGCATTAGAAAGGGCGAGCTTGACATTATGTCATGTCCAATTTCTCCTTATTTAAGGTGATGACTGTGACTAAAGAAGTGGTGAAAACAGAGATAAATACTTTATATAATAATAACTAGAAGATCAATGTGAATTTGACCAATTGTTGTTGAAAGGAAGAAGCGAAAAATGCATCTACAACTTTGCCAATAAACTAGGTCAACAGTGATTGAATTTTAGATAGAGCTGTTGCTGATGCTTTTTAAATGGTCATGGGAGGGGGATGAGAAGTGGAGAAGAATATGTGATGGTATGTGCTAGGAATAGTGCAGATCAGCTAGTCCAGGGGTATCAATCTCGGGGCCTACACGAGTGCCCCCAAAACTCCGAAATGGAACTGAACCAGATTTAAATGTAACTGGGAAATAGCTAACAAAATAAATGAAAATGCAGCTGGGAAACCAGATGTTACAGTGGATAGAACTCCAGTCCTGGAATCACCGAGACCTGATTACAGATTTGGTCTAAGACACTAACTGTGTGACCCTGGGCAAGCCACTTAACCCTGTTTGCCTTAGTTTCCTCATTTGTAAAATGGGGCTAATAGTAGCACATACCTCCCAGGGTTGTTGTGATGATCATATGAAATAATAATTATAAAGTGCTTAGCACAGTTCCTGGCAATAGTAAGCTCAATATAAATGTTAGCTGCTATTAATGTCATTATTAACACAATTCAATATAGATAATGTACATTTGTGATTTTCTAAGTCAATATGTGCCCACAGGGATCCATTTCTACTTGAATTTGATACCAATAGAGACTAAGCCCTTTATTTTTCTGTAAAAACAAACAAATCTCAGAGAGGTTGTTGATTTGGCCAAGTCCATATAAATAAAATGATATGATTATTGCTACTAGTATTCTTGATATTATAATTAAATATGTGTGTGTTTGTGTGTCTTTGTGTTTTGTCTCTCTATGCACACACACACACACACACACATACACATGCACATAAATACTTTCCAAACATTTCTGTTTGACTTAAACAAAATCATCCCCAAAGAGATCATAGGATACAGTCTAAGAGTCTTTCTGGTTCTCTTCACTCTCTAAATCTTCCAGTGTCAAAGTCTAGCCAAACCTGCTGAGAACTCCATGGCAAAGAAGCATCTCCATCTGTCAGTGGAAACTAAAGTTAATGTTTAATGAGAATTTCAGTCCTAATGGGACCTGATCTTTCTATGGGACCTGGTAAAAATTTTATAGTTACGAAGCATTTTGTCTAATAGCCCCAAGTTACCACTATAAATCACATTTGGCATTCCCCTTCAAAAGAGTCGGAAGAGCAAAAGAACTCAAGTGTGATTAGATAAGTTTCATGCCAGTTATGGGGAAAGTGAGCTGAAATGTTGGACTTTTCAGGATTCTAACTCTGAGAATGGAAAGGTGAATTAATCCAGTTGCCTTCAATTAGCTTCTAATTTTAGGAGTGAACCAGAGGCATGATTTGGGAGAGCTATCATCCAACTGGGATACTGTCAGCAAAAAGAGATTCCAAGTATAATCTGGCCAACTGTTTCTAAACCCAGGTTGACAGCAGGGATTTCTTTCATGTGGTGATAGGCCTAAAAGGCAGATCACAGAAAAAGGCTGGTGGTGAAAGAGAGAACAGTGGGGAACATTCTTTGGGCTAAAAGTTGAATATGACTTAAAAACATGACCAAATGCCTCCAAATCTAATTTGATTTGAAAATGCATTGAGAGAAATGTGAAGGAAGTGGGATATTATGTGTCACTGTGCCAAGCTCTACTTATCACCTTGGAACCATTTGATTAACGGATATAATTGTAAATGCTTAACAATTGGCTCAACATCAGGAGGGAAAAAAATAAAAACAAGTGATACACTTTTAAATTTAGTTTTTGCTATTAACATTTTTCTCCATTACTTTTTTAAGCCTGGACAACCAACCAAATAATAAATCAAACTCTTATTTGTAATATTGACTGACTTCCATGGGGACAGTAATCACATTGACAATTTAACGATCAGCTCTCAGAACCCAATGGAACTGACTACAGCACATTCCTGATAGGTCTCATTTTGAGTATAATGATGACTGATATAAGCTATGATATGTCCAAAAGAAAGCAATTCAAATGGTGAAGAGACTGGAAACTTAGAAGAAAAGGATTAAGGGAAGATAACATAACTATCTTCAACCATTTGAAAGGTTATTTTGTGAAAGAAGTGATTCTATCCATTTAAATTTGCCCTTTAGGGCAATATTTAAAAAATAGCATATAACATGGAAAGATAGAATTCCTTTTGGCAGGTGGAGAGGGAGAGGGAGAAGGAAAAGAAGGGAGGGAGGGAGGGAGTAGGGGAGGGAGGGAGGGACAGAGAGAGGTTCTCAACAATTAAAACTGTGGAACATGAAGAAAGAGCACTGGCCACCTTCAGAATTGCCCCCCTCCCACACACCCCCACACACACTCCAATGCTTAGTACTTTTGTGTCCTTGATGAAGGTCCCCTTAATTTTGTTAAATCTCAGTTTCATAGGCTGTAAAATTAGGATGTTTGACTTGATAGCCTCTAAGGTCCCTTCCTAATCCAGATTACATAGTACTACAATCCTTTTACATGCTCTGAAACTACTCTCCTAACTCACATTCACACTAACAAATCCCTGGAGCTTGGCTAAAAATACCCTCAGGGCTCCTGGGAGTTGCTTTTCTAATGGTATATAGTTCATGAGCCCCCATCAGTATTCTCCCCATAATGGTCTGTTAAAATCATTTGGTCAACAATATTCAACTAACTTTTTAAAGGGGTTATTATTTTACCAAAATAATACAGTAGGAAAAGTGATTACAAAATTTCCCCCAAAAGTCTATGACACATTTTTCCCACAGTAAATAGAGTCCAAGGGAAAGTAGGATCAAGCTGGAGAGCATGTGTGAGAGATGGGTATCTCTCAGTCTTTGGCTGTGAGAACTTATTTCTCCCCTTTGTGAGATATTCAAGTCCACTTGGGTGTATATTTACGGGGCTTCTTGTGGAGCTGTGAATCTGCTTTCCGACGTCAGATCCAGTCGGTCCTCAATTCTCAAAGCAGATACTTCTGCTAACCACTACAGTCCCTGGGGATTATGTTAAGATATTGATAAGAGGATGAGAAATCGAATATTATCTATATCCATAAAAGCTGGGAAGGTCATCCTACAGCCATAGAATGGAAGAAGAAACATGGACAAAGATTCAAGTCAAGGTGTGCTTTTCTCTCTCATTCTCCCCTCCCCAAACCATTCCTCTTCAAGAACTGTGATGAAACACTTACAGTACCTTCAATCACTTCTCTATCATCTGCTCCAATGAGTTAGACTCTGACCGGTGTTTTGTTTTATACATAATGCTGAAGCTTAACCAAATTTCCTCTTCCTGTCAAAGGTCACTCCAGTTCATCCAAGGACTTTCATACCTCGTCTAGTGTGTTTGACTAACTAATAGGCAATTGTTATTACCCCTTTAATAACTTAAAGTTTTATCATTTGCTTTAATTGGAGATGATTTGATTGATTTATTGAATTGAGTTCCAGTCTTATAATCTTATGGAACAGAATGAGCCACTAGGGAAAAAGTACATTCTCTATCCCTGGATATCTTCAGCTGAAGTCTGGTTGACCATTTGTCATGGATTATGTAGAGATGATTTACATTCCAGGTATGAGTTGGACTGGCTGAATTTAGAACTACTACCTAACTTTAAGATTTTATGCTTCTGGGACTTTAAAATGTTTCCAACATAATGACAGATATAATCTACACATGATTAGTCTGAAAAATGCCAAATTAACCAGAATGTTCTATTTTGAATGTAGCCAATGATGCTAATAGTTGGAAATTGTTGTACTTTCTGATTTGCAAATGTCCCAAATGATGGTTAATTAAATTAACACTATCACTGGTCACATTGACAATGTCTCAAAAATATTAGGAAGATAGTTGTTGGGCCCAATTCTGATTAACAAGAACAAATTCAACTGAAAATCATGCAGTATTTTTCTTGATTCTCATCTATTCCAAGAATAAAGTGCATTCCTTTAATTCCAATATTTCTTCTATAATGATGCACACCCATAAATCATGCAAAACCACAATCCCAAGGATAAACAAAATCAGAAATAACCTAAAGGGTAATGGAAATTTTCATGGTAGATATGAGTAAGCTTCACTATATTTCCAACCAGAGACTCATTGCAAGAAGATTGCCCATTGGTAATTGGTAACCAAATTTAGGGTGGGGGGGTGGCTAGAAACTCCAAAAAAGATGAACAACAAAGGCATTGAAGAACTGTGGTCAATGTTAGTGGAAAGAATGCGCTCCCTCCCCCTGCCTTCAGGAAAATCATAGATTCCCTCCTAAATCAAGTTTTGAAGTTGTAATCATAGTCCTAGAATTAAGAACCCATGAATGGTTCATCAGATCTGATTCCTTCCTTTAACAGATAAAATGAGGCTCCAAAAATGAAGGTGCCTGCCTCCTCTGGTGTAACTCTTTTAACTAAGGTTCTATATTTCAGGAACCATAATCTAAACCACAACATATCTGAACTTGTGTAATGAGCCATGTTGTATTGAGATGTTGCAGTATTTAGTTTTTAAAGGCCTCAGGTGATAGAATATTCACTATAACTTTTGTCAGGGGAACAATACCACAGTTTAATATTTCTCAATTAAGAATAAAAAGATTCAAACAAAATTCAAACCTGATTTAAAGAGACTCAAAAACAAATTGTCAGCGATTTGTGATTTGGAGCCCTTCAAAACTGTCTCCAGTCTACTATGTGCCAACATTGTGCTAAGCGCCAACCTACAGGCTAATACCACAGTACTCTGCTTCACCCATTTTAGGTTCCAATCCAACTGACATATTTGCTGTTGCCTGAACTCAAGTGGGCATCTCCAGCTTCTATACCTTTATGCAATTGCCCTCTCTCCCCACACCTGGATTGTGTACTTTTCTTACCTTGGATTTTTAAAGATTTTGGCTTGCTTTAAGAGTCATTCCATGTACCGCCTGCTGTGGAAAAACCCGTCCTGATGTCCATGGCTATTAGCATTCCCTGTGTCCACCTTAAATCATCTTATATATACTTATTCATACATATATATATATATATGTGCATTATATATTATGTAATATTATATATATATTATACGTACTCATATCTTACATATATATTTATTTATATATTCTTATGATTCTACTTTTCCCAATAGAATGTAAATCTCTTCAAATAAAAATGATTCAAAGAAAATCTTCAGTGATTCAAAACATCTGTCATCTCATCAAGGCATATGTGTTCCACAGTGGGGCAAACTGTAACCCCTCCATAGCCTCTTATCCTAAATGCAAAAGTCCCCCAGTGATTTTTGTGACACAGAGATCATTCTGAGTTCTCAAAACTTTTGCCAGCACCATGCAAGCTCTGGCTAGTAGGTTCTACCGTACTGGAGGAGCTTCAAATAGAATTTGAGCAATAACCTACATCTGCTGAAGACCAGCCTAAACACAGAGAGTCCATTTCCTTGCCAGTAATTACACTACCTAGAACAGAATTCTAGCTCTGGGAGATTTGTCCTGTAATCCCTGTAACTTCTGCCCTATGGTCCAATTGTCCAATTGGTGATAGCTTTGCCAACATAGTACATCTAGTCCTGCCTCCAGATACCTTTCACTTTATTTCTCAATTATTTCTTCCACAGTTGCCATGCCATCTTCTCCATTCTCACTACCCTATATACTCCTCTCCAATGATCAAATTAGTCCCTGGAAAGTTATGCCAGAATACCCCCTTTCCCTTGGTTTCCCTCACACCTTTTTAAATTTTTAACAAATCATCCCTCCCTTGTTACCACTTTTCTTTATATGTTGTGCCTACCAATTAGAATGAAAGCTCATTTTGAGTAAAGCTGATCTTCTCTTTTGTATTTGTATCCACAGAGATTAGCACAGTGTTGGCACATAGTAGAGATTTGTTGATTTGTTGATTTAGCTATCCATTCATTCATTCATCTATCTATCCATCCATTAGACCATTACAATTCACCACCTCACCACTTGTCCATGAAACCTATGATCCTGGTTGTCCATGTAACTCAAAGACGATGAGCATGAGTGGTTATAACAGCAATCAGTTTAGCAGACTTAGGGCTAAGCATGGAAGGTGTGAGCTCTGTATGGAAGGTGTGAGCCCTGTCCACTGTTGAGAAGGCATGAACACCCCTGTTCATGGAAGAAGGGGACTGGCTGAGACAGGAGGCCAGCGTGCATATAAAGAAGAATTCTAGAGACAGAGAGACAGAATTGCAATTTTCCTGTGGAGGAAGCAGGATTGTCTCAGCATCTGGGAGCTGGGCTGCTGGAAGTGAGTTGGAGTTTTCTTGAGAGAGAGAGAGAGAGAGAGAGTTTCTTTCCCAGCATCTGGAAGCTGACTGAGAAAAGAGATGGAGTTTTCCTGAGACCAGAACCTGGTGAAGGCCACCCAGAAGGCCAATATTCCTTCTGGGTCGTAGGGCCAGCTGAACTGCTAGAGGACTGAAAAAGCATGACCAGGATAAGACTTTGTTTGTTCATAGCCTGGCTGATCCTTGAGATTGAGAAAAGATGTTTGAGATGTGCTGCACCCTGTGAACTTCAGTGTGTGCCAGTGACTGCCCTGAGGACTGGACAAGGACCTGGGAGCTGCCTACTTCTGAGGACTGGATGAGAACCTGGCAGCTGTCTGCTTCTGAATCCAGGTGACTCTTTAGTGGATTCTGGAGGCATCAGGTATCATGGAAGGGGATCCAGGGAATCAGAGAGACCACGCAGAGTGAAGATGAAAAAAAGACCTCTCCTTGGACAAAACTAAGGATTGCTGGACACTGAGGGGTGAAGGATTTGTGTGGTTTTCTAATGATTGTATTTAGTGATTGAGGTGATGTATGATTGCCCCATGAGTGGAAGATTGATTATTGTGAATTGATTGAATGTTTGCCTTGATTTGTAATGGAATAAACAGAGTGTTCGCTATTACTGTGTAATCTGAACTTTAAAAGCTGTTCATGGTAGAATTCTTTTGGGAATCTGCTTGTGCATGGCATTACAGTGGTGGTGGTGGTAATATGTGTTTATGCTTTACTATAGTTAGGATTATGATAGCATAACTTTCCTATCCTTGAGTGAAAGATGTTTTTCTCTTATCAAAGAATCTTCCAAAAGGTGAGAGTTAAGTAAGAGCTAGAATTTACCATTGGGAAACTGTAATTCCACCTCCTCAGTGAGGTGCATAATCTTCATGATGACCAAAAGAGAACTCATTATCTTCCTTTCTTACTCACTCTTTATCCAAGCTGTCCCATTTCTGTTGAGGGTGACATTATGCTTCAGGTTCACAATGTTAGAATCAACCTTGGCTCTTCCCTCTTACTCACAGTCAAATTAGCATCCTCACTGCCCACCTCATTCTTCTCTAATCCATCCCACCACGCTACCAAAATTGTCTTAGGATTTGATTTGATTGTTTCTCCTTTGCTCAAGTATCTTTATGGCTCACTATTGATTCAAGGGTAAAATAACAAATCCTCACTTTGGCATTTAAAGTCATTTACATACACAATGTCACTCCGGTATGTCTTCCCTAACATAACTACATATCACTCACTTTCATGAGCAATATGTCCCAGGCAAACTGGCCTTTTTACATGCACTTCATCTTGGCATTCTTTCTCTTGCCTCCATATGTTTTCATAGGCTGGCCCAAATACTTTTAAATGACTCCCCCCGATCTCTGCTTCTTAGAATCCTCAGCTTGCTCCAGGGTCCAAATTAGGTGCTACCTTTTACTTGTTAGGGGCAAAGACAACCTTTGATTCCATTTATAGGGAACTCAAAGGTGAGCAGACTACCTCCCCAACACAAATCAGAACCCATTTTATATCTTAGATGATTACCTTGACCAAAGTCACATAGCTCATCTGTACCAGAAGCAGGACTTAAACCCAAGTCTACTAGCTTTGAGACCAGTTGTCTAATACACCAGGCTGCCTTTCCACTTCCCATTACCCCTATTAGTCTCTATTTTCTATTATACATACCTATTTTCCTTAGTTATTCTCTCTCCTTCCACTATATATGTGTTGTATGTCTCCTAGTAGACTCTTAAGTTCCACTTAAATAATAATAATTGATAATAATAATGATGATGATGATGATAACATTGCTTAGCATTTATATAGTGTATTAAAGTTTGCAAATTGCCTTGGAAATATTATCTCTTTTGATTGTCACAACAAGTCTGGGAGGTAGGTACCATTATTTCCCCCATTTCGCAGACAAGGAGACTGAGGCGGAGAGAAGTTAAGTGACCAGCCCAGCGTTACACAGCTAGCAAGTGTCTGAGGCTGGATTTGAACTCAGGCCTTCTTAACTGCAAGTTTAGTACTCTTACTACTATACCATTTAGCTGACTTGATGGCAGGAATTTTCACTTTTTATTTATTTTCCTAACACTAGAGACAGTGACTTGCATGTTGTATACACTTAATATTATTTTTAATTGAATTGAGTAACAGTAAGTGTTCCTTAAATTCTGCCTTTTAAGATCAAATAGCTTCTATATCCCTTAGGGAATGGGAAGTTCATCTTTACTCCTATTGTCTCACCTCCAAAAAGTCACTCTTAATAGTCCTTGTTAGGAGTGGGGCTGTATCTTATCTCAGCACTGTACTTCCTGCAGCCTAGCTCAGTGTTATGCATGCAGGAGATGCCTACTCTGCTTCTCCAGTTTATATTACATTGTGGCATCTTCCATCTCCAGGTCTGCTATTGCATTACTCTTTCAGGGAATAAATTTTAGCTTGTTACAGAGAAGTCAGAGTATAGGAAATAATTAGGTCACCCTTCTTAAGCACCCAACTCAGGGCGGCTAGGTGACACAGTGAATAGGTCATTGGCCCTGGAGTCAAGAGGACCTGAGTTTAAATCCGGCCTCAGACACTTAACACTTACTAGCTATGTGACCTTGGGCAAGTCACTTAACCCCAATTGCCCTGCCTTCCTCCTTCAAAAAAAAAAGCAAGTAAAGACGCAACTCAGTAGCCCACCTCACTCCATTTTGAATAAGTAGATGAAGTTCAGAGTGATTATGGGAATTAGTCCATGGAGATCCCATTGTCACAAAGCCCCCTTGCCTAGGGTTCCTTGTCTCCTCGGCTGTGGCAGACTTCACAGGAAGGGATTCCTTTCAGAGAATTGTAGACACTCACAGGCCAGAAACAACCAAACTGAGAAATTACATGGCAATCAATACGAATGAAGCAGGGAGAGGAAGCCAAACTGCATTTTAAAGGAAAGCATTCATAGGAGGATAAACAACCGGGTGGAAGACTTGGCCGAAGGGAAGAAATAATAAGAATGGGAATAACGATGAAAACAATTCTATGATTCTAAAAATGGGACTAAGAGGGCAGCTTGAGCCGCGATGTAATCAGTGTTACAGGGCAGAAAACTGCAAAGAACAGGCAGGCTGCTCTTAAATCAGCCCTTCCTTTTCCTGATTGGTTTACTGCTGAGAAAAGTAACTGCTGATTGAAGGGGGGCGTGGCCTATTGTGAGAGGAATTATATTTTTTTTCATATTCCTGAAGCACTAACATTGAGGCTATAGAACAGAAAACGGGCAGGATTTCTTTCACCATCCTTCTGCCATCATCAGCTACCATGCATTCTTGCCCTCTCCAAAGCAAATTATTCATGGTACTAGAGACAACTAGGTGGTGTGACGGGTAGAACTGATGGACCAGCAAGGCTTGAGTTCAAATTGGGCATCAGCTACTTACCAGCTACATGGATCTGAGGATGTTGCTCTGTTTCCCTTAGTTTCCCCAACCATAACATGGGAAAAATAAAAGCACATTCCTTGTGGGATTGTTGTTGCCTTGTTGGAGATTATATTTGTAAAGTGTGTTACACAGTGACTGGAACATAGTGAATTTCATGTAAAAGTTCTTTGTTATTATTATTATTGTTATCATGATTGTCATTATTTTCAAATTATAGACTTGAAAAGTAGATGGAATATCAGAACATGAACTGTAGAATGTCAGAGAGAAAATGACTTTAGAGCAGCAGTTCTCAACTTGTGGGTCATGATCCCTTTGGGGATCGAACCACCCATTCACAGGGGTGGCCTAAGACCATCGGAAAATACATATTTCCAATGGTCTTAGGAACTGAGACACAGCTCCTCTATCTGTCTCCAGGCGGGTCCGCCCACATGCAGGTACACCCACATACGAGTATTAAAGGGTCACAGCATTAGGAAGGTTGAGAAACAATGCTTTAGAGGATAGAACATAAGAGTATCATGTCTAGAAAGGCCCTTAGAATATGATATATAAAATGTCAGAGCTAGCAGTTACCTTAGGACCTAGAATGTGAAATGCCAGGACTGGAAGGAATCTTAGAACACAGAACATATAATATCAGAGCTGGATGGTAGCTTACAATGTAGAATGTGGAATGGCAGTACTGAGCCAGACCTCAGAATATAGAACATAGAATTTCAGAGCTGAAAATGGTCTGAGAACAATGAATGTAGAATATTAGATCTGGAAGAAACATCAGAAGACATAGTCCACCAAATGGGAGAATTCAAAAATATGCTTGAAAGCTAGAAGAGGCCTATGAACAGAATCTCGAATGGGACATTTGGAAGGGCCATTGAGAGCAAAAACTGGAGTAATTAGAGCTAGATGGAATGTGTAATGGTAATCAATTTGTTGGATATTTAGGGCTAAGTGGATAGGATACTTAGGGCTAAGTAGATCAGATACTTAGGGCTAAGTAGATCCTAGTAACTTAGGGCTAAGTATGGAACTCTGTCCATTGGTGAAAAGGTATGAACTACCCTGTTGACTTGGGAGAAGGCCAGTCCTTATAAGGAGGACAATTTTAGAGAGACAGACAGATTTTGCAGTTGGCTCCTCAACAAAGGAGGAGTCGTGGAGACTGAAGTCAGCTGAGAGGGAGAGAGAGTGTTCCTCTCCCAGTATCTGAAAGCTGACTAAAGACATGAACAGGATGGGACTTTGTTTGCTGGTGGCCTGGCTGATCCTTGAGTTCTAGGCAAGAGAAGTCCTGAAGGGTCTGAGGTGTGCTGAACCTGGTGAACAGTGTGTGCCGGGGATTGCCCTAAGGACTGGACAAGGACCTGGGAACCGTTCATCTCTGAGGACTGGACAAGAGCCTAGCGGCTTTCAGCTCCTGAATCTAGGTGATTGTCTGGCAAATTCAGGAGGGATCTGGGACCAGGGAAGAGGATCCAGGGAATCAGAGAGACTACCCAGAGTCAAAATGAAGAAAAGGCCT
>CM053601.1:173351882-173368593 GCA_028646575.1 Pseudocheirus occidentalis | reverse complement strand
GAGAGAGAGAGAGAGAGAGAGAGAGAGAGGGAGAGAGAGAGAGAGAGAGAGAGAAAGAATCTAGCCTTCACCTTCTGAAAAAAATGCCAAAAATGAAAACACTCATGAGCATTATATCAAAAACCTGGGGCTTCTAGGTCAAAGAAAAAAATATTCTAAGCTTTCAGTAAGAAAGTCTTCAAGGACTAAGATAGTACAGCCAAGGTCATTCATAATTCAGCTACCACCACTAAGTACTAGAGAGTATGAAACACAATATCCCAAAAGTTAAAAGATAGAGACTTGTAACCAAGAATATCTTATTCAGCAACACTGGGTTTAATCCTATAGGGGAAAATAGATTTTTAATGAATAGAGGACTTCCAAACATTCCTAATCAAAAGACTGGAGATGAAGAGAAAAGCTAAAATACAAATATAGGAGTAAAAAATAATCACAAAGAGATAAATACTCACATAAAAGAGGCAAGAGAAAATACAATGGAGGAGAAGAGCAGGGGGGTGAAAGGGAATGAGTCAACCTTACTCTCATTGGATTTGGCTTAAGGAGGGAATAATGTACAGATTCAATTGGGTATCTTACCCTACAGGAAAGTAGAGGGAATAGGGATAAGAGGGGGATGATAGAAGGGAGGGCAGATTGGAGGAAGGGGTAGTCAGAAACAAATACTTTTGAAAAGGGACAAGGTGAAAGGAGAAAACAGAACATATGAGGAGTCAGATAGGATGGAGGGAAATACAGTTTTTCTTTCACAACATGACTACTACGGAAATGTTTTGCATAACTATACATACATACATACTTTGTCTTCCCAGTGGGGGTTGGTGAGGAGGGAAGAAGGAAGAGAATTTGGAATCCAAAAATTTAAAAATAAATGTTACAAAATGTTTTTGTACAGGCAAAAGGGCATAGAAATCCATCTTGTGCTAAAAGAAAGTAAGAGGGAAGGGGGTAAAGGAAGGGAGGGGAAGGGGTTATATCAGAGGACAAATTGGGGAAAGGAGTAATCAGCATGCTTGCCATCTTGGGGTAGGGGATAGAGGACTGATGGGGAGAAAATTTGGAACTCAAAATCTTGTGGAAATGAATATTGAAAACTAAAAATAAATAAATTCTTGGGGGAAAGAGAGAAATACAAGTAAGTGTTAAGAAAAGGCTTTATCAAGATGAAGATATGCATTCTACTGGAGTGAGTAGTGACAGAAATGTCCCTTAAAGACCATAATGTCATCAGGGTTCATATAAGAAGTCAAATAAAATGGAAAATCTGGAAATGATTTTTGTTTTTATCATCTTCAAAAAAGAAAGGAAATATAAAGGGGGGAAAGAATATTCTAGAGAAGAAAAGGAAAAGAATGTGGGGAGACTTGTAAACTTACAGAATTATGGGGCCAGTTAGAAGTCTATACAAATGAGGAAGGAGTGAGGGGAATCAGTGTTACTTCACCCTCCCTCTCATCTCAACTTACCAAAGAGGTTAGGACACCGTCATGGCATCAAGAGAGAGAGGAAAGTAGAGAATAAGAAGGAAGAAACATCTCAGGAGGGAAAGTCCAGAGAGGGATAAGTCATAAGCAAATTAACCCCAAATTCAGAGTAGGGGGACTCATGAAGACAGATTTAGGTTAGAATGAAGGAGTTAAGAATCTATGATTAAGGTCTAGTTGAGGGGAAGAGCTAGACCAGAGGGGCAAGAAGCAGAAGCTCTATTAACTTTAGAGCAGAGTTGCTGAGAACATTCCTCATCCACAACCATCATATACAAAGTGGGGAAGAGAATAAGTGGGAAGAATACACAAAAATAAGATAAAGAGAAATATATAATGAAAAAACTAGTTTTGCTGAAACAAATCTAATGAAGCTAAGATTATAAAAGAAACTCCTAACTGAAGGTGGAGAACTTTGTAGCAAGTTTCTCTGAATAAGTCTCATTTCCAAACAGATAAGGAATTAATCCAAATATGTAAGAATAAAAATAATTTTCCTATCAATAAATGGTCAAAGGATATAAGCAGACAGTTCTTAATGCAAGACATTCATATTATCTATAGACAGATTGAAAAATAAAGGTCCCAATAAAAATTAGAGGCATGCAAATAATATTAACTCTGAGATTACACATCATAACCATCAGACTGAAAAAAAAGAACTTAGTAAAAAGGAAATCATAAAATTGGAAAATGGCTGAACAAGTTGTGGTATACAGTTGTGATAGAATACTATTGTGCCATAAGAAATGATGAATTTGTTGATTTTAGGAAAAAAACATGGATACACATATATGAAATAATGAAGAGTGAAATAAGCAGAATGAAGAGTATATATAATATGCTCTTGGTATATAATAACATATATATATAATGTTATATATTATAATATACATAATTATAATTATATATATAATATAATAACAGCAATATTGTCTTAAGAACAACTTTGAGTGACTAAGTCATTCAGACTATTATAAATAAACTACAAAGGATATATGAAGGAAGATACTATCCACATGCATTGAAACAAATGATAAATAGAAGTATGAATACAGTTTATACATATATTACAACTATATTTGTGTTTAGTGGTAGGGAGGGTGGGAAGGAAGGAATAAAAATATTAAAAGATCAAAATCAAAGTTACCTAATAATTATAACATATTGAAAAGCAATAGCAAGTTGTACATAATTTCATGTCAAATCATCTCTTTTACTCTACTATTTTATGCAAATGCTTGTTTTACTTCACAAATTAAAGAGAAAAGAAAAGGCTTCAGGAAAACATAAATGGATGCACTATTGGTAGAACTATGAATCATGGCAATCACTCTGGAAAGCATTTTGGAACTGTGTCCACCCACACTTATTAAACTGAGTGTAACTTTTGGTGCAGCAAAACCACTCCTATGTCCCTATTTCAAAGAGATCAAAGAAAGAGGATTGTCGATATATTTTATTACAGCTCATTTTGTTGTGGCAGAGAATAAAATGAAGGGCATGCCCATCACCTGGAAAATGGCTCAACAAATTATTATAGAAATGTGATGGAACAGTTTAAGAAATGAAGAAAATTGCAGGAAGATTTGTGTGAAGTGATGCAGAGTAAAGTGAGCAGAACCGGAACTATTATACTATGACACCAACATTGGAAAACCAAGCAATTTTGGTTTCTTATCTTATTTAATAGGTATTTTCCCAATTATATGTAAAAACAATTTTAACATTGTAAAAATTTTGAGTTTTCCATTCTCTCCCTTCTTCTGCCCCCCCCACCATTGAGAAGGCAAACAATTTGGCATAGATTATACATGTGTATACTTGCAAAACACATTCCATTTAAGTCATTCTGTGAAAAAAAGCCCACCACAGGCCAAAAACACATGAAAAAAAATAAAGAATGGGTACCTTTGATCTGCATTCAGGCTCTACCAGTTCTTTCTCTGTAAATGAGCAGCACCTTTAATTGTCTAAGAGTCCTACAGAATTGTTTTGGATCATTGTATTGCTGAGAAGAGCTAAGTTAATTACATAAGATTGCTGTTACTTTGTTCAATGTTCTCCTGGTTCTGCTCATTTCATTTAAAATGCACAATTTTGAAGGACTTAGGCACATTGATCATCACAGTCAGGATTCCAGAAGCTCAGTGATGAAGATTGCTGCCCATCTCTTGACAGAGATATGGCAGGCCAATACAGAGAAGGAGATATACATTTTTGGACCCAAGCAAAATTGAGAATGTGTTTTGCTTGACCACGTTTATTCATTACGAGGGTTTTGTTTTTATTTTTCAAGTATGTGTGTGGGAGGTGAGGGGAGTGGGAGACAAAATGAATGCTTTAATGGTTGAAAATTGTTTCTTAAAAAATTCACTACTGTATAGTGGACAATAGGCACTGGACTTGGAACAGACAAGGTTCAAATCCGGCCTCAAAACTTTTGTTAGTTTTACAACTCTGGGCAAGACACTTTACTTTTCTCTATCCCAGTTTCCTCAACTGTGAAATAGGAGAGAAATAGTGGAATTAATGTCTTCTAAGGTCCCTTTGAGCTCAAAATGGAGGCTTCTATGATTTGTCGTTTCATTGATGTAGGTGCCTCCCCTTCCAACATCAGTCCCATCCGCTCTGTAACTTAATAGGTGGCTTCATGAGTTGTGCTAAAGAAAAATGCCCTGACTTCTCTGCACCCAGCTTGGCTGCCCTTCAGATGACAGATGCAAAGCTTATCACTAGCCTTGATGTCAAACTGGAAGGTCTCCTAGCGCTTCCTCTCTGATGGCATGGCCTTTGAGAACATAGGGTCACCTTCTGAAGTATCCAAAAAGAATATCATAGTTTTAGATGAGGAAGAAAAGTTAAAGATTATCTACCCTTCCTTCCACACCATTTTACAGATGAGGATGCTATTCCTAGAGAGAGAAAGTAATACCCAAAGTCACACAGGTGCTATACATTGTTACTAAGCCAGGATTCAAACACAGCTTCTCTAGGATATTAGTGGGATAAACAAAATATATTCTCAGTGTTTAGATTATTAAACCTTGATTCGAATTCTTCTGGGGAAAAACACACAGGGCCTACAAGGCAATAAAGTTTAATTTCATTTGATTTAACTCTGCTGTTGGGGCAGCTAGGTGGTATAGTGGATAAGATTGTTGGGCCTAGAGTCAGGGAGACTCATCTTCCTGAATTCAAATCTGGCCTTAGACACTTACTGACTGTGTGACCCTGAGAAAGTCACTTCACTCTGTTTGCCTCAGTTCCATCATCTGTAAAATGAGCTGGGAAAGGAAATGGCAAACCACTCTGATATCTTTCCCAAGACAAACCCAAATGGGGTCATGACAGTTTGATAGAACCTAAAAGGGTTGAATATAAACAACAACATTGTTGTGCAATGGAACGCAGGATGGCAGTTTCTTGTACCTCATAAAGAGGCATTTGGCTTAGTATTTCTTGGTATTTTGGGGGGAAGAGTTCTAAAAGCTATAGGAACTCAATATGATTTCATTTTCAAGAGGCTTGAGGTTACCCACCTCCCTCAGCCAAGGTGGATACAATATGAGGAAACTACTTGAAGTTTCAGAATTTCAACAGCATGCCCTGTTATAGTAATAATAGCTCATTTTATGTAGTATTTTAAGGTCTGTAAAGTATTTTATACATGTTATACCATTTAAGCCTCACAACAACCCAAACCAGAGGTTGAAAGAGCTTAAGGTATTGTTGATTACACAGCTATGCAAAGAGCCCCACAGCTAGTAAGTCTCTGAAATGGGATCATAGTTTTTTTGAGCTGAGCATTGTGAAAGTATATCCTAATATTTGAGCATGGTTTCCATATTTTCAGGGGCTTGAGAAAAAAATTAATATTTCAAGACTACAATGGATCTGTGATCTCATGAATGTAGGTACTCCCTCCAATAATACAATATGCCACCTGTCCATTCATCCTACCCTTCTCATTCTCCAAAACACCTGTCCATTTCCTCTGATAAAGTCTACACAGCGTCAACATTGTATGGATATCATTGGAACATATGAGTTTTCCATCAGTGATTCCTAGAGTTTGCTTTGTAATCAGTCTATCTCTTTTTTTCTATGAAATTTAAGAAGATAGAGTCATTAAAGAGAGACAGTAGGACATACCAGAAAGAGAGAGCTCATCTTGAAACTAGGGAGACCTGACCTCGAGAGATTCCTCTAAACACATACTGAGTATACGACCTTGGGCATGCTACTTAATCTAGCCATGCCCTAAGAGATTATTTTAGACTATAAATTGTAGAAAGAGTTACGACTTGCACCGGTAGAGGGAGTTTTCTCACCTGGAATTTTCTTTTACCTATGATATCATAGGTCTGTGTATCAGGGGCAGCTCTAAAGTCCATATCTCCATTCCTACAGTTATGGAAATCTCAGATTTGTAGCCATCTAAAACTGACCTCTGATACTGTTTGTGACACCAGTTAGTTGTGTGACCATAATCAAGGCATTGAAACTCTCTGAAATTGTTTTATCATCTGTAAAATGGATGATAGATGGACTCTAAACTCTTTACTAAGACATGTATGAACTGATGCAAAGTGAAATGCACAGAACCAGGAAATATTGTACACGGTAATAACAGCAATATTGTATGATGAGCTACCAAATAAATTAGCTATTCTCAGCAATATAATAATCTAAGACAATTCTGAAAGACTTATGATGAAAAATGGTATCTGTGTCCAGAGAAAGAACTTGTGGAGCCTGAATGCAAATAGAAGACATTTTTTCTTTACTTTCCTTCTTTTTTCTTTTTTTTACCTATGTTTGTCTTTGTAGCTTGAATGACTTGGTGATTACACATATATAATCTATGTCAAATGGCTTGCCTTCTCAGTGGGGGAGACAGGAAGGAGGGAGATAATTTGGAAGTCAAAATTAAAAAAAATGTTAAAATTGTTTTAACACATACTTGGGAAAAAATAAAATATTAAATTAAAAAAACCAACTCTTCCAGCTTTCAATTTGTAAATCTATGGATTTCATCGTGGGGTGACAATGAGGATGGACCTCAAATGGTGAAAAGAACTTTTATGGTAGCTGATGTGTGTTTACCATTTATCCCTGAAAGTAAAACTCAAAATGAAGAATTTTCTTCCTGGAAGCATTAATTCAAAGACAAGCTCTGTACTCCTGGTGGGAATAGAAACCTGTACTAGGTTTATGCTGAAAGGTGGCAGTTCTATAGAGACTGAACTGGGACTTTGGTCTAAGGGGTAGCATGAATCTCTCCTCCTTCATCAGAGAGTATGAACCCATGGTATTTTCGCTTCAAACCCTTGGTTGAGTAGCAAACAGGGTAAATGCTATCTTAGCGTGGAGTAATAACACTAGCATCCTTCATGCAGAATTCAGGCGGGTGAGTCACTTGATTGTTTTCCCTGCTCTGACTTTCCCTTGGTGAAAGAGCCCAGGCAGACAGCTGTGAGACTTCCTACACAAAACAAGGTCTGTGCCTTTCTCTAATAAAAACCAGTCCCATTGACACAGGAGGGAAGCCAGGACATGAATAATGATGGGCTATGGGAAGTCATCAGGCTCAGAGAGGAAACAAGAGGCAGGTTCAGGTTCAGAGATGAAAAGCTGTTATGATGTCTTTACGTGCATTAATGTAAACCCTGGCCTCCGAGCAGGAGTCTGGCTTCATACTAGACTAATACTCCCATAGGATTGTGAACCAGGTGCCAGAGATCTGTTTGGGTAGGTGCCCAGCAAACTGCAGACTCTTCTGATGTTTAGGGAGTGCCAGCAAAAGAAATCAGTATAGTTTTAGTGCAAGCCCATGAACGGTCAAAGTAAGTGAATAGACAAATAAGAAATATGATAGATTAAGATAAGAGCCTGGCAAAATCTAGAATCATTCATTCATATAATAATTGATAAACATTTAGTAAGCACTTATCATATTTCAGGCACTGTGTTAAGCTGTGGAGATATTAGAAAAAGAGGCAAAATACAGTCTCTACCATCGAGTAGCTCACAATTGAACGAAGAAGAAAACAAACAAACTAAAATACATATCTACAAACAAGTTATATACAGGGCACATAGAAAATAATTAACAATGGGAAGGTACTAGAATTAAGAATGATTAGGGCAGGCTTCCTATAAAGGAAGGAATTTGGGCTGAGACCTAAAGGAAGCCAGAGAAGGCATCAGGCAGAGATGAGGAGGGAGAAACTTCCAAGCATTGGGGAAAGCCACAGAAAATAATTGCAGTTAAAAATGGAGGTTCTTATTTATGGAACAGCCAAAAATACTGTGTCACTGGAGAAGGTGACATAGAGTAAGGCACAAGACAGATGGAAAGGTAGGAGAGGAACACGACTGAACTTTAGCGGCTGAATGGAAGGAGGATTGGAGTGGGAGAGATGAGGCAGGCAGATTCATCCATTAGCTGCTGCAGTAGTCCAGGCATGAAGTGATGAAGGCCTGCACCCTAGAGGTAGTAGTGTCTGAGCAAGAAGGGGACATATCAGGGAGACAGTGCAAAGATGGACCTGACAGGCCAATTTGGCCTGGGAACAATTTTGTAGATATTGTAGTTGAATTCTTCTTAGATTAAAGAGTCAGAGACATGATTAGTGTTTACATAATTCACAATTTTGAAAGTCAAATACTATATATATTTTGGGGTATTTTTGAGGGTTGGGAGTTGTGACTTTGGGATTGGGGAAAGAAGAAAAACAATGTAAAGATGGTATTTAGTGTGGTAAGCATGAGTGTGAGATATGAGGTCAAGAAGACTTCTACTAGAATCCTCTACCTGGCACTTCCTGTCTATGTGATGTAGGGTCCATCACACAGAAAGGGTTAGTGCACCTCTCTTTGCTTATCCACAAGATGGGAACAATAACCTCTCCACCTGGATAGATCAGGACAGAGGATTGACCAGGACTAGCCAATAGACCAGGCGGAGGAGTGTGTAGAGAGGATCCATTTTGGAGTTAGGATCTTCTGAGTTTGGGGCCTGAACCTGACATATCCTATCTGCGTGTCCACACAGGTAATCACTTAAACTCCCGGTGTCCCAGGCAACCCCTGGAGAGTATAAGAAGAGCAAATAACAGACTGGCAGAGTTCCTGACTGTAGAGTTATTATATGACTGGACAACACAACAACAGGCCAATAGATCCCTCGCTCCGAGTTCATATGAAGGGACTTCTAGGTACACGGAGCAACAACAATAATGAAGCACCAATGTCATAGGACTTATCGTGATGCTCAAAGGTATTAATGTCTATAAAATGACTTGAAAATTTAAAGTATTGTTATGTGTAGCTTAAAACTCAGGCTCCACTTGGTCAACTCTCTTAATTAGAGATGAGGAAATTGAGGTCCATGACCTGCCTAATGTTACAGTGGTAGTATATACAGAGATGAGATTTAAACCCATGAAAAAGACACTTGTTTTAGAGTTAAGAGTCCCGGGTTCAAGTCCCAAACCTGACATTTGGTATCTGTGTACCTGAGGCCAAAGGAACTTTCTCTGAGCCTCAGTTTCATGATCTATGCAATGGGGCTACTAATAGTAGCCTTTTGACCCAAGGAAAGTGCTCTGTAAACCTTTGGAGGTGCACAGAGAAAGCCCAAGGAGGGCGCTCCTTCAACCAAGGCAGATAGCGGCTTGCTGAGCTTCTCAGTTTTAAGGAGTGGTCTGAAGCACAGAGAGGTTCAGGGACATGGCCAGAATCTCCTGGTCACTGTGTGTCAGTAGTGGGACTTGAACACAGGTGCTACTGATCCAGAAGCCAGATCTTTATTCATAACAACACATCACTTCTTATAAATCTTTAGCCACAATATAAATATAAGCAATTGCTCCTAATGACCTCTCTAAAGCTGATGCACATTGGATGGTTTAAGATGGAGACGGGAAAATATGTTCAAATCCCGTCTGCAAGACTTCTTGCTAGGAAAATGACTTAATGTTCCTTGGTCTCAGATTCTCATCCATAAAATGGAAACGATAATCTAGTTCATGGTGTTGCTGTGAGGTTCAAATGAGATAGGTTATTTAAAACTGAAAGATGCTTATATTGCAATAATGTTTATGTGTATGCATACATATATACAAATATACATATATACATATCCACCCACACCTATACAGCTGCAATTGTCATGATTTCATTTATTAGGATCAAGATTCTTGTTGGTGGAGAGAACTCCCAGTTAAGAAACGTGCTCAAAGCAGACTAGCACATTCTCTTTCACTCACAGCCATAGAGACCTTCTTCAAAGACCAAGACCAGGGCGTCTAGGTGGTGCAGTAAGTAGAGCACCAGCCGTGGAGTCAGGAGGACCTGAGTTCAAATCTGACCTCAGATACTTGACACACTTACTAGCTTGTGACTTTGGGCAAGTCACTTAACCCCAATTGCCCTCCAAAAAGCAAAAACAAAAATAAGAAATAAAAAAAAGACCAAGACCAAGTGTCATCCTCATAGCAAGTATTTATTTGAGGCTTATGCATTGCAACATACTTTGTATTCACTATTTCATTTGATCCCAACAACACTCTGAGAAGTAAGTGTTATTATTATCCCCAATTTTACAGGTTTGGAAACTGAGGTAAATGGAGGCTAAAGTAATTTGCCCAAGGTCACGCAGGTAGCGAATATCCAAGGCAAGATTCAGACATGCTTTGCTGACTCCAAATCCAATATTGTGTCTACTGGGCAATCCAGCCCTCTCCATCAGCTGCCATGCCCAGGATCAAAGAGCCACCATGTGCTTGACCCTTAGCCTTCCTGCCTCAGAGGCAGATTCTTTATCCATTAGGTTAAGCTGTTTCTTCTTAATGAACAGCAACAGCAGCAGCATCACTATTTAGAATCATGGGTATTCTTCACTATGTGTTTTGTGAGAGACAGTAATGACCTGGAACATTTTGCCTTTCTTGAAAACACTAGTAAGTTATTAGAAATTGGTTGTGTAAATAGTTGAAACCCACAGGAGTGCTCTTGGCTTCCGGTCCTTTATTCTGGAAGCTTTCCCCTCCCCAGACTCTGAAGGCTAAGGCAGTTTTTGTGTCCGTATGGAGCTCTTTGCCTCTAGGTCACACATACTGGGCTCAGGCCCAAGTCAACAGTAATCAAATGCCATCCTGTCTGACAGCTGTCTGGAGGCCTTTGTCTAGGGACCTCAGGCCAGACACTTGTGGGCAGGCTTCCACACTGTCACCAGTGCCCATGGCCACCCTTAATGACAAGCTCTGCAAAAAGGTCAGCGGTTCAAACAGCATGGACACCCCTGGAATCAGTCACTAAAGCTTGATTCTCTGGTCTCAGTCACCCAGTATACCCCTCCTACTACCTCCTTCCAGGAAAACAGCCTTCCTCTGGTCCAACTGCCCCCCCCTTTCTCCCCACCAATTCCTCTTTTCCTGGAGCATAAAGAATGTTTTCCTCTGAAGCCGACACAAGGTCAGACAGAAGCAATGAGTCTAGGAGCAGTCATTCTAGTTTCTGTCATTGAACCAATTAAGATTTCCAGCTGTCAGTTTCTGATATTGCCACTTCATAAATAAATAAAGAAATAAGCTCAGAGATGCATTGATCTGTGTCAAAGCCACTTCAGAGGGAAAACTGGACCAAAAATAATGATAATTGTCACAGGATGTCACACCATTAAACGGAAACATAAAATTCAAAATGCCGTGGAAAATCTCACCAAAGTCATCTTCAACGTCCAGATGAGACCTCATCAGAGCAGAGCAAGCCAACTGTTGCTGGGACTCCTGCGCTGGTGACCCTCAGCAGCCTCTAAGGTGCACAGTGGAACGAATCCTAGATCTGAAGCCAAAGGTCTTGCCTTTATATCTGACCTCTGCTATTTAAAATACCTAATAATGATGGTGATGATAATTGAGGTAGCATTTATATATTTCTTCAAGGTTTGCAAAGCCATTTACAAGCATTATCCCTTTGAAATCCTCATAACAATCCTGAGAGGTAAGTTCTATTATTATCCCCATTTTACAGTTAAGGAAACTAAGGCAGACAAAAGTTAAATAACTTTGCCCATGACTGTACAGCCAGGATCTGAGATGAGATTAGAACTCATTCTTCCTGAATCTAAGTTCCATGTTCTATCCACTAAACCAACTATATGTCCCATTTACCATCCTTGTGAGTTGAGGAAAGTCCCATAGGCTTTCATGTCTTCAGTGTGTAAAATGAAGAGCTTGGAACACTTTTGGGACTCCAAAGACAAGAACCATGCCAGCAGAGAGAGCAGGAGGTAGGCTCTGATCTACCCAAGTAGAGGTGCACAGCAGTAATGATGAGATGACAGACCCACCGACTGGTTGAAAAACAAGAAATCTGAAGCAGTTAAAAACCAGTTTAAGGGGCTGTCCTACATATACGAGAGAATAAAAGACAAAGGTCTATCCCAGGAGGATCTTAGCAGGAGGCTACTCTACTGATCTGGGAGCCAAGCAGAAAGGGGTTAAAAATCCTGGCTCTGCCACTTCCTAGCTCTCTCATGATAGTCCAGTCATTTGAGCTCTTTTTGACTCAGTCTGCACACGTGCAAAATCAGGAGACTGGTCCAAATGACCCCTAAAGGTCCTTTGAGCTCCAAATATATTTTTTGTATTTGTTGACTAGGTTCTATTTTCCAGTGTGTCAGAGAATCGAACAAGGAACTAGACTGAATATTCAAACTTAGATAAAGCACAACTGGGCTAAGATTTTAGGCTCAAGAAGCCCCCTCCCCCCATAGGAAAATGCAGCCTTTTCTTGACTATGCTATGGATAAAACTTTTTTCTTGGATGCTTTTGGTCTGGTTAGACTAAGAGAGGTTATACAAAATAGTGGATGGAAAGCTCACCTTGGGATCAAGAAAACACAGTTCAAGTCTTTTTTTTTTCTTTATGGAAGGGGCAATTGGGGTTAAGTGACTTGCCCAAGGTCACATGGCTAGTTTTGTGTTGTGTCTGAGGCCGGTGCTCTATTCATTACACCACCTAGCAATCCTCACCCAGTTCAAGTCTTGTCTCCAGCACATATTAGTTATGTGTTTATGGGGAAGTCAGAACTTTTTAGTTTCAAAAGGAATTGATTAAGACTCTTTAAGTTACTATCAGTGCATCTAGGTGGTAATGTGGACAGAAAGCTGTGCCAGAAGTCAGGAAAACTCATCTTCATGAATTCAAATCTAGTGTCTGACATTAGCTAGCTGTGTGACCCTGGGCAAACTGACATCAGTTTCCTTATCCGTAAAATGAGTTGGAGAAGAAAACAGCAAACCACTCTAGTATCTTTGCAAAGAAAACTCCAAATGGGGTCAACTGAAACCAAGTGAACAGCAACAAAGTTCCATAAGAGTTGACTATGTGCTTTGGTGTAGGGAGTGTCCTCATCAGGGAATTCTCTACATCAATGAAATTATGGATTAATATCAATAACAACAACAACATTTGCTGAGTTAGATGTATGGAAGAGATCATTTCTTTAGATATTTTACTGGACATATGTTATACTAGTAAACGTGGTCTGCAAACTGGATAGAATAAGTTTAAAGATTCATTTTTATTTGAAAAATACCAAGATCGTACAATTCAGTAACAGGTGTCAACTGCCTTTCTTTGTCCCCTAAGTCACTAGCATAAAACCTGAACGTGGTGCTATGTACATTCAAGTCAAATATTGCTGTAGAGAACAAGGGTCTTTGAGGGCAGTGTTGGTGATAATGATAAACACAGATCCCCAAACTGCTACTAATCCCCACCAGCCACTAAGGACAGGACAGCTGGCGGTTGCTTTTTATGTTTAAAATAATCGTTAACAGCTAGTTAATAACACTTATCGGAGTCACAAATGAGAAAGGTGGAGGTATATTAGGTGACTTGCATAGGAAATGTGCTGTGAAAGACCAAAAATGACCTGAGTCACAAATGTCACAATCACCAAATGATCAAAATTGCAGTTGCCCTATTCATTTATGATAATGCCTGTCAGAAGTGTCATAGAAATACGTTCTGAGAAATATTGTATCACACAAGAATGATGGGATGGTCATGTAAAGAAAACAAGGTAAAATGCACGGAGTCCAATGGGACAGTAGCATGATGGGATCTTAAAAGGTCTAGAATGAGGCATCCAAGGAACTTGGGGCTTCTTCTGTAGGTTATCATGGAAAGATACGAACAAGAGTCACACTTGATGAAAGGAAGTAGATAAGATGTAACCTCTACCACTGAAGAGAGAGTCTACAAAGATGATGTTAGAAATTTATGGAAAGATTGGAAAGGACATCATATATGTGAGCATTTTATAACCTTTAAATATCATGTAAATGTGAATGATTGTTTTTAATGATCATATATAATCGCTAACATTTGCAAATGTTGATTCATTCAACAAATACTGAGAACCTATTGTGTGCTTATATTGTCTCAAAGATAATCTTTCCATGAAAGTCTCCTAAGCATCCCACTAAAATTACTGCCCTTGTTGAATACATCTGAGAGAAACTAAGGCATCTGGCACTCCTAAAGTTGTAAGGGAAAAATAAATCTAGTATGGAAAAAAGCCATACTGAAAAAAAAACAAAAAAAATTAAACAAACAAAACAAAACAAAACAAAAAACAATCCAATAGAACCTAAGGCTTGAGGAAGAAACAATAATACAGTCCTGAGTTCGAATCCTGTTTGGGATCCTGACAACCTATGTGAACCGTGGCAAATCACAACTGCCATTGGCTTTAGGTTTCCCTTTGTAAAATAAAGGAGTTTCTGTAGACGTGGTTTCTGAGGTACCTTCCAGACCTACAATCCTGACACTTATTGGGCAAATTACAAACTCCCTTGGCCTCTGTTGCCTCATCTGTTAAATGAGGGTGCTGAAACAGATAATCTCTAGGAGCCCTTCTAACTCTAGAACCATGGTCCAATGATGTTGTCACAATCTCTGAGTCTCAGTTTCTTTATCTGAAAAATGGAGATATAATAGTAGTATAGTATAATAATGGAGATATAATAATATAATTATCTCGGGACATCATATGAAAAAACATCTTTAAAGAGCTTTACAATATTTTAAGTACCCTCTTAATGTCAGTTGATTAAATAATTATTATTCCTCTCTCAGTGGAATTCAGTTCTCTAGAATTGAAGCACTGGATATCATAAGAGTATCAATGAGAAATATGGGGCAAAACAATTCAATTTTCTTTGAAGTTTTTTTTCTTAATTGGATTACTTTCTATGCCACTGAAATGTCCATGTCCTTTTTAAATGAGCAATTGTTTGGATCACTTTTTTTTTTTACTGGGGACAGAGGTCCTGGAAACCATTGATGGAGGTTCAATTGTAAAAACACTCTCCTTACAATCAATGACCTCACTTTGATGCCAGCTGTGTGACCATCTTTATATCATTTTACCTGAAGAAACTCTGTTTCCTCAGTTATGAAACTGGGGGTAGGACTAGGTAATCTTTAGGGATTTTTAGTGCTTTACAATCATATGTGTTGATAATAATAATAAGTATTGTTAGTAGTTAGCATATTGAATGGAACTGACATGTAAAATACATTCCATTTTCTAAAGACCTTCAAATTCAGACAAAAAAGTAAGAGTAATATAATATAATGAAATTCAACATAATGATATCATATAGTGAAATAGAAAACAAAATTAGTATATAAATGTAAGATATATAGTACAGAAGATAAGATCATAGGTCACAAGCTTGAGTCAATTAATATAAATTTATTAAAATTTGAGAGACATGGGGCAGAGGCAAGACGGCAGTGCAGAAGCAGGATAACTCTGTGGTTCCCCCTATAACCACCTCAAATACCTATAAAATATGACTCTAAACAAATTTTAAAGCCATGGAACCCTCAAAGTAACAGAGAGAAAAAAATCTCCCACAGAAGGCAGACCAGCAGGTAGACAGGAAGGCGTCATCACAGCTTGGCGGGAGCTGAGCATAGTTCCCTATGAGCCTGCAGTTTTAGTCCCAGGATGGCCCAGATCAGCAGCTACAATGGACTTCAGGAGAGTGGATCACCAGCAGCTGTGGCAGTTTTCAGACTTATCAACCCATAAATATTATTAAAGAAAAAGTAAGAGGTCAGTGTAGAACTCTGTTGGAACTGGAGGAGGGGGGAGAATGGAGGAGCAGGTCTGGCCCCTGGCCCCAGAGTCAGAAGCAGCAGAAGCAGTGGCCTTGCAAAGCCTCCACATTGCAGCTTCAGAGCTCCCAGCCAGCAGATTGTAGGGGCTCCAAGCAAACATTTAGAGGGCAATTGCTCTTGCTTTAACCTGCCTAGATCTAGATCATGGTCTTGAGTGGTGGTCCTGAGGTATGTGACTAGTGAGCCAGAGTTTGTGGGGGCTGCAGAGATGACACTGTCATAATAGCTCTGGCAGCTTTGAAAACCACAGTGGTTTGGGACCAAGCTCTCCCCTCTGGAAGCAGAGTTCTACTGTGGCAAACAGTGCAAAAGTCAAGTAATTGAGTGGCAACATGAACAAGCAAAGGAAGCAAAGCAAACACAGCAATCCAACTTTAGATTCCTTTTTGGGGATAAAAAGGATCAAAGCATGGAATGGGAGGAAGACAATGAAGTCAGAAGTCCTGCACCAAAAGCTTCCAAGAAAAATATCAATTGGTTATAGGCCATGGAGAAGCTCAAGAAGGATTTTGCAAAAGAAGTAAGAGAAGTGGAGGAAAACTTGTTAAGAGAAATGAGAATGATGCAAGAAAATAATGAAAAGAGATTCAACAACCTGACTGAAGAAAATAACACCTTAAAAATAGATTAATTCAAATGGCAAAAGAGGCCCAAAAAGCCAATGAGGAGAAGAATGTCTTAAAAAGCCAAATTTGCCAGATGGAAAAAGGATTTTAAAAGCTCACTGAAGAGTATAATTCCTTCAGCATTAGAATTAGACTGGAGCAAATGGAAGCGAATGACTTTATGAGAAATCAAGATACTATTAAACAGATCCAAACAAATGGAAAAATAGAATGCAATTGAAATATCTAATTGAAAAAAAACACTGAGCTGGAAAACAGATCCAGGAGAGATAATTTAAAAATTATTGGACTACCTGAAAGCCATGATAAAAAAAAAGAACCTAGAAATCATCCTTCAAGAAATTCTCAAGGAAAATTTCCCTGATATTTTAGAACCAGAGGGAAAAA
>CM053601.1:173332892-173351782 GCA_028646575.1 Pseudocheirus occidentalis | reverse complement strand
CATCCCCCCCCCAAATTCCTATGAATAATATGGCCAGGTTCCAGAGTTCCCAGATCAAGGAGAAAATATTAAAAGCAGCCGAGAAGAAGCAATTTGAATACTGTGGAAACACAATCAGGATAACCCAGGATCTAGCAGCTTCTATATTAATGAATACAAGGGCTTGGAGTATGATATTCTGGGAGTCAAAGGAGCTAGGATTAAAACCAAGAATCACCTGCCCAGCAAAACTGAGTATAATTTTTCAGGGGAAAATATGGTAATTCAATGAAATAGAGGACTTTCAAAAAACGAGAGCTGAATAGAAAAACTGACACTTAAATACAAGAATCAAGTAAATTATGAGGAAGTAAACACGGAAAAGAAATCATAAGGAACTTATCAAATTTGAACTATTTACATACCTACATGGAAAAACAATAATTGTAACTTTCGAAACTTTTCTCAGAATGAGGAGAGTTGAAAGGAATATAAATGTGTGTGTGTATACACACACACACATGCACACACATACACATATGTATACATACACATATGTATACATACCCATATGTCTCTATAGGGGACTCTATGTGCATATGAATACATATGTGAGTGTGTGTATATATGTGTACTGGTATACATAGACAGGGCACAGGATCAATTGAATAGGAAGGGATGGCATTTAAAAGGTGAAATGGAGAGGTAAGAGAGGAAAATAATGAGAGGAGATGGGGAGAGACAGAATGGGGTAAATTATCCCATATAGAAGAGGCAAAGGATAAGTGTTACAATGGAGGGGAAGAGCAGGAAGGCAAAAGCTAATAGATCACCCTTCCTATCATTGAATTTGGCTTAGGGAAGGAATGACATACAGTATAAATTGGGTATCTTGCCCTGCAGGAGAGTATTGGGGGAAGGGGATAAGAGGGGAGATGATGGACGGGAGGGCTGGTTAAGGGGGTAGTTAGAAGCACACACTTTTAAGCACACACTTTTGAAAAAGGACAGGGTCAAAGTAGAGAATAGAACAAGTGGGGGACAGGATAGGATGGAGGGAAATATAGTCTTTCACAATATAACTACTATGGAAATATTTTATGGAACTACACATGTACAAGCTATATTGAATTGCTTATCTTCCCAGTAAGGGTGGGTGATGAGGAAGAAGGGAAAGAATCTGGAATTCAAAGTTGTAAAATCAAATGAAAAAAATATTATTATCATTTTTATTATTATTATATTTTTACATGCAACTGGGAAATAAGATATACAGGTACTGGGGTAAGGCAATCCATCTTGCCCTACCATAAAGTGGGAGGAGGGACAGAGGAGGACATAGGAGAGAGCAGATTGGGAGAAGGCATTTACAGTGGGATCGCTGTTTTGGGGTGGTGGGTAAGGGAATGGCAGAGAAAAAAATTTTAACTTAAAATTTTGTGGAAAGGAATGATGTAAACTAAATATAAACATAAAATTTAATTAAAAAGGAAATAAAATAAAAATAATAAAATTTGAGAGACATTTTGAGAGATGAAGAAATTAAGGCCCAGACAGTTAAATGACTTTCTCGAAGATGCCCAGTGGCAGAGCAGGATTTCTTCCCAGATTCATCGGTCCAATCCACATCATATAGTGTTTCTGGAACTCCATGTAGTAGAAGGATCAACTAGGACCCAAGCAGTAAAAGTAGACTTCAGGGAAGAATTGGGAAACGATCAGGGTTTTGTACCATCATCAAAACTAGGACAGGATAACTGTCATTTTTCCCTAGTGCATGGAAAGTTAGAGAGCAGTCAAATGAGCTAAGAGCTTATCACCAAGAATAATTAACATAGGAAGCTATCACATGGAAAACATTATTAATAACATAATCCATGAATTATTAGAGTAAATAATCCCTACTCCCCACTCAATTGAATTAAAAAAATTATTACTGGAATTATTTTGACATCAGAGATTGCAACGTTTATTCAAAGACAGTTTTGTGCTGCTCTCCCCCAGGGAACAAAACATTATTTTATGGCACTGTCACAAACCATGGACTGAAAATTAATAGGTGAATGTGGAGGATGAAGCAATCCAATTGGGAAGGAACACGTGGTTGTGTGTGTCGGTAAAGGATGATATGAAAACTAACCTGACTGGGGGGAGTACAAATGTTAGAATGGTTTTTTTGTTTGCTTGTTTTTTGTTTGTTTGTTTTTTGTTATTGTTTTGGAGGGTGGAATGCAGGGCAATTGGGGTTAAGTGACTTGCTCAAGGTCACAGAGCTAGTAAGTGTCAAGTGTCTGAGGCTGGATTTGAACTCAGGTCCTCCTGACTCCAGAGCTGGTTCTCTGTTCACTGTGTCACCTAGTCACCCCAAGATGTTTTGATAAAGAAGGACAAATGGAGAAACTATAGCCAATGGGAACTTTGAAATGCCAGTGGGTGATGTATAGCTCCACCACATACCACTGCTTCCCCCACCCCATTTGCTGTGGATCCATGACTGAACCTTACAATTTCCAACGTGCACCCAACAAAAGCCTGGGAAATTAATTTAACAGCAGCTCTTCCCAGGCTTGGGGCTTACTGAAGCATGAAGTAATGAGACCCTCCTGATGAAGTGAGAGCTTTGGATGTAGCTTCAAATCAAGAAGGAGTTCTATTTTCCCCAGCTTTACTGCAAATTACAACACTCCTATCAGTTCTCCGTAATTTGTTATTTCTTTAAAGAGAGAGAGAGGAGGAAAAAAAAATTAAACATTAAACTTCTTCTAACCAGTGCCTACGTTTTCTCAAGGCTACCTGAAATTAGAAGTGTTTTCTGGATTCTTTGTATCAGACTTCTTGTTTTGTTGTTATTAAAGAAATAAAAGTTATAGTGATGAAGTGCTGTGTTCTTAAAACACTATACTGACTTCTTACAGGAGCCACAAACCCAGAATCTCATTTAGAATGTAAACTCCTTGGGCCACAGACTGTTTTATTTATTCCCTTTTTCTTTGATTTGTATACCTAACCCCCAGCATAGCATTTTTTATATAGTAGGCAGAGTAGTTAAGATAGGTTTTTTTTATAAAATATTGAATTGAATTTGGCTTGTCCAGTAACAATCGCTAGAAAGGGGGAAAAGAAGCAGACCAGGAAAACTGAGTCAGGGAAAGATAGATGATGTGAACAATCAGGAAGCAATGAGTGCTTTGGGTAAGATGTAGAAACCTTGAGTGCCTCTGTGTGTGTGTGTATGTGTGTATGTGTGTGTGTGTGTGTGTGTGTGTGTTGGGTAAGACCTAGAAACCTTGAGTGCCATGATGTGTGTGTGTGTATGTGTGTGGTGTATGTGTGATTGAGGTTTATCCTTGAGTTTTCTTGTCAGTTTGGGCTCCCTGAAGCTTGCCCCTTCTGGGAGAAGACTGGGGCTTAGATCAGATCCCTTGTCCTGGTAGGGCTTAACTTTGGCCTAGTGAGATGAAGGATGTCTGACCTTTAGGTTCCCCCCACCCTGTGAAGAATGACAGAGACAGTAGATACTACCTATACACTGTGTGTATCCGTACATAATGTGTGTGAGAGACAGAGAAAGGGAGAGACACAGAGAGACAGACAGACAGGTCAATGGAAAAAAGAGAGAGACAGAGACACAGAAAAAAGGGTAGAAAAAAAGATACACACGTGAGAAACAGAGATAAAGATTCAGAAACTGACAAACGGAAAGGTAAAGGCAGGGACAAGGCAAGAGAAAGAAGGGGACAGAGAGACAAAGAGGCAAAGAGGGAGAGACACAAAAATAGAAAGGTATTTATTGACAGAAATGTAACCTGAACCATAGGGAGACACATAGATAGTTAGAGAGGGAGGCACAGAAATATTTCTTGACCAACTCAAAAATCAGACAAATCTGAAATCGGGTTCCAATACCTGCTCTGGAATTGATTCCTTTCTAAACTTGGGGAAACACTTTCATTGAACTCAGCAGCGACTACCACAGGAAAAAGTAAATGTCTAAGACTATGTGGACTTAATTCTAGATGACTGTGGTGAAAGTGTGAGAGTTGTGTCCCTCAAAGAATTCACATTCTATTGACCCAATGTTCAGTTTTCTTACATGGAAAAGGGTGGACTCTATGGCCTCTCTCATCTTTGCCACACTCAGACGTCTTTATATTTACCATTTGTTTAAACCATGATGATTATGCGAGGTGTTGCCAGGCACTGAGAATACAAACTGTCCAAGAACCTCACTATCTTTGCCTAAACCCTAGTGCTAATGGCTAGGCTGAAAGAGAGTACAATAAAGAAATAAATTCTAAAAAATTCATCAATAATTTCATATGTGAGGAAAAATGAAAAGAGCTCATAGGGATTTAAATCAAGAAAGGATTTAAGATCTGGAAAGATACCATAAAACCCAATCAGTCCTATCTTTTACATGATACCATAACACCAGAATGAGTGGATGTTCAATGAAGTTAATGATAGATAAATTAAGGACCCATAAAAAGAACTGATATACTACTCTTGCTGCAGAGACAGCTGTAAGAAGTTATTCATTCTTGAAAGGACAGAGACTGAAGAGCCAGTTTGCAGAAGAAGGCGAAAAGTTTCTGATTGGCATCAATTCTGCCTGCCCTTAACACTTTGGATTCTGTTGGGGGTGTAGGGGTAGGGGTGCAATAACACCCTGTGTAACTCTTTTGAAGAGAGAACATATGTCTCCCAACATCTATTCACATCTTCAGATGCAACTGTGGCCTATCCTTAATGTAAGCATAGAATTCTTTAAACTGAACCAAAAGATAATTTTTTTTCCTGTTGAAAAGCATAAAACAAAGAAAATTCAAAAGAAAGGAACCTGACCAACTGGAGACATTGAGCTGGATACAGATAGATAGATGATGGAAAGATGGATGAAACATAGAGCATTTATTACTATATACTATCCTAATTATGCATATACAATTAATTAAGGTCATTCCTCAAAGAGTATACATTTTAATGGGTAAAGACAACTCATAAAGTACATCTGGAAAGCACTGGAGAGTGTGGAAAGAATGTGGCTGCATGGTATGCTATAGGCATTAAATAATTCAGCATTCAGTAACTAATCAGAACATCAAGGCACAAAACTTGAACCTAGGTGAGATGTCCATCTGTACCCTAATTGATTTGGGTCCTCTCTTTTCAAAACATATCTGTGTCTTCATTCTTTGTTACTTTTATCCATGCTTTCCCATAACTCCTCCAAAGGGGGTTCATTTGATGCACTAGTTTTCCACTAGGACTCCTAATATTTGTGTATGCCAATGTAGGACATACTTTCTATGTGACTACCCAACTTCTTTTCCTGCCTAATACTTCCCTGACAATACCCTTCATTCTTCCTATTTTTCCCCCAGTCATTTTCCAGTTGTGTTTAACTTATAACCCCCTTTTAAGGTTTTCTTGGCAAAGATACTGGAATGGTTTACTATTTCCTTCTATAGGTCATTTTACAGATGAGTACACTGAGGCAGACAGGATTAAGTGACTTCCCCAGGGTTACATATCTAGTAGGTGTCTGAGATCAGATGTGAACTTAGGTCTTCCTAACTCTAGGCCCAGCACTTAATCCACTGTGCCCCACTTAATTCTTTACATGTGTGTAAAGATGATATCTTGTTTTAGTTGCTCTAGTCAGTACAATAAGGAAGTTTTATAGATATCCAGTATAAAGGGTCAATAATAGGAAATAAAAATTGCAGAGGGGAATCTAGAAGTCATAAATAAAACATACTCAAGATCAAAGGAGCATAATTTACAAAGTGAATCATATAATCTTTAAATTTTATAGCCTGGTAATATGCATCAAATCAGGGTAAACCACCTAGGTGCTGCTTGTCAAAAGTTTTGGTCCCATGAAATGTAAATTCCAGGCAAAATCTAAACCTTTGTAGTTCCAAACACACACAGTGTCAAAAAGATGAGGACAACTGTGAGATGTATCTTTGAAGTGTTGCTTGTAACTTTGAGATGACTTAGATATGTTAATGAACTCAACCCAAGGTCGTACAGATAGGACTTGGTCTGTTTGTAAAAATGAGACCTCTAAGTCCTACCCCAAGCAATTTCCCATCTCAATCAGGTGCATCTGCCAAGTGCTTCCATCTCTAATCCATGTCTACATGAATGATATTCTCTGCGTCTCCCTATCATCTTCTCCAAGCTGCCTGCCTTCCTTCTCCATCCCATTCTTCCTTTCCCATGTCACGCCATCTGCATCTCTACTACTTTTCCCCACTCGTCTCTGCCTTTCTGGGCTTTTGCCTTCATATTCTCTGTGTTTAATTAAAGTGTGACTCTTGCCCCATTTCCCACTGCTAATCATAGTCTCTCTTGGCAAGTGACCAAAGAACTGGGCATGCTATTTACTAATTTCATAAATTAATGATCCATTTCACTTGTAATAAGCTGTACCTTACTTATGTTTAATGTTAATTTAATCAATAAGCAAGTATTTTAAGCACTAACCATATGACGAGCCATCTGCTAAGCTTTGGAGACAAAAGGTAAGGCAAGAGCAGCCCTTGCTCTCAAGAAGTTCATATTCTAATGGGAGAACCAGTGTCTAAATAACCATGTATGTGTATGATATATACAAGGAAATGAAAGGCAATCTCAGAGGGAAGTCAAGTGGCAAGACTAGAGACGACCTCCTTCAGAAAGGGGTATTGGAGCTCAGTTTTAAAGTAAGCCTGGGAAGTTAGGAGCCACGAGAAGAGGGAGAGCACTCCAGGTATGGGCAGATAGGCTTGAAATTGGCTTATGAAATGTGGTATGTGAGAAAGAGCAAATTAGGCTGTGTTGCTAGACTAGAGAGTAGACTGAGAGTATTAAAGTGTAAGATACTGGAAAGTTAGGAACGATCCAAGCTCACTTTCGGTAACCTAGAACTATTTTTTTAAGTACCATAAATGCATCTAAGAAATTTATTCAAATTCAAAAGAATAATTATCTCCAATTAATAAGATTAATAAGAAATTAGTAACCTCCATTTAATGGTCAAAGGATATAAAACAGTATTTCTGTTAGAAAGGAATACAAGCTACCTATAGCCACATTAAAACAACAGGAAGCAGCAAGAATAATAACAACTGACTTCTGATGATGAGGGAATGAGATCCCCAGAGGCTTTTTCAGAGATTATGATATTTCATGACTCATAGTTCTATCCAAAGACTAACTCTTCAATGAATACCCGCTCTAAGGTACTCAATAAGAAGCCAGACAAAGACCTCTACTACAGGA
The DNA here is from genome assembly GCA_028646575.1 of Pseudocheirus occidentalis. Taxonomy (NCBI): domain Eukaryota; kingdom Metazoa; phylum Chordata; class Mammalia; order Diprotodontia; family Pseudocheiridae; genus Pseudocheirus; species Pseudocheirus occidentalis. The sequence continues at coordinate 173,344,531 of CM053601.1, read as the reverse complement.
GAATCCACCGACTCTTGTCTGAAACATTCATCTAGTAAAAATGCAAGAAACCAGTGTGATGTGGGAAAAAAACTCAAAAAACAATTTAGTGCAAACCTGACATGATTGAACACTATTTCAATAAACCATGGAATTACAGAGATTAACTCTAGCTTTTCTGCTCTCCTGTATAATCCAGAGGAGTTTGGGAACTTTCTTAGAGAGGCAGCACATGACACAAAACAGGCACTCAAGGAAGTATCAAGAAACGAATGAATGAGTGAATGAATCAAACCCTGTTTTACATAGTGCACACAAAAGTGTTCATTAAAATGAATTGAATCCTTTAATATTAAAGTTGGGACACAGCTTGGAGACCATCTTTTCTATACTCATTATGTCTGACCAATAAGGAAACTGAGATTCAGGAAGGGGGAGCTACTGGCTTAAGGTCACATTGTTGTTCATCCTTCACTCTTGAAAAAGATACATGATATCACAAGAGTGATGTCTTGTTTTGTTCGTGAACTGGATTTAAGTGAGGCAGAGCTTTGTCAAATGGTGAGTGACTAAATGTGGATCTGAACATAAAATTGGAAAGTTTTGCACAAATAAAACTAATGCAGCTTAAAATAAGAGAATTAAAATTAAATTAAAAGAGAAGTAAATTAAGAGGGAAGAAAAGTATTTTTTGCCCCAAAATATAAATATATCTAAGAAACTGATTCAAATTTAAAAGAATAAATTGTCTCCGATTAATGATAAAATCAGTAATTAATAATATAAAGTTAATAACCTCTAATTAATGGTCAAAGGATATAAAAAGTAGTTCTCTTAGAAAGGAATACAAACTATGGATATCTACATTAAAACAACAGGAAGCAACAAGAATAATAGCAAGAACTCACTTTTGAAAATCAGGGATTTGAGATGCAGAGAGGCTGAACAATTTGCCACAGGTCTATCATGATGCCTGTCAGGTATCTGGTAGCTTCTGAATTGACCTGATTATTCTCACTAATTAGGTGGCACTGTTCTGCTTTTTCTAGCCTGCTGATAAACTTCAAGTTTTGCCATAGCTCTGTGATTTCAGTGTCCCACTCACCTGATATTCATTACAAAATCACAAATTTTGAGAGTTGGAAGGGACCTCAGTGGTCCTCTAGTTGAGTCCTTATGTGAAAGAAATCCCTAGAAAAACACATAGACTATTCATCCAAGCTCTGTCTGATGACCTCCAAGAGAGAGAAATCTACCACTTTCCAAAACAGCTCGTTCAGTTTTGGACAGCCCTTATGGTTAGGAAGTGGCTGTTTTTTTTAAAATTTGGTTTTGTTTTTGTATTTTTCCCCTGACATTGAGCTTAAGTTGGTCTCTTTGTAACTTCTAGCCATAGCTCATGGGATTGAAAAGAATGAATCTCATCCTTCCCCAAGATAACAGCCTTGACTATGGTCCCATAAGATAAATAGGAAATTTATATAGGAAAAAAACACCTTTGAAAAAGGCACCTTTAGCCAACTACTAAAAATTCATTTCCAATAGTATTTTAACACCTATCCCACATCTAGTGATGTGCACAGCCATGTAAAGTGTATTCAAACTTGTTCTTTTTGCCCATTTCCTTGAATATTAAATATAGCTGAGAGAACATGGCAAAAGTGATTAAATAGCATTACTTTTATTAAATTCACAGCCACGTTATTGCTTCTGAGTGGCTTCCCCCCCTTTCATCTTTGCATTGCTGCTCTCTGTGAGGCAGACTGTGTGGTTAATCATATGTGCGCCCCACCCTCCAACACCCCTCCCCTCCGCCATTGCCACCACTTTCCCCTCCTTCTCTCCACTCCCTTTCTAAATGCTAAGTCTTAAAGCTCAGCCTGGTATCTGCTCATCCAGTTGTGCTTTTCTCCTGCCTTACATCAGTCAAGGCTTCAAACAGATCCTGCAGAGATTGTTCTTAGTTGTCACATCAGAAGGGTGAGCTCCAAACCGCTTTGCAGGAGGGGAGCCAAGATAAGGCATCTCAGAGGGGAATAAAGGCTGGGGAAGCAAAAGGGCAACTTGGGGGAGGAGGCAAAACTGGAGGGGGTAGCAGGCAAGAGGGTGATGATTATTGTGCCCTCTGAAAGTTTGCTGGTGGTGAGGAAGAACAACCTTGGGAAAGAACGAAAGAGTCATTTCATCATGGGGTGTGTATGTATATATGTGTGTGTGTGTGTGTGTGTGTGTGTTTTACTGAAGTTTTTTGCTGTGCAACTGGGGGGGTGAAATTTGGAATCATGTGTTACGTTGTGTGTTAAAATTACATATATAATCATATATACATATATACATATATACACACATACACACAGGACACATATGCATATACATATATACAGGGAAGGGGAGGGGAGGGAATGGATTCTTTATCTTAGGGAGAGAGTATGATTACATATGTTGGGGACTGAACACACTGTGTATCTTCTCAAAAGAGTGCATACTATTAGGGGCGGCTAGGTGGCGCAATGAATAGAGCACCGGCCCTGGAGTCAGGAGGACCTGAGTTCAAATCCGGCCTCAGACACTTAACACACACACAAAAAAAAAACTAGCCGTGTGACCTTGGGCAAGTCACTTAACCCCCAACTGCCCTCCAAAAAAAAAGCAAAAAAAAAAAAAAAAAGAGTGCATACTATTAGGTAGCAGAAAAGCAAAGATAGAAATGTGGTTGACAGTTTGGTAAAGAATGCCTCCAAAGAAGTCAAATATCAGCTTTTTTCTTCTCCATTTCTTTGGTTCATTAGTTCCAATAAGTGACAAAAACCTGATTCTGTCAAGATCCTAAGCTTCTCTGATTCAGTGGGCTAAGCTTCTTGCATTAGGTGCAACAGTCACTGACTACAAATTCCTGGGCTTCCTACCCATGTATCCTCTCTACCACCACCACCGACCCACACCTGCTCCATGCCTGGGCCTGACATGATCTCTAACCTGCATTTTTTGCCTTATTGTACTTTGAATCAATTTCATACCCTCCATAATCCAGTCTAATTAATTTTCTTGCTATTCCTCACACTTGATATGCAATTTCTTACCTTTTTTCTTGGCATAAAATGTTCTGCTTTTTCTACCCTTTAAAGTCTGTCAGGTAAGCAAAAATATTGTTTTTTTTTGTTTTTGGAGGTCAATTGGGGTTAAGTGACTTGCCCAAGGTCACACGGCTAGTAAGTGTGTCAAGTGTGTGAGGTCAAATTTGAACTCAGGTCCTCCTGACTCCAGGGTTGGTGCTCTATTCACTGCACCACCTAGCCACCCAGAAGCAAAAATTTATTAAACACTATGTGCTAAGCAATGTGTCAAATTCTGGACATACAAAGAAAGTTTAAAAATGGAATCAAAGGATGTCACCAATAAAGTAGTCTTTATATAAAATGAGTCATTATGATTCCTACCACATTTACTGTATTTCTGCTATGAGTATACAAGACCACATTTTACATTTGTAGCTTGCTAAATTTATCTCCTATTGTAAGTAGTGTTCACAGACATTTCCATACCATTAGTGATGGTACCGATCTCTAGTTCTTTGGTTTATTTGTTTCTTTTTACAATTTTTTAGGCTAAGTTAGAACAAAAAGAAACAACACCACCGTCAGCAACAGCAACAACAACACTAAATGGGAGCATGAATGTATATAGTTGGATCTTCTGCCACACTTAAGAATTCAGACAATTCTCCAGTCAGGCAAATGACAAGTTCCTGTTCCTAGTATGATGGTCCCAACCTAGAATACAATAGTAACCTTCAGCATAGAAAATTCTGTAGGTCTTATTGTGAACTCATCAAAGTGCCTAATGTTGCTATGTTACCAACATGTCTTCAGAAACTGATGTGTGCTTGGCAAAATAATATGAAAGCTCTGATATCCTAAGGAGGGATGACTAGTTTCCAGATCTAATGAACATAAATGTATGTAGCAATTTTTTTTGCCTACTTATTTGATTGACCAATTTTTGGTGGAGTTTAGAATGTAATTGAGAGAGAGAGAGAGAGAGAGAGAGAGAGAGAGAGAGAGAGAGAATATGTGTGCACATGTAAATTTTTTTTAAACCACAGATGATCTTATTTCTTCTGGCTTTGCTTAGTGCAGTATTTCACTATACTCTGCATGTAAAATGGTGGTAATCATACCTGCCACTTAGGATTAGTTGTTAGAATATTGGCAAACCCCTTGGTATCTTAGTCAGGGAGGCTCCACGCAGACCCAATATGTTGTTATTTGACTCGATGCCTCTCTCCTCCCTATTAGCAGATTGCTCATTTCTCAGCTACTCTAGAGTCTTGGCAGGGGCTTTGGGGGGAGGGCAAACACACCACTTCTGCTATCTGTGAAAGCCTGATAAAGACTAACCTTATAGACAAGGGTAATAAAAAATAGTTCCAGCCAAGGTATCTCATCATCTCTTTGGATGTCTGGAGGAGTGGATGGCTACAGAGGCATTACACATTAAAGGGGCTGTCGATGTGAACAAGAAACCATGCAGGTTATCCAGGAGAGCAGGAGGCAGAAACTAGAGGTGGGGGAGGTTCACGAAGACTGGACATGGAAGTGACTCTGCATACTTTCTGAATCCAGCTAGCTGTAAGGAATTGTCAGGCTGGGACTTATCCTTTTTCATTCACACTTAGAGGTTCCATGTTAAACATGTTTATCAGTATCATCTTTAAATCCATCGGGATTTTGTGGTCAGCACTTCACTGCCAAAGAGAAAAATGAGGGTACTAGCTCTACAATGCAAACTAAGATACCTCCATTGGATGTAAATGGATGATTCAGGCAGAAGGGCAAGCTCTGGGCTTGGGTTCAACATTTCTTTTTAGGAACATGGACCTAGAGCCTAAGATTGGTGTGGTATATATGAGTGTGTGTATGTTTTTTATTCTGCTTTTTATAATTTATTTTGAATTTTATATGAGATTTGCTGATTTTAAGAAACAAAGACCCCAGAAAATGACAACACCTCATAAATAACTGTATCATTTGCTTTTGCAAGGTGCTGAATATCCTTACACCTTTTCCCCAAACCCACATGGGCATTTATTACCATCTTGTGCAGTCAGTGCAAACTGTGCTTCCAGAGAGGGAAACATCTGGATGGGAGGAAAAATTTAAAAGAAGTACCTGGGAAACGTGCACCATATGGTGCCACAAAATGGCCAGCCCCATTTGTCACCAGTCAGCTTTATTTATATGCTGTATTAATGGACAAACTCAGGGTAACCAGGCAGCAGATCAGCAACATATGCTCCCCCAACTGCTGTTGCCTTGATGGTATCTTTGAAGGTGTCAGGTAGGGGAAATATTTGGTGTAGTACCCTAAGCCATGGATAGACTAGAAAGACATGGAAGTGCGGCAGGTTAAACATATGCCAGTTCCAACATTTTATTTTCTTTACAAGCTGAGGGGTGGCTCAGGGGGCCACAGGCTCATAGCTAATAGATCATCCCATCTAAGAGGGCTTAAGTCAGCTTCATAAACATGAGTGGGCTCCAGATAATATATACTGCTGTTGATTTTTTTAAAATTATATTTGGGTGGGAGCCAAAGTGGGGAGGTGTTACATGACAGAAATAATTACAGATCCTGAATTGAAATAATTTCATCCTGTCACAAACCTGTTCAATATCCTTTTACCATACCTCTCCTTCTCCAATGTCCAATAGTCTCTTATTATCTACAGAATATAGCTCAAACACCTAAACCTGGCAGTCCAAATAATTAATAAATGAAAACAGTCTGACATCTTCCTTCTTATTTCTTTCCGATATGAACCCTCCGTTTCCATTAATCTGGTCTCCACATCATTCCCCTAGCATGTCATGCTCATTTCCTGTTCCAAGCTTTATTCATATTATTACTCCCACCTGCCATATATTTTTCCTTGCTTCCATTTCCCCTTTCTTGATGTCAATTTCTTTATATTCAAAATGAAGAAATTGACCTAGATATTTCCTAAGACTTTATCAAGCTCTGGCATTTCAATGCTTGACATAAGTCACTTCCTTCCCTAAATATCTAGGATTCCATTTAGTACCTACTATACATCAGGGAATATATAAAAGCATTTCAAAAGACTGCCAGTTAAGTCACTTCTTCACAAGCTAGGAGGCCATAGGGCCATAGGCTCATAAGTTTAGAGTTAAGAAGAACCTACAGATCATACCATCCAAACCTCTTATGTTGCAGATAAGGAAGCTGAGAACAGAGGACTCCAAGATTAAAATAAAGACAACACTTGTCAAAAAGCTCACATTCTACTGGATTGGTGGTGATATGGACCAAGTCCAGATATAGTGAGGGTTAATATTTATATTGAGCTTTAAGGTTTACAAAACATTTTTACACAATGTTATCTTGGGTCAATCTCACAACCCACTTCTATAGATGTGGTTAAGTCATGAGAATGGTGCACTTGGAATCCTGGGTACAAATCCTGTCTCACACCCTTCCTAGTTATGTGATCCTGGGCAAATTTCTTAACCTTTTACAGTCTTGGTTTTTTCATCCAAAAAAATGGGAATGATAAGAACAAGGCAAGAAGAGCATATTCATCACAGGATTTGTTTTCTTAGCTTTAACCTCCACTCTGGCATTTTCTCCCTGGACACCCAATACCCTCACACTATCACTGGCTTCTCAGGGCTTCTCTTCCCCCATAGCACTTGACATTCCATACATGATTCCATATCTAATTTCTCCTCAAAATGTACCAGTCCCATGATCTATTTCCTCTGGGTTATGTGCTCTGTGGTTTAGGCAGATGAAATTGTTATTGTTACCATTTTAATTATGAGGAAACTGAGACTGGGGAATTAAGGGGGCTTGTCTAGGGCTACACAGGGAGTAAGTTTCTGAGGTAGGATTCAAACTCAGAGGAGAGTCCTCTGCTCTACCCAGATTAAATGGATGCAAAATAAATAATTTTGGTGGAGTGAAGAATAATAGTTGGAGCAGGCTCAGGGAAGATCTGCTGAAAGACTAAGCAAGTTACCTGACCTTTGAATGGAGTCAAGGTTTCAAGTTGTAAAGGTGAGGAGGGAAAAGATTCCAGAGAGCAAATATTGCCCTTGTAAAAGTCCAAAGGCAGGATATGTGAATATCTGAGAAATATCCCCTCTCCCCTATTCTGTTTAATGGCTAACTTGAACCACCATCTATTAAACACTTTATGTATGATTGTGATCATCTTCCTAAGCTGATGAAGGAATGACCTCAACAGATATAGTTGATGATCTTTTCACATTATTAGTTCTTCTTTAAGCCTACCTATGTTATCAAAAATGTCTGGTAAAAAAATGGAAAGGAGAATTCATCCCCAACCTACTAATTAATCCTTCTTTAAGATTCCATCCTGGATTTTAACAATTCTCTACACTCTATGGCTTGCTACCATGTTTTATCCACCATTAGCTATGCATCTCCTCCTGAATGCCTATTACTTAAGACACTAAATCCAAGCAGAATTGGGGTGGAAAGGAATGGGGGACTTTCAGGCATGCCTGACTTGCTAGAGCTTTTCATTTCATTTGCCACTGAACTCTTTAAAAGACTTTAAATGACATATTTATTCCCTACTGATATTGTCCTAATCCATTGGCTTCACTTTTCAAGTATGATTATTTCCCCCATCTATAGGATATTATTTATTCATCCACAATGACAAAGATATTAATAAATGATGGTCATGATATAGATGTGTCCTTTGATCTGAAGATCCAGCTGTGTTCTCTCTGACTTCTTCAGGGCTAAAAATAATAAAGATGCCACAGTCACTATTCAGCCAATGGTTCTGCTGAGGATGCAGAAGGAGGGAGCCTGCAGATCTCTCCTTCACAGCTGTAGTCTCTTAAGAGTACAAATTGGAGAAAAGCTTTGTTTGAACAAGGAAATAGATAAAAGTTTGGTTTACTACATGCAGATCCTCCCTCCCTTTTTTACATGGTTATTGTTAGGTTTGGACACATAATGCAAAGCCTTAACAACTCTCTATATGCCCCGAGTTTATCTCTGATTGTGAGATACAAATACTTGTATGTCTTTTCTGGGGCGTCTGATGAACATGTCATGGTGGACAAAGAAAGGTGCAATGTACCTATATTCCATGTTTCCAGCAACTTCTGTGCTTTTAAAAGTATTCTGTTATCTAGGTGGTTAAGTGGTGAGAATGTTCCTAAGTAAAGATCCTGCCTCATATACTTGCTATGTGACTAACTATGTGTGACCTTGGTCAATCACAAAATCTCTCTTAATTTTGGTTCCCTCACCTGTAAAATGGGAATTAAACCAGTACATAGCTTCCAATGTTGTTGCAGGGGTCAAACGAGATGATTTGTCATGTGCTTTGTAAATCTTAAAGGGTAGTTTAAGTGCTAGCTAATATTAGAGGGATTTTTCTTTGTAGAGAAGCAACACAGCTAAGCACAAGATCATAGGCTTCTATATTATCTTCTGCTATTAGCTATAGAATGAAGTTTGTAGCAACAAAATCTTAGTGAGATAGTATGGTACCATCCTTAGAAATGGTCAATTTGTAGTTGGGAAGACCAAGGTTAAAATTCATGCACATTGACTGTATGAGCAGGCCAGGCTGCAAACTCTTAGTGACCCAAGGAATTCTCAAAGACTAGTTAGTGGTTTCAGATGAGTGTATTCTCTATGTTATTGGAAGGGATTTTCACATGAGGAGTTCCCCACACTGATAGAATCATAGGTCTTCATACATGGCTGCAAGGAGATAACTCTTCTTTAAGCCTATTCTCCAATCTTCTCAACCTGACAGGAAGTTGGGTTTCACCCATGGCTCCCCCAAATCACTGAATTTTTTGCCCCATATGACCAGGGCTTAGACTTCTGGGCAATTTCCTTCAGTTTTCTTGCTATATACCCTACCTTGAACCTTGAATCACTCCTTTTGTTATCTTTCCCAATTATAATATAAGATCCTTGAGGACAGAGACTGCCTTGCTTGATCATTTTTTGAGTTTTCAGCATTTAGTATACTGTTAATAAGTGTTTAATAAATATTCCATCCACCTATTCACTCCTCTATTTATCCATCCATTCATCCATCTCTACTGCAGAGAGCAAAACTCTGACAGGCTGGCCACATTGTTCAAAAGCAAAATATATGCTTGCCTAAAAATATTTTACAGATAATTCATACAATGTGACATGAGGATCACAAGAAGCAACACAAGGGTACTCTCAAGGTATTTCTGAACACCTTTGGAATTGATTTGACATGGGAGACACTTGCAAAAGACCATCTAGCATCAAAGAAGGTACTATTCTCTATGAACAAAGTAGAATTGCAGTAGCTCAAAAGAAATATGAGTTGTGCAAATTTAGAGACATTTCCACACCAAATGTACATATGGACTATTTTCTCCAATCCGTGGTAGACCATTCCAAACTTGTATTCATCGAATCAGTCACTGTCAGACACAATGCACCTTGATTCTAATTTAGTGATATCATTTTAGTCCTCTTTGAGAACGAAGGATGACAACAACCAACCAACCAAACACCTACCCATCTGTCCATCCATCTATTTATGCATATTTTGGGGTAGCTGCTTCTAAGTTACCTCTTTTTTTCCAGGTTCATATGACCAGTGTGTGGCAAAGACAGATTTGAAACTAGGCCTTCTTAATTCTGAGGAAGTGTGTCTGTAGCACCCTCACTCACATATACACATGCATGCATGCATACATACGTACAAACATACATACATACATATAAATATATGCATGTTTATATTGGGAAATTAGAGATGGTACAGTGCAGAGAGTGCCAGGCCTAGAGTCAGGAAGACTTATCCTCCTGAGGTCAAATTCAGTCTCAGACACTTACTAAGTGTGTGACCTTAGTAGGTAAGTCACTTAAACCCTATTTGCCTCAGATCCTCATTTATAAAATTAGCTAGAGAAAGAAATGACAAATCACTCCATTTTTGCCAAGAAAGCACCAAATGAATTCATAGAAAGTTGGACATGACTGAAAGGACTGAACAATGAAATAGTATGTTTCACAAAAAGGCAGTCTCAGAGTCAAGGAGACCTGCTTTCAAACATATAAATATAGGAGCACATGTATTTCTTTCAATCTATCTGTCTGTCTATCTTCTCCCTCTCTCTGCCCCATATATTTTAACTGGCCATCTACCATGCCTGGAATGTTCTCCCTCTTCACTTCTTGGCTTTTATAGCTTCCTTCACACCTCAGCTCAAATCCTAATCCTACCTTTTGTCAAGAAGGGTTTCCTGGTCCCCATAAGTTGTAGCGCCTTCCCTCTGCAATTTCCTCTAACTTATCTTTATATACATCTTGTCTGCTTGTTATCCCTCCCATTAGAATTTGTGCTGCTTGAGAGAGAAGTTTTTTGGGCTTTTTAAAAAATATTCCAAAGCCTGGCATATAGCACACACTAAAATGTTGTAAGGAAAACAGGAAATAGTGCAAGACTGGGACCTAGGGGAAATATTTAGCAATTAAATAAGAAGGAACATTAACTGGCACAAGGAAACATCCTTCGCTTCTCTCTCTTCAAGCAATGAGTACAAAAATAATAGAGAAGACAAATGCATAAAGACTGAGTGTGACCAATTTTGTTTAGTTTTGGTGTGACCTGTCCCATACTGGCTACAGGACTGAGAAAATCACTTATGGCTCTTGGTGTTCTGGTAAACTATTTAGACTGCTGAGTTATAGAATGGATGCCAGCCTACACTGGGAGCAGGAGTTCCCTCATTTAGAAGTTCCCTGTGCGGACAAAATCACAAGTCCATCCACTCCCTGTTTTTTCAGTCGCATGGCGGGATGACGATGACAGGCCCTGACATTTCCTAATCATGTGACCCCAAGCAAGTCTGTGAATCTCTCTGAGCCTCAGTTTTCTCATTGAAAGAATGGGGATACCTTTCCCTATCTATCATACATTGCATTATGATCAGAGGGCATAAAATATGTGAAAGTGCCCTGTGAAAATAGAGAAATTTTAGGCAAATGTTGGAGATTTTTGTCAGTATCCTTCACACATTAAGTCCTATTTGGTTTTTTTGTAACTTTGACAAACCTAAAAAAGGAAATTTTGGCACTTACACAATTGAGAGAGAAAATGTACTGACCAGTGGATGATTGTTTAATGTCGATGGCAGGTGCCTTTTTCTTTTCTTTTCTTTCCCTATTTGGAGATCAGGACACTTTAGGAGCAGGCAGGTGGGCTGCTTCAGAAAGAACTGTTTCACCTGAGATTTCCACCCCCACCCCACCCCCCCCCCCAGCCTCTCTTTCATGAATCTTTCATGTTACCAAAGTCTGGTAAGGGAAGGAAATCTGGTAGGAATAGATGAAAATTGGAAGAATAATAGTATGTCACACTCATCATTGTTGAATTCCCAAGGAGAGGCACATGAATCAGAACTGTCTCTATCATGCTTTCTGGAAACCTCAAGAGATAATGGGATGACTGCATTAAGAACCACTGACAACCAGTGTTCAGACCACAATAAAGATAAAACATCTCTGAAACCCTAGTGCTGATCAATGTAAAAATATCCGGGCAGCACATGCCCTTGGAGAAGTGACCTGAATTTTAATCCCTCTTCTGAAAT
>CM053601.1:173319043-173332792 GCA_028646575.1 Pseudocheirus occidentalis | reverse complement strand
GTCTGGACTCAGGAAGACTTATTTTCCTGAGTTCAATTCTGGCCTCAGACACTTACTAGCTGTATGATCCTGGACAAGTCACTTAACCCTATCTGCATCAGTTTCTTTTTCTGTAAAATAAGCTGGAGGAGGAAATGGCAAACCACTCTACAATCTTTGCCAAGAAAACTCCAAATGAGGTCAGGAAGACTAATATTAACTTGAGTTTCCCCATTTTTAAAATGGGGTTGCTATCCATTATACATATCTCATGGCATTGTTATGAGGCTCAAATGAGACAATATTTATTTGTTGCCCTGTAAATTTTGAAAGGCTATAAAATTACTAGTTGTTATTCCAAATGTTTTCATTTCTAAAAAATGTTTTCCAGATGAAAAAGATTCCCAGGACAAGTCAACATCCAATTATTATTTATTCATATTTTATATTCTGTGAATTATTGCATAAGTAGATAAAAACTATTTATTTCTATAATTAAATAAAGGTATCAGGATAAAAATTCATTCTTTATAGGATCATTGAAAGGATCCTCAAGATGCTTTCAGTATCAGACAGTACAATGGGATTATAGCCTTTTACCAATTAGTTTTGGCTTCCTCTCCTAGGTCTATGTATTACGGAAGCTTTTTTTTTTCATGTATCTTCCAGGTAGGTTACAATGTTTTTGAAAACATTGATAGCTCCCATAAACATCTTTCTTAAATCTTTATAGCTCATGGCATATTCACGTGATTTTGGGAAAAAATATTCTTCTCCTCCTCCTTAAGATTTTACCAGAAATCAAAATCAAAGTCCGCTTCCTGACCTATAATTTGATGATACTTTCCTTTTTTCCTTCTCTTCTTGTTCCTCCTTCTCTCCTATTCCTCATCTACTCCCTCTCCTCCTCTCTTCCTCCTCTTCCTTTCATCATCATCATCATTGTCTTCATTGGGGAATTGTTGTCATCCTCCTCCTCCTCCTCCTCTTCCTCCTTATTTTTCTCCCTTGCCTCCTCATCCTCTTCATTATAGTAGGACTTGAAAAAACAATTGCAGTGAATTACATGGTACCTTGCACACAGAATGTGCTCGATAAATATCTGTCCGTTGGCTTATAAAAACTTATTGAATTGAACTGAGATGAATCTGTACAACTAGCTAGGAAATTAATTTAGCTGTAGACAAGCTTTTAACATTTCAGCTTTAAAACTGTGATTTAGGGGGAAAAGGGAAGTTTTTTCTTTTCCTATAAATTCACTTGAGTGAATTCAAAGGATGATTGCCAGTCTTCCCCTGTCCATGGTCCTACGGAGACCTGGTGAAAGGACTAGCTTTTCCTACCTGTTTTCAAGGCAACACAAACTTGAAAGTGTATCCCATACGGCTGCATAAATGAACAGCAAGAACCATCATGGAAAGGAAATAAGTTTCTGAACAATCCTGCTATCTGAGAAGCTGGCAGTGAGTACTAGATCTCTGCATAATCTTCACCTCTGACAAATCCTTTATGCCTCACTCTAGGACAGCCTCTTGCAGGAAGGCTGCCAGCCTGGATTTTAGCATTACCTTGTGTGTGGTGGGCTTAGGTACACAGAGCCAGCTAAGATCAGTGCCTTTGCCTGCCAAAGTACCAGACCAGGGGCCATGGCACTGTGGCGAGCATCTCTTGCCAACCCCAGTTCCTCATGGTTCCACTGAAGCGACAGAAATGTTTTCAAGAGGAACCCATGAGAGACACATTATTTATACCGAGTCAATGTTTCACTGTCATCTATAATGTCCTCTCATACCTAGTCAGTTCCAACTGTGAGCCAGATAGTGCTTTAGACATGGAAATAAACACTTTTTCCTTGTTCAACCAACTGAAAAGAAGACAAAAAAGGACAGCTGGTACATTGCCTTTCAAGGATAGGATGGCTCTTTGCAGTGCTGTTTAAAAATGTGTGAAACTTGTCTCATCACCCAGTTACTCGGTATAGTAAAAAGACTACAGGCTTTGGAGGCAGAATAACTGACTGATTTCAACTCCTGGTTCTTATTTCCCATTTGACCTTTGATCCAGGCAGTTGGTCTCAGTTTTTTTTTTAATCTGGAAAATGAAGTTATTAGATATGATTATTTCTAAGAATCCTTGCCATTCTAAATGTTATAATGCCTATTTAAAAATATATATATTCTCCAATATACCAATGGATCTTTCACTTCATCAATGTATATACTTCATCCATGGTTGAAGACAACAACCCGACCGTTACTGGTCATACCACGAGATTCTCATCCAAGTTTTCCCATACATTTGCAAGATTAGATCCACATAATACACAGAAATCTTCATGGAGTTTTCTTGACACCATAACAATGTTGACAGAACACACGACAGTTATTCAGTTATCTCACATTTTTTCCTATGTTTCTCAGATTTCTCAGTTGATTTCCCTCTATATTACTTCTTCCACACAATTCCTTCTTTGTAACGTTTTTATCTCTTGTGGAAGTCCATCAACAATTTCTCCATTATCTTTTGGTGATCTTCAACTGGTTCTATAAGTTATTTTTTAATATACAGAAATAAGGAGTTTATATTCCTTGTTTATTTCATAGATTGACAAAATCTAAAAGAGTTGATGTATGATGTCAGGAGTGAGTAGGAGTCACTTTGAACGAGATCTGGAAAGCTAATTGCTAAATTTTCAATGTGAGCATTTCTACCTAGGAAATTACAAACACTACAAATCAGGACTTGATTTACTGTTTTGTTGACTATCTATTGTTAAAAAATAATTAAGACTGTCAATAATTCAGACTAAACTTAAAGTGTGTCATGTGTATTTTTTTTCTGGAGAGATAACTGTTAAACATTTATTAAAATACCTTTAACATACAACTACATCCAGATGGAAAAACTATGATGAAATCCCTTTGATTTGTTTTTAAAGTGATAAATATGTGGTCTATTTCACAACAAAACTCTACAAAATAGCCTTCCACTATTACATTTAGTAGAAGAACTCATGTATTTTAGGTGCAATTTCCTGGCAGCAAAGGTAGCAACCCAAGGTAGATGTACTGTATAGGTAAGGGGTGGGGAACATGTGGCTTCAAGTTCTAGCTCCTTGGGGGTAGCCTTTTGTCTAAGTCCAAAATTCACAGAACAAATACTTTTATCAAGGGGATTTGTTTTGTAAACTTTAGATTCAAAGGGCCACACTTGAGAACACAAAAGGCCACATGTGCCCTTGAGACCACAGGTTCCCCCAGCCTTAATATAAGTAGATAGAAACAAACATTCCTGCCCCTCTCTCTTTCCTCTTCTGCCCTTTTAAAATCTAATCATATTTTAAATGCATAAGGGAGCAGATCATCTAAAAGTTTAGTGTGGGACTTGGGAAGATGGTAGAGTATTACAAGTAACGACTCAGCTGAACCCTCTGAACTTTTCCCTCCAAACAAATCTGAAATAATTTCTCAGATAAAATTTTTGAGTAATAGAGCCAACAAAAGATCAAAGTGAGACATTTCTCCAGCCAAAGACTGCTTAGAAGGTCTGCAGAAGAA
The DNA here is from genome assembly GCA_028646575.1 of Pseudocheirus occidentalis. NCBI lineage: Eukaryota > Metazoa > Chordata > Mammalia > Diprotodontia > Pseudocheiridae > Pseudocheirus > Pseudocheirus occidentalis. The sequence continues at coordinate 173,329,256 of CM053601.1, read as the reverse complement.
CTCTGAGATACTAGGGTGAAGACTGCACAGAGTTCAAGATGCAGTAGCACCGACAATGAACCTTGGAGGCAGCCAACAAGGTGGAGGCAGCCACGAAAAGTGGAAGCCGCAGCAGGAGCAGCTGCTGCTGCTATTTTAATCTTTTTTTGGTTGTTTTTTGTTTCTTTCTTGTGGCATCTCCTTTTCATTCTGTTTCTCCTTTCACAGCATGATTAATGTGAAAATATGTTTAATATGAATGTGTATGTATAGCCTACATCTAATTGCTAGCCATCTTGGGGAGGAAGGAAGGAGGGAGAAAAAAATAATGGATCTCAAAAGCTTATAAAAGTGAGTGTGAAAGACTTAAAAAATATGAAAAAAGAAATACAATAAAATGTTCCTGCCTCAGAAAGCAATGATAAAATAACAACAAAAGAATGAAAAAAAAGAAAATGTGAAATGTCTTATCAGAAAAAAAACAACTGACTTAGAAAATAGAGAGAAGAGAGCTAATTTAAGAATTATTGGACTACCTGAAAAGCTATGATTAAAAAGTATCTACACATCATATTTTAGAAATTAGAAGGAAAATTGCTTCAATGTCTTAGATCCAGAGGATAACATAAAAATTGAAACAATCCACCAACAAAGAAATCCCCAAATGAAAACTCGCAGGAATATTATAGCCAAATTCCAGTACTTCCAGGTCACAGATAAAATACTCCAAGTGTCCAGAAAGAAACAATTCATATACTGTGCAGTTATAGTCAGCATAACATTAGATTAAGCAAGTTTCACATTAAAGGAGTAGAGGGCTTGGAATATTGTATTGTTGAAGGCAAGGGAATTGAGATTACAACCATGAATCACTCACCCAGCAAAACTGAGTATAATCCTTCAGGGCAAAAAAACGACATTTAATGAAATAGAAAGTTTTCAAGTGTTCCCAATGAAAAAGTTCAAAGCTAAAAATAAAATCTGACATTGAAACACATGACCAAAAGAAGAATTAAAAAACGTAAACATGAAAGAGTAATTACAAGGGACCCAATAAAGTTAAATTGCCTGTATTCCTATATGGGAAAATGATATATGTAACTCCAAAGAACTTTATCTTTTTAGGGCAATTAGAAGCCTAACATAGACAAAGACCATGAATAAGAGTCAATTATGTTTGCATGATCTCCAAAAAGTGAACATATGAGAAAGAGGGATGCCCTGGAGAAAGGAGAAAGAAAGGTAGAAAGGGCAAAATTTTCTTACATAAAAGAGGCACACATGGAAGAGCTTTTGTAGTGGAGAAGAAAATGAAGGGAATGATGAAAAATGTTTGAAACTCACTTTAATCAGAACTGATTTAAAGACTCACCCCCCTCCCTCCCTCCCTTTCTTTTCCTCCCTCCCTCGTTCCCTCCCCCCCCTCTCTCTCTCTCTCTTTCTCTTTCTCCCTATCTCTATCTATCACTCAGTTAGTATAGAAATCTGTTTCTATACTATTACCTAATATGGAAATAGAAGAGGAAGGGGGAAGGGGATAACAGAAATAGGGGGATGGAAAAAGGAGGGTAGATTAAGGGAGGAAGTTGTGGTTCAGTTGTATCTGATTCTCTATGACCACATTTGGGGTTTTCTTGGCAAAGATACTGGAGTGGTTGACCATTTCTTTCTCCAGCTCATTTTCTAGATGAGGAACTGAGGCAAACAAGGTTGAGTGACTTGTCCAGGGTCACACAGCTAGATTTGAACACAGTTCTTCCTAACTCCAGACTGAATGCTCTATTTGCCGTACCACCTAGCTGCATCTGACTGAAGTACAAAAGACTTCTGAGGAGGAATGAGATAAAAAGAGAGAATGATAAACAGAAGAAAATAGATTGGAGGGAAATTAAACAGTAATCTTAACTGTAAATGTGAATGGGATGATCTCACCCATAAAAGGATAGCAGAATGGATTAAAAGCCAGTAACTAACAAAATGTTGAATATATTGTTTATGGAGACACTCTTGAAACAGGAAGATACTAAGTTACAATAAAGGGTTGGAGTGAAATCTATTATGTTTCAGCTAAACTGAAAAGTCAGGGGTAGCAATCCTGTTCTTATACAAAGCAAAAGAGAAAAGAGACTAATTAAAAGAAATGATTGAGGAAATAAATTTTTGTTAAAGGGGACAATAAACAATTAAGTAATAAAAGAAAAAAATCTTACACATATTTCTTTGACAAAGTCTTCATTTCTCAAATATATTCAGTACTGAGTCAAATTCATAAAAATAATAACCATTCCTTGATTGATACATCATCAAAGGATATAAGCAGGCAGGTTTTTTTCTGGAGCAGGGGAGAGGGGGGAACAAAGCTATGTATAGTCATATGAAAATATGGTCTAAATGACTAGTGATTAGATAAATGCAAATTAAAACATCTTTGAAGTGTCAATTTTCATTTATCAGAAATGGTGATTCACTAGAGGAGTGAAGGGAAACAGGTAGACTAATAAAGTGTTGGTATAGATATGAATTGGTCCAACAGCTCTGGGGAACATTTTAGAACTATGCCCAAAGGACTATAATGCTGTGCATATCCTTTGATTTAACAATTTAACTTCTAGATCTATACCCCAAAGAAATCAAAGAAAAAGGAAAATGACATATATGTATAAATATATTCATCACAACTCTTTTTGTGGTGGTAGAGATTCTGAAATTGAGGGGATGCTCATCAGTTGGGGAATGGCTGAACAAGTTATGACACTTTTGTTATGGAGTGCTGTTCTGTTATGAGAAATGACAAGGCAGGTGGCTTCAGGGGAAAAATAAATGCCAAGACCTTTATGAACTGGTGAAAGGGAAGTGTGAAGAAGAAAAGAGAGAGAACTCCCTAATGCTGCAACCTTTTAATACTTGTATGTGGGTGTATCTGCACATGGGCAGACCCACCTGGAGACCATTAGAGGAGTGTTGTCTCGGTTCCTAATGCCTTCAGAAATATGTGTTCCGATGGTCTTAGGCAACCCCTGTGGAAAGGTCATTTGACCCCCAAAGGGGTTGTGACCCTCAGGTTGAGAACCTCTGGTGTAGAGGAAAAGCAATATTCTAATTGTGATCAGCTGTGAAAGACTTGGCTACTCTGATGAATACAATGATCCACAGGTCCAAAGGACTCATGATGAAAAAATGCTATTAAACTCCAGAGAAAGAACTGATGAGCTCTGAATGTAAATGGAAGCATAATTTTCTCTCTTCTTTTCTTTTTTGTGTGTGTGATATGTATAATATGGAAATGTGTTTTGCATGATTTCACATGTATGATTGATATCATTTTGCCTGCTTTTTCAGTGGATTAAGGAGGATTGGGAAGGAGGAAGAGAATTTGGAACTCAAACATTAGAAAGAAAAGAAAGTAAAAAATTAAAAAAAATAAATACATATTCAGTGTGAAGATGTGAAAATATTTCTTTTCAAACTGATATCCTTTTTTCTTAAAGTCAATAAGAATTGGAAGGTGTTGAAAAATTACTGGAAAGTACAGGGAAAACAATTGGAATTCATGGAGAAGCATTTCACTGTCATATAGACTGCTTCAAAATGCCCCCAAGAAAAGGTCAGAGGTAGCTAGGTGGCATAGTGCATGGAGTGCCGGACCTGGAGTAGAGAAGAGTTGAGTTCAAATCCATTCTCCCACACCTACTATTTGTGTGACCTTCAGTAAGTTATGTTGCTTCTGTCTGCCTTAGCTTCCTCAATGGAAAAATGGTGCTAACATGAACACTTTCTCCTAGGGTTCTTTTGATAATAAGGTGAGATATTATTTGTAAGCTGTTTTGTAAAACTCCAAATGTTTTCTAAATTCTAGCTCTTATTATTATTAATGCTGTCATTAGTAATATTAAATACAAAGCTCGGTATCTACTTTGGTATGTATTTTGGGCCTTGACTGAATCCTAGAATATTAGTCCCCAAATATTTTCTGTTTAGGTTACTATTTTAGAAATATGTGAAATCATGATGTTTTCCAAAAAAAATAGTTAAATGGCAAAAAGATATCATGATATTGATTGCTTTGTGCCTATGGGCAAGTCATTTAACCTCTTTGAGTATAAGGGAATTCTCCAAGATTTCTCTGTTAAGTTAGAGATGGATTGTGACCTGCATTGGTCTTAGAGGTTCCAAAAGGGACACAATCAAAAAATCTTTGAAATGTTGATTTATGATTTATGTCAATCTCTCTCTCTCTTTTGTTCTGTCTGTTTCTCTGTGTGTCTCTCCTTTCATTACCTCGCTCTCTCTCTCTTTCCATATGTGTGTGTGTTTATAATGTTTGTGTATATATACACACATAAACACATGTACATGTATATGTATACATATGCACACATGCATAAAGATAAATAGATATACTTCTTTTAATAAATAGATACACCTCATTTGATGTTTCATTATTCCCCACCCTGATCTTGGTAACCTATAGTCACTGCTTACCACTAAGATATAACAATTCCATGTTGTGTATAAGGAAGGTATACATGTGCCCCCAAATACCAGAGCCCCAAAGGAGAAAGACTGACTTTTTCCAATCTTTTATAATTCCCTCTTCTTTCTTCCTTTTGCCCTCCCCACCCACAGCCAAGTGGATTACATCTTTGTAATTTTGTCCATTTCTTCTCTTCACTTTCAGGACAAGTCATTCAAATCACTGATGTTCAGATCATACATTGCCTCTCGCCAGAATATTTTAATAGACTCCTACTTGGCCTTTTATTCCACTATCTCCCTCTCTGATCTATCCGTCAAAATATGCCCAAGTAATCTTCTGAATGTACTGCTCTGATAATGAATCCCCTTTTCAATAACTTTCAGAGACTCTCCATTGTCTGTCAAATAAAGGCCAAACTCTTTGGCCTGTCATTCATGGTCATCCACAATCTAGACCCTATTATTTTTCCAGTCTTATCTTACACTATTTCCATTTATACAGTCTCCAGTCTAGCAGAATTGTATAGCAGAGGATAAATGGGTAGAGAATAGGATTCGGACTCATAAAGACCTTGGGTTGATATCTTGTGTCACATACTACCTGGTTGTGTGATACTGGGTAAGTCATCTAATCTCTCCATGCCTTCGTTTCTCAATCTGGAATATTAAGAGAAAGGATTTTATTGTGTCTAAAGACCTTTTGAATTCTAAAATTATAGTACTGTGATAGAAATGGTACTTTATTTCCTTGCCTAATTCTACCCTCTTCCATCTCTATGCCTTCTGCTTATCTTGTTCTCCACGACAGCAATGGACTTCCTCCCAAGGAACCAACCCCTCCCTTATTTCAAGGTTCAACCTAAGAGTGAAATACAACATAATTCTTGTTTCAAATCTCAGCCTTGCTCAAATCTCATCTTATTACTTATTACTTATATAACCTTGGGTAAATTAGGTCTCCTGTCTGTGCCTCAGTGTACTTATTTGTCAAAAGAGTCTGTTGGATCAGATTGTTGAAAAGGTCCAATTCTTACTCTAAATCCTCTACTTGCTTGATTTAAAATAGCAATGTGCTTGCCCTTTTACCAAAAAAGTGTTCATTCCAGATGGAAGTAGGCTGATGGCAACATATTTTCTGCCATTATCCCCCTCAGCTGTGCCATGGCTTACCAAAGGATAGACAACCATCTGTCTGGGACCATCTCACTAGATGTCTGCCCGAAGGCAGGAAGCTGGGCGAAGCAGACAGCTTTATGTAACACTCCAAAAGTACACTCTTCCCTGATTTGTCTCAGTGACAGGTCTGAGAGTCTCCAGGAGGAGAAGAACAAGGAAAAATGTGGAGAACATGGTTTTCTGCTCTCCAACCAATTCCAAGGTACTTACTGAAACATTCTAGCCTTCAATTGTTCATGTTTCCCTTTTCCCATGCCCATGAGTACTGCTCTTATTTTATACCTCCTAGATGAGCTCAGAAATGGTCTGCTCATTCTATCCACTTTCCCCAGGCATGTTCTTTATCAACAGGCCTTCCTGACCTTGGAATACATAAAAAAATGTAAGACTTCTTTCCACTTATCTCTGCCATCTTCTGTATTTGCAACACTGGGGCTTTAACCTCAGATGTATAATTGAAATAAATGATGCAGAACTCAATGTAGGGCACATTAATTAATCAGTTTATTTATTTAGTTTTTTTTTCTACTCTCAGCTGGACACTTCATTTTATCTGAAAATTTTAAGTAGAGATGAGCATTAATGGTTATATATGTACATCAAAGTATTATTGATATCTCTTCATGTTTAAATGCATTGTAATTAGAAGGGTAATATTATCTGCTAATCTAACTTTCTAAATGCCTTTTCTTTTTCTTGAGATCTAAAATTCTATATCCAACTCATTCAATTGGAGGCTGCATTCTGAAATAACACCAATTCATTAAATATAGAGTGCAATAGCTCTAATACCAAAGTTTCATAGTCATAAAGAATAACATCGACTCTGTAATATTTTGTGTCTATGTTTTTTATAACTTGGACTGCTCTGAGGTAAAGTTTTAACTGACACCTCTCTTTACAGAAATTTTTTCCCATGAAAGGTGGCAGCAAGAACATTGCTGGAAAAGGGACAAAAAATGGTACTTCATGTTATCTCTGATCTGAGTCACTGTCACTGACATTGGGTCACTCGTATAAACTGGGATACATTGTTGTGGCATTTCATGTCATGTTTATCAGTCATGACCCCTGCCCACACAATGATTTTTCCACTGACCAATTTTGTCTCATTCTCTTATCAAAAATGAAAAGTAGAGTTTTCGAATTTGATGACTCCAAGTGATGGGACTTTCTTCTCCAAGACTCTGAGTCCACAGAAAACAAATAGATACATTGGTTGTACACTCTGTAACAGCAATCAATTTAGCAGATACTTAGTACTTAGTAACTTGTAGCTAAGTATGGAAGGTGTGAACTCTGTTCCACTGTTGAGAGGGCATGAACTTCCCATGAGTGGAAGTTTGATTATTGTATTGTGAATTGATTCAATGATTGAATATTGATTACTGTATTATGAATTGATTGAATGCTTTGTTCTAAATATTGTGGACATTGTAGTGAAAACTGTGTGGCCATTCTAATGTTAAGCTGTAATGAACAAGGTATTGTGATTTTCTGTGATAAGATGTAATGTTGTTAATATTATATTGTGATTTGTAATGAATGTTTGCCTTGATTTGTGATGGAATAAACAGACTGTTCACTATGCTGTGCAATCTGAACCTCAAGAGCTATTCACAGTAGCATTCTTTTGGGAATCTGCAGGCGCATGGCATTATATACCCTTGCCAACAGTCAACATTGCTGCATAACATGCTGAATGAAGGCAAAATGCAAAAAGAAGACTATATTTTTGTTTCTAACTTAGCAAATGATTCAGCTATATCAATTCAATTCAGTTAAATACCAATGCTCATTATGTGTCTACTATGTATAAAACACTAGGAATGAAATATTAAAAACTTGTCCATACTCTCAAAAAGTTTATATTCTACTAGGAGTAATCTAACATGATATATCAGGTAAGTAAATGGCATATCTAAATCTGTACATTTCTCTATGCAAAAACATGTTACTCAATTTATCTGAACATTTTTAGAAGGATGAAAATGAATCAGTGGTTAAATTAGTATATAAAAGAGACATTGATACTGATGCTTGGGAAAACAATGCTGTTTATAAGATAGGTGGAACATTTTACTTCCATACTAATCCTCTTTTCTATGTACCTAACTATTCTATCTTGAGATTGAAAATCTAGTGTTCTATATATTTAGCAGATGGATAGCAAAGAGAGTACTGGACTCAAAAGAAAGGAGACCTAAATTTGGGTCTTGCCTCTGACATTTGTCTACTGTATTATGCTGAGCTAATCATTTCAACTTTCTTATCCCCAGTTTCTTCCACTGTAAAGTGGGAATAATAACACTCATTCTACAGATTTGTTTTGAGGATCAAATGATATATCTATGTAAAAGTATGGTACAAAAGTATCATGTAAATGCTGGATATTAAAATTTGAATGTACCTAAAATGCATGTATGCATGTACACACATAAACACACATATTATCAATACAATGTAAATGAAAAGGGTGAGGGATAACATGGCATCAATAAGAAAGCTCGTCATTAGATCATTATGAAGAAATAGATGAAATACACAGAAAATTTAAAGGCAAGATGAGGCAAAGTGCTTCATATTTCCAATACATTAGAAGAGCAGATAATAATAATAATTAATAATAGGGGCACAGAAATGAATTGGATTAAATCTAATAAAATTAATAAATAACATTAACAGTAGTTATAATAGCTAGCATTGAGATATAATTTTAAAGTTTACAAAGCACTTTACATATGCTATATCTGTTGATTCTCACAACAACCCAGAGAGGCAGGTGCTGTGATTACTGTTTTTGGACAGATGAAGGAACTGGGTCTTAGGGACCATAAATGACTTAGCCTGAGTTACACAACTAGTAAAGTTTCATCAGTGTATATATGAATAAATGTGAAGCCTTAAGTATACTTTCAAAAAATAACTTTACAAGTGCATAATAAGTTAGGTGTGTTCAGGCAGTAGATTTTTGTTTGTTTTGGAGTCGCAATTGGGGTTAAGTGACTTGCCCAAAGTCACACAGCTACTAAGTGTTAAGTGTCTGAGACCAGATTTGAACTCAGCTCCTCCAGACTCCCTGGCTGGTGCTCTATTCACTGTGCCACCTAGCCATCCCCATTTTTTTTGTTTTTCCCCTTAAAAAATATAGAGTTGGAGCAGACTGTAAGTTCAATTTAAGTTGACATTGGGACAAAGCAATCAAAAAAGGCACTGTGGTTTTGAGTTACACATTAAGAGAGTGATAGCTTCCAAAATGAAGAAATTTTATTATAAGTGAATTCCATCCTGTTCAGATCACATCTGAAATATATTTGATCCTGGGCACCTCAATTTAAAGAGGAAGAAACCAGGATGATGAAGGGATCATCATCATCATCATCATCACCACCACCATCATCATCCTCATCATCCTCATCAATAACATTATCCAGCACTTTTAAATTTGCAAAGTATTTTTACAAACATTACCTCATTTTATCCTTACAAAAATCTGGGGAATATTGGTGCTATTATTATCCACATTTTATGGATGAGAAAACAGTATGAAAAGTAATAGACTCACCCAAGATCACACAGCTCACATATGTATGAGACTGTATTTGATAACTGCTTAAAGAAAATGAGGAAGCTAAGCCTAGATAGAAAAGGCATAGGGAATGGGGTTCAGTATGCTGTGGTTTATGACAGCAAACCATTTATAGTTCTATTACATGAAATGTTATATATGTTATAGTTTATAGTTCTATTATATGAAATATTATAGTTTATAGTTATATTATATGAAATGTTTGCCCCCAACAGTAAGAATAAAAAACACTGGGTATAGGCTGTAAAAGTAGCACATTTAGTTGAGATTCCAGAAAAAAACACAGAATCTAACAAAAACAAATATTATACACACAGCTTCCTAATTATTATAACCATCTGAAATGGAAATGGACTTTCTTATAATAAAGGTAGTAAGCCTCCTTTCATTAGATGGTTCCACATAGATATTTCATGCCTCCTTGCTGAATATCTTAGTGTCAGAAATCATTGTGAGGTGTGAATTGTCCTAGTTGGCCACTGAGATTCTTTCCAGTTAACTCTGAGTTCATGTGATTTTGGAATTCTGAGAATCCCTAAAATTCACAAGTACAGGACCTGCAGCCTTAAGGCCACAAGTAAACCTCTAGATCTTCAAATGAAGTCCCTTGACTGAACAAAGGATTTGTTCTGGGAAGTATAGATTAATGTGGCCTTGAGTCAATAGGCTCCCCACCCCAAATTGTAGTCAGGTTTCAAGAGTCAAAGGTATAAAAGATCATAGACTCATAATGCTGTCCCTTCTTTTATAGGTCAAGAAATATGCTCAGAGATAGGGAGAAATGGAAGACAACTGAGAAAGAAAAAAAAAGCCACTTTCCCCCAAATTTGTTGAATATGGTTCCAAAGGAAAAAATTTCTAGGGTTCCCTAGACCTCAGTCTTATATAAAATGAAGGGATTGGTCTCAATAGTCTCTTGGCTCCTTTCCCGTCCAAGACCTCAGAACCGATGGAGAGACAGATAATAAGGGAAAGTGTCTTATTCTGCCATGA
>CM053601.1:173303156-173318543 GCA_028646575.1 Pseudocheirus occidentalis | reverse complement strand
AGTAGTTTGCCATTTCCTTCTCCATCTCATTTTACACATTTGGAACTATAGTAAACAGGGTCAGATAATTTGCTCAGGATCACACAAGTGTCTGAAGCCTGATTTGAATTCAGGAAGATGAATCTTTTTGATTCCAGGCCCAGTGGTCTATTCACTGCACCACCTAACTGCCCTTGCCACTACTAAGGAGAAGTTAAATGATTGGCCCAGGTCACACAATCAGTATATGTCTGAGGTGATCACACCTTGAACTTGTGCCTTTCTGGCACACTGTGCCAGACTGCTTTAATAATTATTATCACAACAGTGGTGGTAACACAACAAAGACAATTTAAAATATATATTTTTTAAAGTCATCTTGACATTGTAGATAAAGAGCTGGCCACAGAGCCAAGACCCAAGTCTACATTGCATCCCTCACATATAGGCTGTGTGACCCTGTACAAATCATCTAATCTGTAAGTAGCCCTAGAAATGCTCAAAGGCTATGAGTGACAGAGTGGTTCCTGAACTGCATTAGGAGAGGGAATTTCCTCACTGGATTCCCTACTCCAATATAATCAAAAATCAGGACATCATCCTCATTGAAGCTAATGTTTCAATATCACTTTAAGGTTTGCAAAGTACTTTATATAGATTTTTTTATCTGATCCTCAAAACAATCTTGTGAACTAGATATTTTTATTCTCTTTCTTCCCCTTCCTTACTTTCTCCCTCTATTTCTTTCTCTTTCTTTCTTTCTTTCTCTTTCTTTCTTTCTCCTTTTCTTCCTTCTTTCTTATATGATCTCTGAAGCCCAGAATATATAATCTCACACTGCTTCCATTTCTTCTCTATTTACCAAGAAGTGATGGGACCAGGTCCCAAGATCTTAGGTTGTTTTTTTGTTTGTTTATTTGTTTGTTTTGGTTTCATGTTAAGCTCCAAGCCACTTTTTACCTTCTTTTCTTTCACACTCATCAAGAGGTTTCTTGATTCTTCTTCACTTTCTGCCATCAGAATGATATTGTTTCCATATCTGATATTTTGGATATTTCTTTCTGCAACCTTAATTCTGGCTTTTGATCATCTAGTCTGACATATCACATGAAGTATTCTGCATGTAAGTTAAATAAATAAGATAATCATACACACCTTGCTTGTTTTCCTTTTTCAGTCTCAAAGGAGTCAATTGTTCCATCTCAGGTTCTTACTGTTGCTTTTTGACCTTCATACAGGTTCCTCAGGAAACAAATAAGATCATCTGCTACTCCCATGTCTTCATAGACTTGATTCATTTTGTTGGGTTCCACAGAGTCAAAGGCTTTAGTGTAGTGAATGAAGCAGAAGTAGATGTTTTTGTTTTGTTTTATTTTTATTTTCTGGAACTCCCTTGCAATCCAGTGAATGTTTACAATTTGGTCTCTAGTTTGTTTGCCTCTTCAAAAATGAACCAGTTCTAGTAATTCTCAGTTCACACATTGTTGAACCCAGGTTTTCAGAAGCTTAAGTATATCCTTGCTGGCATGTGAAATGAGCTCATTGTTCAGTACCTTGAACATTCCTTGGCATTACCCTTCTTTAGGATTGGGACAGAAACCGATCTTTTCCTGTTGAGTTTTCTGAATTTACTGGGATTTTAAGTACAATACTTTCATAGCATTATCTTTTAGGGCTTTAAGTAACTCACCTGGAATTCTGTCACCTCCACTAACTTTCTTGTTAGCAATATTTGCTAAGGCCCAGTTGACTTCATTCTCTGGGACGTCTGTCTCTAGATCAATAACCACATCATCTCCTCCTGCTCAAAGGTGATGTCTTCCTTGTACAATTCATTTGTATATTCTTGCCACTTCTTCTTAAACCCTTCTACTTCCATTAAGTCCCTATATTTTAGATCTTTTAGCATACTCATTTTTGCATGAAATATTCCCATGATATCTCTAATTTTCTTGAAGGGATCTTTGGTCTTTCTTATTGTATTGCTTTCCTCTTATTCTTTTCATTGTCCATTTAAGAAAACATAATCTCTTCTTGCTAATCTCTGGAGTTCTCCTTTCAGTTGAGTATATTTTCCTTTTCTTCTTTCCCTTTCCCTCTTTCCTCAGCTATTTGCAAAACCTCATCAGATGCCATTTTGCTTTCTTGCTATTCTTTTTCTTCGGAATGCTTTTGTTGCTGCCTCCTCTACAGTATTGCAAACCTCTGTCCATGGTTCTGCAGGCCCTCTATCTACTAGATCTAATCCCTTCAATCTATTCTTCACTTTCATTTCATGTAGTCTAAATCTGCTCTCATACACTTACTAGCTGTGTGACCCTGGGCAAGTAATTTAACCTTCTTTTCCTCAGTTTCCTCATCTGTAAAATAAGCTGGAGAAGCAAATGCCAAACTACTCCAGTATCTTTGTCAAGAAATGCTTAAATGGGATCAAAAAGAGTCTGACATGATTGAAACAGCTGAACAACAACAAAATCAGTTCAGCAAGACCAAGCAACACATCAGAAAGGACTAATATTGTATCCAGTGTTACATACCCATAATCCCTCAACACTGTAAAGAAGATCAGGAAGGGGGAGAGGGTGGTGGAGAGTTCTTTCTCATAACTCACTGCAGATGGTGACTGTAACCTTGAAATTAAATCACTTGTTCTGCAGAAAGAAAACTATAGCAAATCTGGACAGCATACTAAAACACAGAGACTTCACCTTACTGAAAACAATCTGGGCAGACAAAACTTTTTCTGTTTTGTTTCCATTTGCAACATACGACTGTGAGTGTTGGATTATAAGGAAAGAAGAGCACTATAGAATTTGAATCTTTGAAATTCTAATTCTAGAGAAGACTTTTGAGAGTCTCTTGGATAACAAAGAAATCAAATCAGTCAATACTCAAAGATATTAATTCAGACTTTTCACTGGAAGATCAACTACTGAAACTGAAGCTTAAATACCTTGGTCACAATGAAAAGACCCAAATGTTAGGAAAAATTGAAAGCAAAAGTAAAAGGGAGCAGAAGAGGATGGGATAGATAGACAGTGTCATGAAAACCACAAAAATGAACTTGGACAGACTTTGAAATATAGTGAAGGATAAAAGGGCCTGGTAAGCAATGGCCCAAGGGGTCATAAACAAAATTGAGTGACTTAACAGGAACAACAGCTTCCTGACTCATGGCCCAGTGCTCTACAGACTATACTACACAGTTTCCAGAATTGTTTTGTAATTTTTACCTCTTAAAAAAATTAATAGCACTTTATATTTTTTGCAACTGATTTGTTTCTATTTTACTTTTTTACTTCTAAATTTGTGATATATCCTGCCCTTTCTCTGCACCCCCTAGTAGCATATGAATGCCTTGATATGGTGACAGTTTCTGTTTTGTCTTTGTATCTCAAGGGCATAGTATTCCATTTGGCATAGAGTCACATTCAATAAATGTTGGATGGCATGAACTGAATTATCTTAGAAATCACCTTGTATAGATAGTAACTCAGTGGACCTCAAAGTTTCAGAGTTTTATATCTCTAGAAATTTTTGTGTTTTCTAGTTCTTCAGCTGGTATTCAGTTGATAGGCTTAGACTCAAAGCAAATATCCTGAAGCAATAGAAATATTATAGGTTTTGAAAGGAGGAGTCTCGGATTTAAATCCTGATTCCACCATTTTCTAGATCTGTGACTGTGGCCAAATGACTAGTCTTTATTTTGTCATTTTTCACAAGAAATGCATAATTATTCACTTAAACCTTTCTCCATTTTCTTTCAAACATGTCTCCATGCAGGTTAATATTTTGTTTTTTTTTTTCAAAATAATGGTTTGCACTTTCCCCTGCTTCTCTATTCAAGGATCTTTCCTTATTTCTGCCTTCTAAGTCTAGCCTGGCCAAGCTGAGATTAGGTCTTGACTGTCTAAAACACCTAAGTCTAAGAAATCCCTCAGGCTATATAGGAAATCTATGTTGTTGATAATGATGGTGGTGATAGTTGTGGTGGTGGTGGTGATAAGGATGTTATTTGCTTGTAATTAATATGATTTCATGCTTTGAAAGTGAACCATGCTTCCTGCTCACTGCCTTCTGATCTCTATTATTTAGTCTCCTTTTTTAATCCTGTTCTACCTTTTTGGTGGTCATGGCCTTTCATGTTCCTAAGTGTCTAGATGCTCCCTGGATATTTGAGACTATCTGACATCCGAGCTCCCAGATCACCTGCTTCTCCTCTACTCAGTTCTGACACATTGGTTCTGATCTGAATGCTTATGTGTAATTGATAGGGGTAGCATTGTACAGAGCCAAGAGACAACAGTTAAGTCCAAGGCCTGGCACTATTTGAGTAACTAGGTCAAGTTACTAACCGTCTATGAGCCTTATTTTGCTCATTGAGTACTGTGGAAAATGCACAGATATGCACAAATAAACAGTTGTGTTCCTTTGTTTGGGCAGGGCAATTCCTATCTTTCTGCTTCAGTTCCTTCATCCATTGAATGGAAGTGATATTAGTGATCTGTAAAGTCCTTTTCAACTTGAACAATCCTCCAAATATGAAACCCATGAGGCCATCAAATGATGGCGTTGGACTGGATTGCTGTCCAAGACCTCTTACACTCTAACATTCTATTGCTCTGAAGCATCCTTGTTTCTAAATGCCACTACTTACTATTTGCCTCTAAAATAACCTCAACCTACCTTTCCATTTTGTCTTCTATTGGCTACCTTTTTTCTCTTCTCTGAACCTAGCCATTTCATACCATTTTAATTGTTTTTCTTAAGTTATTTGCAGTCTTGTCTGGCCCTCCATGATACCATTTGGTGTTTTCTTGACAGATACTGAAGTGATTTGCCATTTCCTTCTCCAGCTCATCTTACAGATGAGGAACCTGAGGCAAAAATGGTTAAGTGATTTGCCCAGATTCACACAACTAGTAAGTGTCTGAGGCCAGATTCAAACTCAGGAAAATGGGTCTCCATGACTCAAGGCCTGGCCCTCTGTCCACTGTACCACCTTACAAAATGGTCATTCTATTGAGCTGCTCTAGTTTCTTGCCCCTGCTTCAATGAAATTCTGTTTTCAAATACTACCAGTACCAAAGTTTTGTTTCCAAGTGATTTGATGTGAGACTCAGTAATCAAATCCTGTCCCTTTGCCCTGCTGTTGGAAGGGATAGATTAAGGGACAGACGGCCTGGCTCTGATCCCATGTAATCCCAATTGTTAATGACAACTCCATTGCGGTATTCATTAAGAGGTTGCCTGTTCCAGCTAGATTACTTGTCACATTGCTGCTCTTTCTATGACAATCAGACAATATCCCTTAGGTCTTCTTTGTTGCTACTGGGGGGTGAAGTGGAAAGAAACAAAGAGAGGTGAGTTTTCTAGCTCTAATGACCCTGGATCTCTAAGTTATGCTGGCTGATTGCCCCACTGTGACTTAACTGTGATTCTTCTGTGTTATTCTTCTTGAAACAAAAATAGCTTTAAAACAGAGAAAGAAAGACAGCTCAGGTTTTCTCTAAGGAATCACTCATTCAAAAGACATCCAAAGGTGAAAGATTTTCTGTGGAATAAAAAAGGGAAGTACCCTTTGAGTGCATGTCATTTTAACATCTTCCTTTAAAATGTATTTTAATAACATTTTCTTTTTTTCTTACTTTTTGTTTATTTTGTTTTACAGTATTTTTAATTGAAACCATGTCCTGATATATAAACACCCCTTCTACTCTCCATTAAATATTCTTCTGATGCAAAGAAAGACAGTTTAGAGAAACTGATTTAAAGGCAATCTTATCTGATCATGTATCTAGGATTCCAGAGTCATATAATTTTAGATCTTGAAGAGACATAGCTGGCCAATGCAATCTCA
Organism: Pseudocheirus occidentalis; assembly: GCA_028646575.1. Taxonomy (NCBI): domain Eukaryota; kingdom Metazoa; phylum Chordata; class Mammalia; order Diprotodontia; family Pseudocheiridae; genus Pseudocheirus; species Pseudocheirus occidentalis. Next base: position 173,312,704 of record CM053601.1, on the reverse strand, counting down.
TGGAAGGAGTGCTAAATTTGGAGCCAGAGAATCTGGGTTCATATCCAGCTTCTGCCATATGCTACCTGTATGATCTTTGGACAGGCCACTCAACTTGTCTGGGCCTTGGTTTCTTAGTTAAAAATGAGGAGGATAAATCTGATTATCACTTTCCAGCTCTAAAGATCTGATCTTATGATCTTTTCTAACACACCCAGAAAAGAACTATAACCTCCAGCTTAAGCTTGAAAAATCTCCATTGAAGGGAAATATGCCAAGACTGCCCCAATACAAGTGTGGATGCTGCCAGTTGGAGGGAAGATTTTGGTTTGGGTTTTCTTCTAAGTTCAGGCCGAAATCTGCTACTTTGAAACTTGTTTTTCTCTTGTTCTTAGTTCTACCCTCAGGAGTTCAACAGAACAAGTCTTAACTCTTTTCCATAAGACAGCTTTTCAAAGACCTGAGTCTAGCTATCACTTCCCTCCCCACTACCAACACCCCCAAGTCTCCCTTCCTCCATGACAAATATCCCCAGTTCCTTGAAGTGATTCTCAAGTAAGAAGGCCAAGTCTCATTTCACCCTGGTCAGGCTCTGTTAGACAGCCCCCAGCTTCTTAATACCTTTTCCAAACTATGGCTCCCCAAAGTGAATACAATGCCTGAGATGTGGTCTGAGAAAAGATGACAATGCATTTCTTACTGTACCCTTATTCCTGGAATCTATGTGTTTAATGAAACTTAATTAAGGACAGAATGGCATTAGCTTTTGTGGATGCAATATGATGTTACGGACTCATATTGAGCATGCAGTCTTCACACACACATGCGTGCGCATGCACACTCACACACACAGAGATTTGCTTTTTGGACAAGCTTGTTTACCTGTCACCCCCATTTGAACCAATGAAGTTCATTTTTTTTAACCCAAGGGAAGGTTTTATATATACTCTGACTGAGTTTTACAATATTGGATTCTGTGCAACAAACTATGCTAACAAAATTATTTTGGGTCATGCCTCTGTCATTCAGTGTTTTAACTATCCCTCCAACTTTGTGTCATCTTCAAATTTGGTAAGTATGCCATCTGTTCGTATATCTAAATCATATGTATATATATATATATATATATATATATATACATACACATCTACATATATAACACAAAAATGATATATTACACATTTATTTTATGTATTTTAAAGACAAATCCATATATTATGTGTATGCATATATACATGTATATACATACACATGTATATATATGTGTGTGTATACATATACATATATACACATGTGTGTTTATGTATATATGTGTGTGTATGTACCCAATCCCCAAAGGCACTCTTTTGGAGACCTTCTGTCATGCTGACATCAAACTATTACCCTTTGAGTCCAAACCTTTAATCAGTTATGTGTTGAATAATTTTCAGTCATTTCCAAGTCTATGTGAGCCATTTGAGGTTTTCTTCATGAAGATATTCAGTTTGCAAACCACTTGGTTTGCCATTTCTTCCTCCAAAGAATTTTACAGATGAGGAACTGAGGCAAACAGGGTTAAGTGACTTGTCCAGGATCACACAGCTAGTAAGTGTCAGAAGCCAGATTTGAACTCAGGAAGATGAGTCTCCCTGATTCCAGGCCCAGTGCTCTATCCACCGTGCCACTTATGAATTAACGTAATTACAATCAATATACGGTAAATTTTTTTTTTCATAAAAATATCATAAGGTAGGATGCTTGTCAGATCTATTTATCCAAGCTTAACCTCTCTCTTGTATTGTCTTGCATCTGTGGCTATCAATTTCTCAAACTAGATGTCCCATAAACATCTTAAAACCTACATGTCCCAAAGTGAACTCTTCATCTTTCCCTTCAGGCCCTTGCCTCTTCCTATTTTCTCTGTTATAACTGATGATATAAGCACTGTCCCAGTCGCCCAAGCTTGCATCTCAGGTGCATTCTTTCTCTACTGTACACTTTCAAGTCCTCCATCTGTTCAGTTCTCAATTCCGATCATTTCTGCCTTCATGACACCTATTCTATGTGTCGCCTTCTGTCCTGTGACTCTGCCACTGGTCTTGGTGCAAGCCCTCATCACCTCACACCTGGAATATGGGAATAGGTATCTTCTGGTCTTTCTGCCTCGTCTTCCCTCCTTCCAGTCCACTCTCCATTGAGCTGTCAAATTGATTTTCCTAAAGCACAGGTCTGATCATGTCACCTCCCTATCCAATAAATTCAACTTTATTAACCCAAAATCTTTTCACACTGCTGCCAAATTGATCCGAGCCTGCTGACTCCTAAGTCAACAAAGTCCAATGGCTCCCTATTACCTCCATGATCAAATATAAACTCCTCTGTTTGACTTTAATGTCCTTAATACAATCCTTATTCCCCGCCTGTCTGGTCTTTATACAATATCTGATTCCCCTCCATTTGCTGCCACAAATTTCCTTATTGTTCCTTGAAGAAAATACTCCATCTCCTGATGATGCTTTTTCACTGACTTCACCCCATACATAAAAATGTCTCCCTCCTCATTGCTTATCCCCCTGCCTTCTTAGCTAACTTCAAGCTCAAGGTAAAACTTTCTTTTACAGAGACTTCTTTTTCAATACTCTTTAATGATAATGCCTTCCCTCTGTGATCATCTCTAATATATCCTATATATAACTTGTTTGTGCATAGTTGTTTACACCATGATGTCCTTGAAAGAATGGATTGTTTTATGTTGCTCTTTTGCTTATGCTTTTTTTGCAGTTCTTTATATCTCCAGGGCTTAGAACAGTGTCTGGTACTTTAAAAATGTTATTTGGCTTGACCTATCAAATGTTTTTTACAAACCAATTCATCTATATTCTTCCTAAAATATTGTTCCCAGAACTAAACGGAATACTCCAGATGGGTTCTGACCAAGTCAGAGTTCCACAGGACTGTCATCTCCCTAGTTCTAGATATTCTGACTCTCTTTTTATTTGTTTGGAGGCAAATTGGGCTTAAAGAATTTGCCTGGGGTCACATAGCCAATAAGTATCTGAGGTCATATTTGAACTCAGATCCTCCTGACTCCAGAATGAGTGTTCTGTCCACTGCTCCACCTAACTACTCCACTATGCTTCTTTTAATGAAATATTGGCTATCTTGTCTGCAATATCATTCCATTGACAAATTTTAAACTTGTATACAGCCTGCTAAAACCCTAAGGCTTTTTGTTTTGTTCATTTTTTTGTAATGAGCTGCTATTTTGCAAAGCTGTCCTCATTTTGAACCTATGAAATTAATTCTTTTAACCCAACTTTAAAAGAAAGCATTCATCACCATCAAATTTAATCTCATTAGGTTAAGTTTAGTGCTCTGGCCATTCAATGTCTTTTTGGTTCCTCAGTCTTTTCTCCAGTATATAAGGTCTTCCTCCCAAATTTGTCCTTCCTGAAAATTTGATAAGTTTTCTGTTTATTTCATTCCTCAAGACACAGTGAAAGATGGTAAATGACACTGCATCAAGATTGGGTCCCTAAGCATCCCTTCAAAATATATTAGCACTTTAAAGTTAAACCTTTAATGATTATCTGGAGGCCTTTCAGACATTCAACTAATTCTTAAACCATCTAACAGTAGTTATTTTACCTATCTGTTCAATAGTCTGCAGAACATTTTAAAAAGAAAATTAACAGGATAGAAACTTGCCCTAGAAATATTTCAATCGGAATTCTATTTTCTATTGAAAAGAATAAAATTATTAAGAAGGAAAAGGAGAAAAAGAATGAGAAGAGGATATGGAAGAGAAGGAGGAGAAAGAAGAGGAAGAGAAGGAGGGGAAGGAGGAGAAGAAGAAGTAGGAAGAGAAGGAGGAGGAGGAGATGAAGATGAAGAAGAAAAGAAAAAGAGAACAAAAGAAAAAGAGAAGAAGAAGAAAAGAAAAAGAAAAGAAGAAGATGGAGATGGAGAAGGAGAAGGAGAAGATGGAGGAGAAGAAGGACAGAAAGGAGGAAGAGGATAGAGATAATGAAGATAATGATGGAGGATGATTTTCAGTGTAACAATAGAATTTTCACAATACTTTCCTCCTAGCAAACTAGGAGGTAGGTAGTACAAGTATTTTAATCTTTATCCTACTGATGAGGAAACTGAAACACAAAGATATAAAGTGGCTTCCTCAAAGTCATATGGCTGTGAAGCATAAGACTAGGTACTTGACGCGTCTTCTGACTTCAAGTCCACAGTTGTGTTTTGCTTTATTTTTCCCCCACTATGCCTTATTAAGGTTAATTAAACTATGCCTGTTTAATTTAAAATGAAATAGAAAATTCCTTTGTTCTGATTTATTCATTTGATTTTTTCAAGTTACTTTAGTTCTTTGATAGCTGAATTAAATAGGGAGGAAGCAGCCCTCAGTTCAATTCAGCTTAACTTTGTTAAGTGGCTTCTGTGTGCCTGGTATTGTGTTAGGTGCTGGGAATAAAAAAAAAAAATCAAAACAAACTAAGTGTGGAAAATCCATGTTCTCAAGGAACTTTCGTTCTACAATGATATACTATCAAACATCAATTTCTTGTTTTCCCTTTTCATGGGGAGCATCATGATGGAAAGGTAATCTGAAAGTCTGACAATAAGCTGAATGACTGCGACCTGGCAATCAGTGGATCTGAAATCAGCTGTTTGCTTCATTTTGTTTCTTCCTTCCAGCTACAAGGGGAAAATTTCACACCAGAGCTTCAGCTGAATTCCTTATTTTATTTAAAGAACTATGTTGGATGCTTCTGTAACCTGTCTTGCAAAGCTAAAACTCTGACAGATGCATGATGTCTAAATTAATGCCAGCCACCCTAATCAAAGGTTATTTGCTTTAATGTTTAAACAGAGATTATTCAGGGCATGGGCTGATGTGTTTTGATTTTTTAGCATGTCAGCTATAAGATCGCAGTGGAGATTTTAGCCTTGTGATAACCCCCTAAAATAGAGGCCGAAATGAGAAATGCTCATTGATTCCATTATGAATTGTCATTTGATCTTGATCTTGCCAGCACAGGCCAAGTGACCCTGACCTTGGATATTCCCTCATTCTGTACAGCCCTCGCTTAATAGCAACACTCTTCAGTGCTTAGGCTTATTGGAGAGGTTGTACATAATATATTGGAAAGAATGCTGGACCTTGAAGAAAACTTGGATTTGAACTCAAAATCAAATACTTTCTTATTTTCTCTTGTATCAGAATTCCCAAGCATTCCTAATACATTTCCCTTAGTGGATTTGAACAAATAGTCTGACCTATCAAGACCTTTTTTGAATTATACTCACACTTTATCTATATGATTTGTCCCTCTGATTGGAGGATATAGAAGTGGAGGGCTCCTCCCCCAAACCTCCACATAATGGGGGGCACACATGCTAACATTCTCTTTGTTTCCTGCACAACAGCACTGGCTGATATTCTCTCTAGCTCAGCCTTCTTTTCCACCTGCATTTTGTGTTTTAACTTCCCCCATTAAGTTATAAGGGCAGGGAGTGTCTTTCTTTTTCATACTTGTATTCCTAGGGCTTGGCACAGTGCCTGGCACAAAGTAGATTATTAAGAATTATTGATTTACCCACTGACCTATTGACCTTCCTTTCTGGTAGATACTTCATATGGTTGCTGAATTGAATGTCATCATGTGTACAAAATACTTTTTTATTTGTAAAAACTGAATTAACTAGTTAAATCAGTCAGGCGTATGAATTCATTGTAATAAGGAACTCCCAGTAAGGAAAATCCATTAACTAAAGCAGGACATTACCTGCTTAGGAATCTAGAGTCTTAGGTATGTAGATAGTAAGGAACTTTATAACTTTCCCACAATTCTTTAGCAAGTATGTCTATGAAAGATTTGAACTATAGTCACCAATCTGAAACTGGCTCCATCTTCTCTCCCTACTTTTCTCTCTCCCTCTCTATCCATGTATACTGTTTCTTAATATTTTTCCAAGGGGTTAGAGCAGAAAAAGATCTCATGTGGTCCAACCTCATTGTTTTACAGATAAGAATACTTGCCCAAGGTTACACAGGTACTATCAGGGCTGAAACCGGAACCCAGGTGTTCTGATTTAAGATCCAGTGTTCTTTCCTCTTGGTGCCCTGAGTGACTTCTCTATCTCCCTCAGGTTCAAAAATGAATAAATTCCTCGCTTGGCAGCTTTGACTTCTCTCTCATCTCTCCTTGTTTTCAGACAACCCTCTGGCAGCTCTGATTTTGCCTGCCTGTCTTCTGTTCATTAAATATAAAAACAGCACCCTTCAATTCTCTTTCCCTGCTAAAAGCAGCTACCTAAAGTATATCTTAAAAAAAATAGCAAACAAAACCAAATCAATAAAATAAGCCTCTCTGTATGTCCTTGTCCTGTTGGAATTGTTAACAGCATGATGTGGGGGGTAGAGGATGGCTTTAAGGGGGAGTGACATGAATTTGGATAAAACAAAAGTTTGGTCACATAGAATCCCTATGAGCAGTAGAAAATGGAGAATGAAAGCTAGGCTTGGCACTGATGGTAACAACGTCTGAAACCACAGATCCAGAACTGCAAGGTAGTTCAGCCTTCTCATTTTACAGGTGAGGAAATTGAAGCACAGAGAGGGGAAGTGTCTCATTCAACACAGAGTATATATCAAAGTCCAAAATTGAAGCCAGGTCATTAGAATGTACAAAATTCTTTCCATGGATTTTTAATATAAAAGCAAAATATAATATATGGCAAAGTACCATGAAAAATATTTTCACATAGTCCAACATTACAGAAAAAAAGGATTAAGAGATGGAAAGGCCAAGAGTTATCATCAGATCCAGCTGTTTTCTATCCAGAGAGGAAAATGACCCTCCCTTCCCCCCAAAGAGCAATGGCTTAGTCAAGGCCATACAGAAAGTCAGGACTAAGATTCAAAAAGAAGGCTCATAAATCCAGACCTAAAAGAGACATCAGAAATCAGATCCTCTTTTACCCTCATTTTTTTTCAGATGATAAGCACAACAAAACCAAGCAGCTGGGACCCAGAGGGATGGAATGAGTTTCTCAAAGTCACATAGTTAATAAGTATAGGAGGTAGAATTAGAACTCAGTGCCCTTGACTCCACAGCCAGTGTTCTTTAATGATTCCATATCCAGCACCCTTTCCATAGCATTGCTTTTTCAAATCCATTTTGCCCATTCATGGAGCACATCCCATCTTTTTACAAATGAGGAAAGAGAGATTCAGTAAAATCACATGACTTGTCTAATGTCAATGCAGCAGCAAGTGGAAGAGGCACGTTCATACCAAGACCCCTGATTCCAAATCTGGCTCTGCCATCTTTCATGATGTCTCTCTAACATGATCCTCCAGAATGCTGGGTCAACATCTTTGTTTATGCTACAATGCTACAGTGAATGGGCACAAAGATGTCCCCTAGCTTAGCCCTGTAAAGTGAATTGAGATGAAAACGATGCCAAGTTCATCACCACAGACTGAAACCCCCGTGTACTTAATTTGTCTTCAAGGCACGCTTGATTTCTCTTGCAAGTTTTGGACACTAAAGCAGAAGTCCTGAGGAAGGTACAGTAGGCTTTAGAACAAGAATCCTCAGGGTTCCCACCCCTCCCAGGGATAAAGAAGGAGAGCTCAACTGGAAACTAAATGGCCTGCTTCCCAGGACAAAGCAATGGCTTTCCTTGCAGGTCCCATAAGCTTGTAACACTTTTATAGCATCCTTATGGGTGCCATGAGCCCCATAAAACCTAAGCAATAGAAGCTAACATGTCTTCTTTAAAAGAGGTGTCATATTCTTAAAGGTCCAACAGCATTGCCAGGAGATCAAAAGTCTTGTCACTAGATAATATTATCTAATGTTACTTGGAACTCATGCTCACACCCCTTCCCGTGTCTTATAAATAAATGGGCATAACACTTCATTGCAGAAAGGCAATGCTTTTGTTTTATTCTTCCCACAAATGAAGATTAAATAAGTCAGTGGTCTTCAAGTAAGAAAGCTGAGATCATCTGCAGGCCACACTTCACAATGCATATTTTACTGTATATATAAAATCAGACCAAGGGTGAAGAGGTTTATTAGGGAATAAAAAACTACCTTTATGAGCTACAATATTTCATCCTTGAGTCAATCATGCTGTAACAAGCACTGGACACAGGCGGTAAAATGAAGTGGAATGTTTGAGGGAAGGGAAAGTCTCTATGGATGTTAGCCTGGCTTTCGATGGGCCTTTACAAATAAACATCCAAGAAAAAAAGAAAAAAAGGGGAAAAAAAAGCAAAACACCAACAATAATTCTTCTGCCCACACACAGCTAATCACCAAGAGCCAAGATTGGAAGGTCAACTTTCACAAAGGACAAACAAATCCAAACATTGGCTGGTCTATTTTAAAAGTGAGATGGACAAAGAGCAGAAAAAAGATTCTGACTGTTTGAATATTACTGTTGATGCTAGTAAGAATCACTCTTAATTTGCTCCCCCATGCCTTTTTCTGACACATTCAATCTCCCTCTTTCTCAGAATAGTATTATCACCCTGAGGTAAGTGTCACAGGCCTAGAGATGCATGGCCCAGCAATTGCTTCCCCTCCTGAGCCCTGGTCACAACCCAAGATATGCTCCATTGTCCATCCCCATCACTACCATCACCACCCCCAAATACTAATTGGAGAAATTGATGTGGAATAAAAAATAGAATTTGAAAGAGGGGGATTTGAATGAACCACATCCCCCAAAGGGTGTGATTTTTTTCTCTCAAAAACTTATTCACTAGGGCTGCAGATCCTGAGCAAAGAGAACACAGTGCTGCATGTATCCTTGGGTTACTGTGTTAAGTGCTGCCAAAGAAGTATCAATCAAGGGGGAAAATGATAGATGTCCCAGAAAATCTGGAGGCATCCAAACCAAATTGTTTCCCTTCCTTCTCAAGGCATCCTAAAGGTGATGAGATGGGAAGGGACTGGAGGAGAAATCTACTGCCTTTTTATCCCCACATGGAATACCTTCCATTACTTGTCTCTAACCTACTTTCCAAGCCTTATTTCATGTTATTCTCACTGTGCCATTGGCATTTTTAGCCAGCAGTTTTGTTAGTGGTCCCTTGGTCTTGTCTTGTGTTCTTTATCAGATTATTTACTCTCCCTAAGGGAGAAGGAATTATTCCTTCCCATTTTTTTAATTTTTATTTTTTGGAAGGCAGTTGGGGTTAAGTGACTTGCCCAAAGTCACACAGCTAATAAGTGTGTCATGTTTCTGAGGCCAGATTTTAACTCAGGTCCTCCTTACTCCAGGGCCAGTGCTCTACTCTAGAGCCTGCACCACCTAGCCACCCCATATTCCTTCCCATTTTATTCGTGTGAAAGTCTTTTTCTTTTGAGGCCCAACCCAGGTGCTGCCCCTCCATGAAACTATTCCTGGTCCCCTTGCAGGGGAATGGGTCTTCCTCCTCCTCAAATTTTCTAAAATCTTTTGTTTCATTCTCTCTTTTGTCCCTTATGAAACAAAGTGGGGAGAATATATAATAAGCTATCTTATTTTCTCTCTTTTGGGGGCAGATTTTAAATTAATTT
>CM053601.1:173287146-173302656 GCA_028646575.1 Pseudocheirus occidentalis | reverse complement strand
CAGTTGGTGGCAGAACCCAATTTGGAACCTGTCTTTTCAATTTAATTCAAGAATTTATGGACTGTCTCCTATGTATCAGGCACACAGAGAGGCATTGCATTTTAGCATAGAAAGCTCTGACTTGAGTCAGTGTTGATCTGAATAAGTCACTAGAATCTTTTCAATGAGCATTCCCTATACCAGTGAAATCAGGTTCTAAACCAGGTGTCAGTCCCTGTGCTATGCTCTAGGACACATGATTAAGATGTTGTCAGGGAGATTTTCTACTGAGTGAAAACAAGATATACTAAGACAAGTAAATGAAAATGAAATGAAAGGCCATTTGAGGGAGGGGAGCTCTAATAATAGTATGGGAGATCAGGCAAAGTCTTGTGTGAGAGATGACTCTTGTTGTGTGACCTTGAAGCAATCTGGAGATTTCAAGAGATGAAGAAGAAGGAGAAAATAACAATCTTGGGAGACAGCCTGTGATGTCCTGGGTAATACTTTGCTGTCCTCTTTACTACTCAGACATGGCAACACATAACATTGGATAGGTAGCTGATGATGCTGTGGATGCTCACAAAGGCATCAGCCAATCAGCAATGACCCAAAAAAAGACTAAAAGTTGGAAAGAGTGAAGTACTACAGAAAACACAGAACAGGGAGTAAGGAGATTTGGGTTCAAGTTCCATTCCTGCCTCAGCAATTTTGAGTCCTGGCACTTTTCAGAAGTCAATAAATGCTTATTGGATTGGATTTGGTTAACGATCTTTTATATGAACTCCAATTATTTTATCTGTACAGTGAGCGAGTTCATAGGACCATGGCTTTAGAGCTGCAAAGGGTTTTAGAGGCTACCTCTTTTAACTCCTTCATTTTGCTCTTTGAAATCGAGACCTTGGAAGGTGAGTAGTATAATTGTCCAGTCACACAAGTAATATGATGTGTTCTCTAAGGTCTCTGTCTCTTATTCTGAAGTTATCTAATGAATAAAATTGGGACATTCTGTAATAGCCTTCCACATAGAATAAAAACATGAACTCACCAACTTGAAATTCAGGGTAGTCCTTACTTCCTCATCTAACTGGTGACATTCTTTTTGTTAAACCTTCTTCCTCAATAGGATCAGGACTTCAAGAAACCCAGTCTACACAGATTGGCTTTTTGGAAGAAAAGAATAACCAATCAACAGAAGCCTGGATGTCAACTCTCTCTAGGCTGAGGTAGAGTTACAGTCAATAGCCATAAGTGAAGAATTTTTTTCTGAAGTTTTTTCAGGTCAGGGAACTGAACTTATATTTTGCAGAGCTATTTCCCTCATGCCCCTTACTTGGAAGCTCAGAGAGGAGATGAGAAGAAAAGGGTTTGAGTTTCTTTGGCATGAGAGAAAACTTGAGACGCTAGAGAGAAATATACTTTCAGTATATAAAAAAACTACAGAAGTTTAAAAACATCTGGTTTCACCATATTTTTTATATGATTGTTAGTCATGGATTTAAACCAATAAACTCCCAGAGAGATTAAACAGCTTTACAACCAGATGCTGCAGTGTGGTGCTTGGTATATAGGAACTTGATGAAGTTACCAACTTTAAAGTGAACAGAGAAGTTTGCAAATGTGCCAATTTATTGCAAAGGCCAAAAAAGCAATACAACTCTGACAAACAAAAGACAAAATAATAAAATCAGGGATGGTGCATGCCATCTGGAAGGGTGGTCAAATGTTCCTTACCTCATATCTGCATCCCCAGCACTTAGCCCTGTACATTGTATAAAGGATGCTCTCAATAAATTAATTGACTGACTGATTGGCTGGGTGCTTGCTGCTTTTCCTCCATAGAGGGATGAGCTGATGGAAATAACCATGTTGATCTTTGAATAAGAACAGCAACCCCAAAGATCAAGAATCTAGGAAGCCGAAGTCATGTTTCTTTGTTCATGCCATTCAGGAAAAGAATCTTCTAGCCAATGGATGAGTTTTATGATGTGCTCATTAATAGATCTTATTACCAAAATAATAGTTTGCATCCTATACTGTGTATCATAAACAATACATTTATTGAGAAACCCGTGGGAGTGTATTGTCAAAGATTGGCAAAAAAGATGGCTCTCAAAAGGATATAATAGAGAATTCCCAGCAAAGCCTGCAGTCTTAGAGTGACTGTCATTTATGAGAACTAATTTGATTATCATTTACTCTGTCAGCCCTACTCCCCCTTTTTCAAAAGAAGATAACATTGCTTATTATTGGGTAAGTTCGATGAGAGAAAATCCATCCTTCAAGAACCAGGGTGAGGTGCTGTGTATTATTAACAATATCTACTTTTCCTCATACTTTTGGTGTGACACACCATTTTCTTCAATGAATTAAAAGATAAAATTGCCTGTGGTATGAATATCCATTGAATTGTAAAAGCCAGCTCTTTGATGAAAAGATTCAGTGTGGGGACATGGATATAGAATGTTGAATTTGATTCAGTAAACATATATTAAGCACTTACTCTTATCAAGACATTGTGTTAGGCACTGGGAATATAAATCAAGTTCCCCCTTTAAAAGAATTTATATTCTACAGTGGAGATACAATATTTAAAATGATAAACCATATAATTTGAGAAAGAAGAGGTGACTGTTCTCTAAGAGGATCAGGGAAAGTTTCTTAGAAGAGCCCAGCTAAGAAACTAAGGTTTCCAAAACATGGGATAAGGAAAGACATGCTAGGCTTGGGAGTTTCATGGGCAAAGGCATATGACTGGGAAATTGTTTAGTTCAGAAAGCACCAAATAGGTTAAGTTGTCTGGTGAAGAAAAGGTGCAAAGTAAAATTATCTGAATTGTCTTAAAAATGTTGAGAGATGCGTTAGATTTTTTAGATTTTTTCCCCAGTTCTTAAAACTCCTGTTATAGAGATCTGTCACATGTCAAACGTACATTGGCTTGATTGGTTGACACAATTCACCCATATGAGGATATGGGTGAGGATACTGAGGATACTGCTTCTGGGCAGTTGGCAATGATGTAGAATGGAAGTGCTTTGGAGAGATTGTGGAGCGTGCATGGACATTTTGCAATGGCTGTTGATATTCTTAGGAGGAGCCTTTTCTGACTGGCAACATAGTGAGAGATGGGAGAATCTTTATAAAGACTGAATCAACTTTGTCAGGGCCCTTTTCATCAGTGATCTTGGGGAGCTCAGTGACTGAGTCTCTCATGGTAGCTAATGCAAGACTATGCTTGAAGGAAAATAGCCTTGGGGTCTTGTTCACTCTGAGGCCCCGTAACACTGAGAAAGAGCCTCATTTTTTGGCCTTTGAGCCTGTTCCCTTGTATTCTAATAAAAAAGAGCGAAACTTATGGTTTTTGAGTGTTAAAAGTTCAGGAGGACATTGGTATCCCAGAATTTGGGTCTGCAATCAATGCAGCATCAATGCTCCAGGTAACAAGATATACATTTAGGAACCCTAGATTCATTGAGACAAGAAGTCAACTACCATTGATGATACTGTTGCATGTGAACTTGGTGGGTTCCATACTATATATTTGTTGTTGTTCAATCATTTCAATAGTATTTGACACTTTGGGACTCCATTTGGGGTTTTCTTGGCAAAGATACTGGAGTGATTTGCCCTTTCCTTCTCCAGATCATTCTATAAATGAGGAAATGGAGGCAAACAGGCTTAAGTGACTTGTTCAGGGTCACAGCTAGTAAGTTTCTGAGGCCGGGTTTGAACTCAGGAAGATGAGCCTTCCTGACTCTATGCCTGACACTTTATCCACTGCAGTGCCACCTAGCTGCCTGAAGTTATGTGAGAAATGAGCAAAGAGTGTCCCTCCTCCAATCCACCCCCCCCCACTGAAGTAGTATACACCCTAGAAACTGAGGAAAATATTTTTTGTTGTCCTATCTTTGAAGGAAATATCCAAATATCCCTTGGTGAAACTAATTTATGTTGGGTAGTTTAAATGAAACTGGTTAAATGTTTGGTAGTTAAAGGTGGATAACTGGACAGGGATGGCAAGGAGAGGGGCAGAGCTAGTGGGAGATTGCTTCAATGGCAGTAGAAGAGAGACCCTACACAAATCTGCAGGTACTCTAGAACCCAGAGGGACAGATTTAGCTTGTCTGGCCGTGAGAGAGTTAAACAGAATGTACTCCTTTTACAGATAAGAGATAATTGATTCCTCCATCACCCTTCTCTAAATATCTCTACTCAGTTGACTTCATGTACATCAATATAAAGAATAACTTTTAAATACTGATGCTAATTAATGTCCAGTAGCCAATATGATACTTAAAAAATAATATTGACTTGGCTTGTACATTCTTTACTTTTTCTGTGAAGACTCACCAGTGTAATCAGTTTTGCCCAATTACTATTCATAATTTTGTGAGTTAGGAAGCTAATCCTTTATTAGGATTTCAGATGGCGTTTGGGGACTCATTTCTGCTCATTCACTAAATTCTACTACCATGCTAATTCCTGAAATCCTCTTTCATTTGTGTATTTGTATGTGTCTATTTACCCATAGCTGTGATTTTATCAATATAGGAAGCTTTCTATTATAAAGGTTTTAGAGATAGAGACTGGTCACTTATAGTCTTATAGTACATGGGAAAACTTAGAATTTGCCCTGAGTAACAAGCCAGTATGCTTTAACACCACCAAGTCAGTACTCTACTCTTGTTTAAAGGGAAAACAGCACCTGCCATTCCCCGATTATGGAATCAACTGAACCTATAAATACTTTGTATCACATAGACTCAGCTAATAAATGTTCTTCAGTGAGCCTGATAAAATCTTAAGAGGCAGAAGGGCTAAAACTTTGGGCTTGGAATCAGGAAGAAGTAGGTTCAAATTCTGCCGCAAACATTTATCCCTGAACATTCCAGGGACTCATTTGTCATTAGTATAATGAAGGGGTTGCATTGAATTACCTCTAAATTTCCTCTGAATTTATACCTCTAAATCTACAGACCAACCCTATTATCTTAAGAATCCAAGGATGATCTGTGTGATTGGATTTATCAAAACCAACTCAGTGAACAGAAATTTTCAACCAACATTAGAGCTAACACATATATGGCATTGTAAGGTTTGTTAATAACTTTGCATACAATTTTTCATTTGATATAAATCTGTGAGGTATGTGTTATCATTCTAATTTTATAGACAAGGTTGAAATGATACCATTCATATTTTATAAATGAAGTCAAAACATAAAATAATTTACCCAGGATTATATAACTATTCAATTTCTGAGGAAAATTCAAATTCAGGTCATCCTGATTCTAAATGTGCTACTCAATCCATTATACACCTAACTGCTTTTAATAGCTGATAGTCCTGAGAAGGTAAAAGAATGTTTAACACAAATGATATATCTCTCCTAGCATCCAAACTTATATGCATTGGGTATGTATTAAAGTTTGCTGAAATGTGACATCAATTAGTTATACTGGTAATAATTTTACTGCAGATACTCAAGAAATGAATTCCGAGTCTTCTTCAACAGGTGAAATCTAAACACCCATTGCCTACATTCATTTTTTTTTTGGAAGGGAATTGGGGTTAAGTGACTTGCACAGTCACATGGCTAGTAAGTGTGTCAAATGTCTGAGGCACAATTTGAACTCACATCCTCCTGACCCCAGGGCTGGTGCTCTACTCACTGCACCACCTAGCCACCCTTCCCACAATCATTTTTAGCTGGAGTAAAGATTATTTAGGAAGACTTGAGTGTAGTTCAATGCCCAGAGAGTGGTAATGCAGCCTGTACTCATGGAAAATGCTCTCAAGTAAGGTCCCTGTCAGAGCTGGCCCCTTGATAAGCCTCATCATTTCTACCTCTGCTGTGTCTCTCATATCTCTTCCCTTCTTTCAGTTCACAGTGTCATGGCCCTAATTCATGGCCTTCTCTTCTCTCTTCCAACCCATTTGCAACTGTGTCCTGACTGGATTATCCCCTTTCCACTCCATCCTTCATACAGCTGCTGAAACAATCTTCCTATCAGAATGCCAACTGACTGCAATATTCAGTCTTGGTCCACAGAGAAGAGATTATGAAATATATCTCCTTTCTTTTGGCAGAGAAGTGAGGATCTCTAGTGACATTATATGCCATACTTTTAAGCTGCACTTAATACAACATTGTTTTTTCATAACTTTTTGGCATATGAATTGAGAAACATAAATATCTATATACCTATCTCTTGTTCTATGTACCTGTGTGTGTACACACACCTAAATATACATTTAAATATATACAATATATGTATATTATACATATTTAATATGTATAACATATAGGGTATATGTACAAAAATATCCAGAAATAGATGGATGTGTTTATATATGCATCTAAATGTAAATATACATACCCTCAGTAATAACACCTACTTCATTAGGGTTATTACAATAATCAATGAGAAATATACACAAAACACTTTACAAGGACTATATACGTATATATATATATTATACTCATATACACATGCATACATACTCACAGACCCATGCATATATGTATGTTTATTTTTGTTTACATTTCATTTTGTTTACATTTTGTTTGCATGTTTATTTTTGTTTGCATTTTCCAAAATAATTCTCCAAAAAAGGTAATCCTTGACATGTCAATAAAAAATATCAGTAACTCTCTAGAGTACTTAGAATAAAATACAAGCTCCTTTGCTTGATACTTAGAGATTTTTACAGTCTGCTTCACTTTGCCTTTTTCAAGAGGATTTACATGATGCAATTCACAATGTCAAACTGGCCTATTTGTTTTCTCTTTTCCAACTCTCGCCCCCTCCCCAGTGAAACACTTTGTATGTCCCATCGCAATGTATTCTGAAAGAGCTCTTGCCTAGAGTGCACTCAATCCTCACCTCCTTCCCCTCTTAGAAAACTTAGGCTTCTCTGAGGCTGATCTCAGGTTCTACCTTCTATTAGATGCCTTTCCTATGGAGGATGCTAGAATTAGATTAACTCTAAGGCTCCTTATATTTATAAATCTATGAACCACTTGGATTTAAAGAGTATTTTTAAAAATGCATACTATAAGCCAATTATCTGTGTGTGTAGATGACTAGCAAGGATTCTTCTTCTTCTTCTTCTTCTTCTTCTTCTTCTTCTTCTTCTTCTTCTTCTTCTTCTTCTTCTTCTTCTTCTTGCTGGTAGCCACTGTGGCATAATCTACCGTGTTAGATATCTAAGTTTCTTGAGACCAGGGATTGCTTTGATTTCTGTCTCTGCATCCTGTCACTTTGTGCAATGTCTGAATTGATGCATGAACTGAAGAAGTGCTTAGAGATGGCTTGATTGCTTGAACAAACTTGAAGGGGCCATGTTCTATTGAACAGAATCCTGTCTGGGAAGTCAGGAGGCATGGTTCTTGGCCCAAGGCTGAGACAGACTAATAATAACAAGCAAGGCATCTCTTCCCTCAGCCTGATAACTGTCTTCCACCTCTCACTCAGGAACAACCCTCAAATGAAGTTCCTCTCAGGAGAGAAAGGACGTAGGTATGAATCTAATCATTCTAGAAATGAGCACATTGAGTTTTCATCATGAAAGAAATAGCATCCCTAAATGTGGGTCTTCAGTGTGTGATGGAACAAGAGGATCTCACTTGTCTCTTACATGACAAATACTTCCAAGGCTCATGATTTATGAACACATCATATATTTTAAAAATCAACAGCACATGCCCCTCACTAATGCTGTCAACTGATTGTATGTGGTTTCCTTGACAACCATAAAGACTATATCCCATTCTCTCTGGCCATGGACAACCACATGAGGTGCATTTGCAAGGTTAAATCAGGGGACTTATTTGATGAATTGTTCATCCTATTGATATGCTAGGCAGCATGCAGGGAGGTTCAAGTTAAAAACAACAACAACAAAAAGACGAAAGGATTAAAGCAAAGAAAGAATTAAAGACAGAGCTGAAAAGCTAGCTCCCCCTTCCCCCAACTAATTTAATTTTTACTTTATTCAGAGTAATGGCAGGCTGGCCAATTCTAGACCTAATGAACACTCTTAACTGATAAAGCACACAGCTATGACTATTTTCTGGCCTACTCCCTATGTAATGAAGGAATGGAGTTTTTATTGAGTTGGAATTGGAAGTGCTTTCAAAAGTCACTAACTGGCTATGGTATTTTCTCTTTTCTATTTGACTGTATTTGAATTAAGAACATGCTGCTGTAATCCCACAACAAGGAGAAAGGTGCTGTATCTTTCTACCTGAGTCATCACCCTATGGTATGCAAGTACATGATCATGAGAAAGGCCTTGGGTCACTATCTTCCATCTTCTGTCTCTATCATCACTCTGTGGTATGAGAGTGCATAACTATGCTGTTGATTCTCTCTCAAATGTGTCTAGTCTTTCCTGTTATTGGTGAAAAAGTACTAGATTAGCGTGAGACTGTGTGGTTTTCTAAAGGTCAGTAGAGGAAGACAAGAGAGGGCTGAGAGCTAGAGTTGTCCAGACCAGAATTTTTGGTCAGCCAGTGTGGTGCTGAAGAGTGACCAGGACCTAATAGAGTGGGACATTGACCTTTTAAGGAAGATGTTGGGTCCTACAAGAAGAGATTTACATAGAAGCTATGATGCATTCAGAATTCAGTACTGGGTAGGGCAGAAGCTTTGCAGAAAAGTGTCTTTTTAAAATCTGTTTTAAGTTTGAGTTCACTCTTCCTAGGGACAAATGTTGTATAAGGGCCCAGGTGTCTTTATATGTTAGGGGTAGCTAGGTGGTATAGTGGATAGAGTCCCAGGCCTAAAATGAAGACGATTCATCTTTCTGAGTTCAAATCTAGCCTCAGCTATTTACTAATTGTGTGACTCTGGACAAGTACCATTGCCCTATTTGCCTCAGTTTCCTCAATTGTAAAATGAACTGGAGAAAGAAATGGTAAACCATTGCAGTACCTTTGCCAGGAAAACCACAAATGGGATAACAAAGAGTTGAATGTGACTGAAATGACTAAACAACAAAGTCTTTATATGTCAAAGGAAAATATTAGAACTGAGCTTGCTGTCTTCTCAATAAATATTCCTTTGAAAAACCTAATGAATACTAATTGGTTCAGTGATGCTGGGGTATAGATCACTGATGGGTGATAGTGGGGAGAATGTATGGGAATTGAGACAAATCATCATATAAGAATGGAAGTTTGGGGCAAAAGCATTAGAGGAAGACACACCTAGCCTCACGCTTCCACTCCCTAAGGCTATCCCTAGAATGTTGTGGAGGAGATATCATCTCCCTCTGAGGGACTTGACTCATTTGTGAAAGAGAGAGTTGGGCCATGTGGTGTCTGGGAACATGACTTTGTGTCAGGAAGGCCTGGATTTAAGTGCTACTTTGGACACATAATGACGGTTTGACCCTGAATAAGTTGCCTTAATGGCTTAGACAACCCTCTGAAAATTCTTTTATCAGAGTAGCAACTTCTCTGAATAGACAATGGTAGTTTCCTCAGTGGGAGTTCCCTGTGCCAATGAAATCACAGGTCTCTCAAAAAAACCCCAAATAAACATAAAGTGTTACTGATGCCTTTTGCTTTTGCATTGCATATCACCTTGATTTCTGAAAATACTTCTCCCCAGGCTCCATTCTTTGACTTTTCCCTTGTGGTGAATTAAAAAAAAATCAGCCAAACTGATAAATCAACTGTGCCTGAAACCCTAAGAAACCTTTCTTCATGCCCATTTTCCCATACCTCATTAACAAAAGATCCTCTCATTTTACAAGATGAAGAAACTGAGGTCCAGAGAAATGACATGTTTTGCCCATGGTCTCCTTGGAACTTTAGAAGGAAAACTGGATTCTAATCTCATATCATCAGATTACAAATAGAGCATCTTTTCATTGTACTCCCACCCCCACCCCAGAAAGGAGGGGAGAGACTGTGTTCAATTCTTCTACCTGACATACAGTAACTCCACAACTAAGGCAAATTATGTAATCTCACTAAGGACCTGAGAGACTAAATTAGAGAAGGGGGTCTATTCTGAATCAGCTGAAAACAATTTCTACATCAGGAGGTACAATGATGAAATCACGTGTCTATTTGGAACCAAATAAAAATGAAAAACAGGAGTAAAAAAAAAGCTGTGAATAAGAGGCAGATTACCATATGAGGCAGAGAAGTGATTTCTGTCATCCAACCATCAATTTGCAGTAAACCTCCCTAGATCATCCTTGTAACTGCATTCTAGGGTCCAGTACTGGTAATGAGTGCCAAGTTAAAATTAAGGGGATAACAAGCAAAAACCAACATGAAAAAATGCCATCTCTCCCAACGTGCAGTCAACCTGCAGCCTCATTCCTTGTTCCTGCCAAATAAATCTTAACTCTGGATTTAAAATGGGCTCGATAATTTCATGGCATCATGAGAGCCACAGGAAAGGAGATAATGAAGGTAAGTAAATCTGATGCTTCAGGGCATAAACTGATGTGCTAGAGTGTTCCAGGAGAGGCTGCTTATAGGGCAGCCAGCTAACATACAGGCCATCCAAACTGGATGGAGATAAAATCTGACGTCTGCCACCAGTGGCTTTCTCTTTGTGTTCCTAACTTGTCTTTCAGGCACAATATGGATACTTAGACATTTCAGAGCAATGACCTTTGGGCATCTGGATGACCATTGAAGGTCACACCATGCAAATATGTGGCTAGAAATTATTCATTATCCAAATGAATAACACCAGGCTCCCACACCAATCTTATAGAGGACAAAGTAAAGGCCCTCTGCTGTCAACGGCCATGGGTTTTGAACCAAAATGCTTCTTTTTGGTCAGCTAGTCTAATATCCTTATTTTTCAGAGGAGGGAAATCCCAGTGAGAGGAAGTACCCTGCCCAAAGTCACACAGATAGGAAACAGAAGTTCTGTGATTTGAACCTTGGTCTTCTGGTTCCAAATTCTGTGCTTCTCTCACTATGCCTCCTTCTGATTCCCCCATATGATAGCCTTACCCCTACCCCCCAATCATTTTATATTTATTTTTATCTACTTTTTTCTCATCATGGTCATTCATGTTAATGTTATTTCCCTCTAGTGGAATACAAATTCCTCCAGGGCACGGAATGTTTTCATTTTTTTTGTTTTATGTATCCCTAGAGAATTGCATATTGTAGAAGCTTAAGAACTACATTGAATTGGCTTGTCTTATACTGATTTCTCCATTCACAGAATCTATCCTTGTGAAAACACAAGGGTGTTTTACCAGGCTCTCTCCACCACATATAATTTGGGGGAATTGATAAGGAGACAGAAGGATATGGATTTAGAGTCAGCAAGATTGGCAAAATCACATTCACATACAATTCTAAGACACTTTCCCAAAGAAATTAATTAGGACTTCACAAAATAGGATATGCACAATTTCTAAAAACAACGAAAAGAAATTTGGGAAGATGAAATATTATTATTTCTCTTTCCCTCTCTTATTCCAAATTCCCCTTTCATTTCTTCATACTTATATCAGATGATGTTTGTCAACTGAACATCAGCTTTACTTTTGGGTTGGATAATTGCATGGAGTGAAAATCCATTCACTAAGTTTATTGCATTACCTCCCCTTCCCCCAACAAAACAAAAACCAATGTGACTCCATAGAGAGACAACTCATTACCTCACAGATTTCTATTGAGCATATCCCTAATAGATAATGAAAATTTCCATGAAAGCTGAAGCCACTTGTGGCCAATCACTCCAAATTAATATCACTATTTATTTCAACTTAAAAAATAATCTTTTGTGTGTGTGTGTATCAATTCATGTACATTTCTAGAATTTGGCAGCAGAATATAAATAAATAAATGCATTTAATTAAACCATCTGGCCCAGACAATGGTTCAGTATAATACATTTCCAGGGCCACACTCAAAGTTATACTCAGGGGCATAGGTAGGTTTCCATAGAGAAAGGTTTCTAATATAAGCTTATGTGGGGAACAGATGTTCATTCCTGCTGTTTGATGGTGACATCTGAAAATCTTCCTTCTGTCTCAAAGAGAGATATCCAAGGGTAGAGCCAGGGTCTCTTTTTATCAGAAAGAGTAACAAGTCATCTTACAGAAAAAATACATTATTAATCAAATTCTGATTCAAGCAAAGAAAACTTTTCTAATCTGTTTACCAGAGAATTCCCAATTGCCCTTTCTAACTCCTGTTGTTCTTTCCCAGGCTACCCCTAGAACAGTTGTTGAAGTGATTAAGGGCCAGGGAGAGAGAGATGGTTCAGTTGGGGAGGAAAGGAAAGGGATGGAGCAAAAAACTGACTTAGTGAATGACATTAAGTGAGATTTTTTTTCAAGTGGCCTCTGAAGTGTTATGTGGGTCTGAATTCTGCCCTTGATGAGAAGCTGAAAATGCCATCACACCCCTGACAGTACTACAGTGATCAGAAAATTCTGCTTTGGCAGCTACTAGTTCTTTATATCCCCATATAATCTAATCCAATGAGCAATTATTAAGCATATATGTGATTATTAAACAATTCATATATGGGATTGCCAAAAAAAAACCCAAAGCAACAAACCTACTCCCTACTCCGTATATTTAAGGAAACTTTATTGATTTGAGTAGATGCAATATGGATTCATAAATTCATAACTTCAGAGCTGGAGGGATGCTTGAGGTTATTTAGTCCAATTTTCTTATTTTATTGATCAGGAGACTGAGATCCAGAGAAATTAAATGACTGGTCCCAGTTAACACACGGAATAAAAGACAAAACTGGAATTCAATCTCAGGTCCTCTATCTGCCAATCTGACATCTTTTTACTGAACCACACTCTCTCATATTTGAGTAGATATGAAAAGATAAAATCTGAGAGAAGAGAAATAATGAAATACTTAGGAGACCAGGAAAGGATTCCAGGGAGAAGACATGTAAACTGGGTGTTGAAAGGAGGTAAGGCTTCTACATGTAGAGAAGAGAAAGGAACATATAATGGACATTGGGGTGAACTGGAACTGGACAGTTCATGCATGAGGCAAGAGCTAGAAATGTAGAATTGGGAAAGCAGTAACTAGGTCAGTTTGGCTGAAAGGTAAAACGTGTAAAGGGGAAAATATTATGATAGAATCATGAAAAAGTAGGCACAAGGCAGACTGGAGCTGAGATGTTTCTATCTCACCTAGCCCAATTTTGTTCCTTTCCCACCTCTCTAATCAAGCTCTTTTTCAATTTTCTCCAGTTTTATGATATTAGGTGCATCATATTTGTAATATAGTGTATTTGGTTCTTTAACAAGTTTTTAAAATCACTGTGTAAATGTCACCAAAAATGCAAATTCTCCTACAAATATGGAAGTTGTCCTATGTGTTACTGTTATTGGGATGTCCAATGCCTAATTTTAATAGATACTGTTTCCTAGTGTTAATCATTATAGAAAGTTACTAAGCCACATGATGGATAATTAAACTCCTCTCCATTTATCAATTCATTTATACCACATAAGCATGGATGCTGACTCAATGAGCTATTTATAACGAGGTTACAAAATTCTCTTCAGCAATATCTGAGCAATCCCATGCATCAAAGACACCGGAGTGCGGCAGAGAGATAGCTTTGCCATTCAAGGATGTGGGTTTAAGTCTCCTGTTCAATGAACTCCATTGGATCCTATTACTTCCAGGACCAAATTAAAACTCCCTTGTTTGACATTTCAAGACCTTCACAACCTGACTCCAACTTATCTCCCCAACTACAGCTCATTCAGACTCTTTAGTCTAGACTAACTGGCTATAGTTATACTTTACATATGGCATTCTACCTCTCATTTCTATGTCTTTCCATTGACTTTCTCATCCTGTCTAGAATGTACTTTCTCTTTATCCTCTGCCTCTTAAAATCCCTAGTTTCCTTTGAAGGTCAGCTCAAGCACATCCTTCTAAGTGACTGAGTGACCACCTGACCCAAATGGTCAGTCAGCTCGATAACCACCTTTCCTAATGCACCTAGTTTTTAGTGCCTTCAAGCATCCCCAAAAGATATTGTCTTTAATTTACTTCAATATATGTGAATGCCATCTCCTCAGATGGATTATAAGGCAGATAAAAATTCATTTCTACTTTTTTATCCTAGCACCAGGAGCACAACAGATATTTAACAACTCATTGATTGGTTATTAATTACTGGTTCCAAATCTTCCATGTAAGATCCTGTGTGATCTTAGAAAAGTAGTTTTACCATTCACTAACTCTACCTACCAATCTGGCATCTTTTTATTGAACCACACTGCCTCATATTCAAGTAGATGTGAAAAGATAAAATCTGAGAGAAGAGAAAGAAAATGAAGTACTTAGGAGACCAGGAAAGGATTCCATGTTCTATATCTATGTAATGAAATCATAAGATGGGATGACCTCCAAGGATGAGTACATTTCTAACTCTATGATTCTTTGAATTGATCTTAATTTGAGAAGCCATCCTTTCATAAGGCTGAGAACTGACCTTGATTACATTGTGAACAGAGATGGGGACCTCTGTTCTAGACTTAGAGTGGTCATCCTACAAGAAAATAATAATAAATTCAATTACTTTCACAAATCTATACTTAGTGTCTAATATGTACAAAGTATTATACTAGAATCCAGAGGCACAAAGTTGAAAAATTAACAAACAACTTTGTTCCTGCACTCTAGGAGTTTACAATCTAGGGAGGATATTCATACACAAATAAAGAAAAAATAAGGAGAAGGTAAACATGGAAAAGAAATCATAAGGAACTCATCAAAGTTGAACTATTTACATGCCAACATGAAAAAATGATAATTGTTACTTATGAAACTTTTCTCAGTATGAGGACAGGTGAAAGGAATACAAAGGTATATATATATACACAGATGTATATATGTATACATATATGTATATATGTGTTTTATATATATATATACATATATACACACACACACATATGAATACATATCTGAGTATGTGTATATATGGGTACATAGAGGGCACAGTATCAATTGAATGGCATTTAAAAAGTGAAATTCTGAGGTAGCCAAGGATTGGGATGAGGGGAGACAGGAAGAGACAGAATGGGGTTGATTGTGTCATGTGGAAAAGGCTAGGGATAATTGTTACAATGGAGGAAAGAACAGGAAGGCAAAGGGGAATGCATCAATCTTACTCTCATTGAATTTAGCTTAGGGATGGAATGATATACACTCTAAATTGGGTATCTTGCCACAAAGGAGAGTAGGGGGGATGGGGATGAGAGGTGGGATGATGGAGGCGAGGGGAGGATGGGGGAGGAGGGATGCTGGAAGCACACACTTCTGTAAAGGGTCAGGGACAGGGTAGAGAATAGAACAAGGCGGGGCAGGATAGGAAGGAGGGACATATAATCAGTCTCTCACAATATGTCCATTGTGGAGATGCTCTGTGTAACTTCATATGTACAGCCTGTATTGAATTGCTTGTCCTTCCAGTGGGGATGAGAGACAAGGGAGGAAGGGAAAGAATCTAGAATTTAAAGTTCTATAATCAAATGTTAAATATA
>CM053601.1:173246362-173286646 GCA_028646575.1 Pseudocheirus occidentalis | reverse complement strand
AAAAAAAAGAAAGAGACAGAAAGATACATTTTGGGGATGGAGAGTCTATGTTTACACATTAAATTAAGTGCCTGCCTCACTTAATACATAACTTTGTGACCTTAGGTCACTTGACCTTTCTGTGCCTCAGTTTCTTCATTTATATAATGGGAGCTATAACAGCACCTACTTTATGAGGTTGTTGTGAAGGTCAAATGAGTTAACATATAAAGTACTTTGAAAAATGTTTAAGTCCTATATAAATGCTATTTATTATTATCTTTTTTGGTAGTGGTATGGTCAACATCATTCAGAACATTCCAATCGTGCAAAGGGAGAAGTTAAGCAGTGTGTGTGTGTGCGTGTGTGTGTATGTGTGTGTATGTGCGTGTGTAGTATATGTATATATATGTATATATATATATATGGTCGGATATGCATATGTATACACACATATATATGCATATGTGTATGTGTGTGTATTATGAGGTTGTATCTACACCTGCTAAATGTGGTGTGAGAACTCAAATAATCCCCAAATACAGGTCTGAAATAATTTTTGTAAGAAATATTCAGATAATTGAGGGGAAAGTGCTGCTCAGGTAGTGGGGGAGTTAGCACGTAAGTTGTCTCTATAATTTACCTTTGTTCTCCACTTTTCTTTACACTGAATGTATAGAAACAAACGAAACAAGTTATAATTTGAATACCACTTTACATATGGATAGGATTTAAGTGGTTATTAAGTGCTTTTCATATATCACGTTTGATCTTCAAAATACCCTGTGAAGGAGGCAGAGAAGCGAGGCATTGTTTTCTTCACTTTAATGATGAGAATTCTTAGACTTTAATAAATTCAGTGACCTGACCAGACACACCCTTGTGAGAAAGAGGAGACAGGACTCTTCCCTAATTGTTCTGATGGACATAATTCCCTTTTCCTCTCTCTAGTTGTCCTAAAAACTACTGCACTGCTTGTGGAATGAATGAACCAACATTCTACTCTTGTGGTTGGTATGTATTAAATGAAAGAGAAAGACATACAGGAAATTCTCATTAGTGTTTCATTAATCTAGAGGGAAGGTAGCAGAGAAACCATCAGTGTGGTGTGGTGGGATGTGTGTGTGTGTGTGTGTGCGTGTGTGTGTGTGTGTGTGTGTGTGTGTGTGTGAGTGACTGTGATAAGCTGAAAACCTATAACGTCACCAATAAACCATGCCATTGGGAATTCCCAGCATCAACCTGAAAAAATAAAGTCATTGGCATGGGGTAGGGATAGCATACTCATGCTGGGGACAGCTAGGTGGTACAGAGACTAGAACATAGGGACTGGAATCAGGAAGACCTGAGTTCAAATCTAGCCTCAAACACTAGCTGTGTGACTCTGGGCAAGTCATCTAACCTCTGTTTGCTTTAGTCTCCTTATCTGTAAAATGGGGATAATAACACCATAGGGAAGCTAGGTGGCGCCATAGTGCACAGAGTGCCAGGCCTGAAGTCCAGATGACTCATCTTGCTGATTACAAATCTGTCCTCAGACACTAATTAGCTGTGTGACCCTGGGCAAGTCACTTAACCTTGTTTGACTCAGTTTCCTCATCTGTCAAATGAGCTGGAAGAGAAAATGGAAAACTACTCCAGTATCTTTGCTATGAAAACCCCAAATAGAATAAAAGGAAAAAAAAAAGGATTTAGACATGACCCAAAAATCCCAACCACCTCCCAGTGTTATTTTAAGGGTCAAATGAAATAATAATTGTAAGGTGCTTAGCACAGTGGATGCCGTGTAGTAAGCCCTATATAAATGTTAGCTATTACTATTAGAGATTGGTTTATTCCAGTAACGCTTTAATACCCACTATCCAACCTGAGAGCAAGTGCCTAAGGGATAGATGAGTCACAGGATGGATGCGTTCTGAGAAGTCAGGGAATTCGACAACAGCGTTCATTCCTATGTGCCAGGAACTGTGCAGAGTGATGGGGGACCCAAGAAGACTACAATGGGATAGACAGGGATGGGAAGAGATCAGAACCCTGGGGCCCCTGGAGCTTTCCCTGGCCTCACCAGCTGCTCATTGTGGCCCACCCTGTACCGCACGCTGTACTCTGTTTTCACACTGTCTGATGCCCTTGGATCTTATATTCAGAAATGGAAGGGAACTTCCAGGTCTTCTCGTCCAAGTCCCTCTTTTTAGAATTGAGGAAACTGAGTCCTGGAGAGCCTAAGAGAAGTGGTCCAGGCTGTAAATATGCATGCATACATGTAAACACACATACACAGACCCATGTGCATACACATGCACACATATAGGCCTACACATACATACATGCATATGTTAGGAGATCTGGGACTTGAACCCACACACTAGTAATCCAAGCAACAGCTCTTCCTTCCCCCTGCTTATTTCAATATTTCAAAGATCTATGATTTCCTTAGTGTAGAGCCTTCCTCTGGTGATGCCATCTTTTCTATAATAGGCGGGCTTCCCAGAATTGCAGAATTAAAAAAGACCTACAGGGCCATCTAGTCCAACCCATGGTAACCCCTCTTCCCCCCCCAACATTACTGAGCATCACCCACCCTGCAAAGCGGGCCTCCAGCCTCTCTGGCTAAGGCAGCTCCTCTCATTTTTAATCACTTTTATTGTTAGAAAGTTTGTTTTGTTTGTTGTTGTTTTTTATTTCTTTTTTTCTTCCCTAATATCAAGCCTAAATTTACTTCTTGGCAATGACTACCCCTCTTTTACTTATGCCCTGTGGGACTGAACAAAATAGATTTTATCCCTCCTTTTTCCATGTAACAGCTTTTCAAACAGTGAAAGACAGTTATCACTTCCCATCTTTCCACCCCACCCCCTAGCTTTCACATCTCCAAGACAAGTACCCCCGATTCCTTAAAACAAACCCCATGTATAATAGACTCTAGGCCCTTTATCATTTTGATTGCCCTTCTCTGTATGTTCTTTTTAATACCCTTCAATTTTTAAAATCGATTTATTTTTTTAAATTAGTATTTTTCACTTA
Organism: Pseudocheirus occidentalis; assembly: GCA_028646575.1. NCBI lineage: Eukaryota > Metazoa > Chordata > Mammalia > Diprotodontia > Pseudocheiridae > Pseudocheirus > Pseudocheirus occidentalis. The sequence goes on along the minus strand of CM053601.1, from coordinate 173,283,643 downwards.
ACCAAAGTGCATTTTTCTGCCATCCCTACCTCCCCCATTATTGAAAAAAGAAAGGAAAAAAACCTTCAACAAATATGTCAAATATATAATATAAATACAAAATAAGAGCCAAAACAAATCCCCACATTGCCCGTGTCTGACGAATGTATGAATCATTCTACACCTTGAATCCATTACTTGTCTGGCAGGAGGCGGGCAGCAAGCTTTCATCACTGTTTGCAATGCCCTTCTTAAGGGTTGATCCGATAGTAAGATACTGAAACAGTGAGCTAATCACAGGATCGTGGTAATCACGGGATTGTTGTGGGAGTCAAATGAGATAATATATGTAATTCGGAAGCTTTAGAAGCTTCCAAAAAAAAACATATACAATTTTAAATCCTAGCTAGGGATCGTGGAATCCCGGTAATCATAGGATTGCTGTGGGGATCAAATTTGGATAATATGTATATTTCATAAGTTTAAAGCACTATGTGAATGGCAGCTATTATAATTGTTCAAAACCAGCCCTAGCCTTTAGTGGATACTTATATGTCCTTGGCAAATTACCTAACTTCTTTCTTTTACCTTTCTTTGTGTGATTAACACAATGCTTGACACATAGTAGGCACTTAAATGTCTATTGACTGTTGAGCTAATGATCTCTAAAGTCCCTTCTGTCTCTGGAATCAAACAGTTCAATGATGTTATCAGCCAATATTTCTTTTCTGGCTCTTCCTTGTTGAAAAGTGTCATCATTTATTTGTCCTGGAAATGTGTAGATCAATAGCGTTCCCCTGCATCTCTTACACTAAGCAGCTCATGTCTTTTTCATTGCTCTGTAGTATTCAGAGTAACTTTTAATAAAAAAATGGGGGGGGGGATATTCCATCCTACTATGCAAATCATGTAACACCATTACCAAAGATAAATTGTGTGCAAAAAAAGATGGTCTTTAAGAGATGCATAGCTGGGAAAGAGGCTAGGCTGATCATGCAGAGAGAGCAAGGGACAACAGATGGACAGTACCTGGGCTGCACGGTCACCTACATAATGTTGAGAGGCCTCAGCATGTTGGATGGATCCTTTTGGAGGGTTTAGGGAACATAAGCAAGTGTTAAATCAGTTTAAAAATGTGGGATGGGAAAAGGGGGAGGGTTGGTTCTACACCACGGGAGGAAGCAATAGTATCATCGAGATCAAAGATTTGCTGAAGTGGTTGTCTGTCTGTCTGTCTGTACAAATGGATGATTATGGAGTTTGGACATGATATTTCATTAGTGTGGTGAAGGCTTTGTTTGAAAACTCCCTTAACATATAGAGATTGCCAGTGCATCTATAACTTATAAGTTTAGACAATCTAGTCATGTAGAGATACAACGATGTTAAATGACTTGTCCAGGGTCACAGTTCCAGTATATGTCAAAGGCAGAACCTGAGCTGAAGATTTCCTGAATTCAAGACTCTTATGTCTCTTATGTTCATGGCATTTCTTTCTCTCTCTCTCTCTCTCTCTCTCTCTCTCTCTCTCTCTCTCTCTCTCTCTTTAGAAGATATATGTGGTATATGTGTATATATGTATACACACATATATAAATATACATATATACATATACAGAGAGAGAGAGAGAGAGAGGAAGAGAGAGAGAGAGATTAATGAGCAAATGCTAACTTGGAGAGCATAGAGCAGTCTTGTATGGATAGATGAATGGATACATGGTCAGAACATGATAATGCATTGGTTTGGTGAAGTCTCTGTTTGAAAAATCCTTCTACTGTTGCAGATTGCCAATTTGCCTGTGACATAGAGTTCGACAATTCAATCATTTGGAGACACATTGAAGTTAAGTGACTTGTTCAGGGGTCACTAGAAGTAAGAACTGAGTGGAAACCAGAACCAAGGTGATACACAATGAATTAAGCAAGCCAGGAGAACCTAAACAGTCTAGGCACAGGAGAAAAACAAATAAGAATTACACATCCTTTCCCAAGCTCTAAGCAGGGCTGCCCCTTCACATCCATACTGGTTACATTCACCCACATTGCTCTTCCTGTCAAAATGGCAGACATACACAGCAGCATTCTGAAGGAAATATTTGTTTTCCCTGGAGAACTGGATCCTCCATAAAGGCATTCCCTCCTGTTTATATTTAGCCCTTTGAGAAATTGGCAAGTGTCAATTGGGATTCCTTGGATACATTTGCCCCCCAAACTAGAAACGCCTACCTACTCTGGCCCCAAATTCCACCCTAATATTCTTTAGAACCTTTCCAAATATCAGCCTGTCTGCAAAACCTCTAATAATTGAAATGTCAGCCATCCAGAGCCCATAAACATTTAGTTGTTGCTCAGACATGTCTAACTAACTCTTCGTGGCCCCATGGACCATTGGATGCCATGACATTCTTTTCTCTACGATCTCCCACAGTCTGTCCAAGCTTCTGTTTTGTTGCTTCCATGACGCTATCTATCCATCTCCATCTCTGTTGTTCCTTTCTCTTCTTGCCATCAATCTTTCTCCAAATTGGGGACTTTTTGCCAATGAATATTGTTTTCTCATTATGTAGCCAAAGTGTTGAAGCTTCAGTATTTGACCTTCTAGTGAACAGTCTGAATTAATTCCTTTAAATATTGACTGATTTGAACTCCTTGCTGCCCAAGGGACCCCATAAACACGCTCCTATGTAATGGCTTTTTTCTCATGCAATGTTGGTATAAAGCATAAAGGTATCTGTGGGGAAGCATGTATATCTTTTTGTCAATCTGAATCTGCTCATCTTCTCACCACTTGAAGATGTGCCGCTCTTCTGGACTTTTTTATACCCTGCTTCCACCAGAGAGTGGGGGGAGTACCTGCTGAATGCTGGAACAAGACAAAGACCACAAAAACACCAATGTGTGCCTTCTCTGGTGGGCTCTAAGACCATGTAGAAAGTTAGCTATAATCTTTCTAACTTCTCAGGCACTCTGCTAGAAAGTGTTCAAATTCATAGGCCTTTATTAAGTACCTACTCTGTGCCAGGCACTGTGTTAAACTCTTGGGAGATACTAATGTTGATCAACATTCCTTTACAGGAATTGTATTTTTTTTCTTTGTCTATAGTCAGTGTGTGTATATTTCTATGTGTACATGCACATACATGTGGTTGTATGTTTTATGTGGAAGAGGGCAAATCCATGGGCTCACACAGAATCTGATAACTTAAGTGTTTCTTTGTGACTATGGTAGAATCAGGTATGGGATCCCTAGACTCCATAGGCCTTGTTCACTGGGACCAGATCTGCAATCACTTAAGGAATAAGCATTTATTAAGTACCTACTGGTATTAGGCTCTTTTTTAGGCTCAAAATGAAATGGAGCCTGGTCTCAAGGACCTTGAGGGAGAGAAAAAAAAATATCTACAAAGTGAAAAGAAGGTAAGTCAGTTGGGGTAAGGCCACAGCACCTGGACTATCAGGAAAGATTTCAGTTAGAAGGTGTCTCCTGAGCAGAGTTTTGAGGGAAATAGGGTTTTCCAAAATGTAGGGGGAAGGTAGGAATGCATTCTTCATACATGGTATGGCAAATTCAAAAGCTTAGAGATGGGAGGTAGAGATCCTGGGTGAGGAACAGCAAATCCATTTGGCTGAATATAGAGTGTGGAGAGAAGAAAGATTCTCAATAAGGTTGAAGTGAATCATGAGGGCCAGGTGTGAATGGCTTTTGGCTCCTGGCCATCTTAAGAAGATTCAAGGTATCAAATTAGCATAATCTTCCAGGCCCAACAAATTCTGCAGCATTTATTTGCTTTAACATATTTGCGAAATATTTTTATCAAATATTTATCTGCAAGATCTATCTAATAGGGACACATCCTCTAGTTCACCTTGCATTGAGGGTTAAATAATGCTTTGTTTTTATTTATCTCATTTTTGAATTTAATGAGTTTATTTTGTATCCCAAATAATAGCCTTCTCCCTCTTTTAAAATTAAAATGCAAGTCAAAAATGGGCACTGAATCTATCTACAAATACAGATTTTTGCTTCTTATATGAACCTGGTCCAGGATCCCCAGACTTTTCTTGGGTCAACCTATCGCTCTGCACTTCTAAGCACTTTTCCTACACCTTAAGGAGATATCTCTTTTTCTGAAAACTGGTGACAAAGAAACTTCATTTGAACCTCAGAAAAGCTCTAATCAAATTTTCTCAGGATACTGAACCTCGGTAGGTAGCAAGGCCTCATATGAAACCAATGTTTTCACATAACGAGTGCAGTAAGCTTTTCCCTTTCAATTTAAAGAGTTTTGTTTTCTGTATATTCATGAGTCCAAGGGTCAGAAGGGATCTCAGGGATCTCAGACTGTCTAGTAAACCCCTACCTGGCTTCAGGAACTGTCAGACTGTCCAGTAAACCCCTACTTGGCTTTGGGAACTGTCAGACTGTCCGCTCCTAGCTCATCTAAACAGTCCTCAAAAAGAACTACTGGATTAACAATAGAAATGGGGCCATATTACTATAGATTTAAAATGGAAAGGGACTTGACATGTCCTCTATACCAACCTGCTCGTTTGACAGATGCATAATCTGAGGTCTTGAGAGGTGAGATATTTGGGCTAAGGATATATAAGAGATAGAGTGAGATTTGGAACCTGGTACCTCTGACTCCACAGTCAGCAATCTGGCCACCATACCACATTCCTCTTCCAGCCTGTAGCTTGCAAGGTTTCTTTTAGGAACATTCCAACTTCGTGCTGCTTGCCAGCTCCAAACACTGTTTTAAATTTATTTTTTAAGAAAAAGACCAATCATCAAGCAAATTCAGGGTCAGAAGGTTTCTACTAGGGCTTGATTTTATTACATGGTGAGTTCTCATGTTCAGAAACCCAACAAATAACTTCACAGTGTCAAAATCAATTCCCTAGCAAGTCTCTGTTTAAATCATTTCTTTTTGGCCATCTTTCTGCTTGGATATTTTTTCTTCTTTCTTTTCATGTAGCTGTCTGGCACATGTTAAGAGGATGATATTTATCAGTATTCTGAGAAGTTTGGAAGATGATGAAAATAAGCAAAAAATGTGTTTTTGTGTATATGTGTTTTTTGTGTGTGTCTCTGTGTGTGTCTTGATATTTTTAAGATGAGCAGGGAGCAAGATCATTTTTTTGTTGTTTGTTTTAACCTAACTTTGTTTAAAACCTTGTTTTAACACATGATTATATACCTTAAATTTCTCTGGTTGATGAAATCAGAGCCTGAAATCAGGAAGACCTGAGTTCAAATCCTGCCTCAAACACTTATTTGTGGTGTGAGCCTGGGAAAATTACTTTACCTCTGCTTGCCTCAGTCGCTCCAACTGTAAACATGGGCATAATGAGTGAACTCTACAAATATTGACCGATTTGATTCTCACAACGACCCTGGCAGGTAGGTACTATTACTATCTGCATTTTACAGCTAAGGGGATGCAGGCAGATAGTTTCTTATTGCCCAGGGTCACACAGGTAGCAAGTATTTAAGGTCATTTTTGAATACAGGTTTTTCTCACTCCTAGACCACTTTTCCCATTGTGTCAATTAGCTGCTTCTGTAGCACTCTTATCTACTTCTAACAACCCAATCTTTAAAAAAAAAATCAGATGAACAAACAAAAGAAACCCACATATATTAAGTGTCTACTCTATACAAAGTCCTGCTTAAGCTAGGAATAAAAAGAGCAAACCCCACCTGAAATCTAATAATGTTATCACTCCATAAGACTGCTAGGTGGCGCCATAGTGCAGAGAGCCCTGGACCCGGAGTTAGGAAAACCAAGTTCAAATCTGGCTTCAGACACTGAGTAGCTGTGTGATTGCAGGCGAGTCACTTCACCACAATTTGCCTCTTTTTTAAACTGCAAATTCTGTATAACCACAGCACCTACTTCCTAGGGTTGCGGTCAGGTTCAAATGAGGTAATATTGGTAAAGCACTTGGCACAGTGCCTAATAGGCGCTTCCCTTTCAAGGGAACTTTATTCATATTCAGATGGTAGATTTAAGGTTTGCAGAGTATTTTATGTGTACTACAATTCTTGGTTCTTATAACGGCCTCATGGAGTCCATAGTACTATTCTCTCCATCTTACAAATGATGCAGCCTGAGAGAGAACAGTATGTTGCTCAGATCAACGTCCCAGCAAGGATTTTAAAGTCTCTCTTTCATTAGAGGATTAGTTACCCTCACTAGGGGACAGTCAGTTCCCATGAGCTAAGCCTTGAACGGAGTTATAGATTCTTCTGTCTTGTAAGAAGTGAGATGCTTCATTGTTATAATGACCACAGGCATTCAATGATCAGATTTAGAACTAATAGGGAATTTGGAAGTATTAAGTGTGATCTTCTCCTCCCCCATTTTTACAGATGAATGCGTTGAATCTTAGAGAGGGGGAAAGACTTGCCTAAGGTCATAGAAGTAGAAGGTAGGCGAGTAAGAGGTTTAAACTCAAGTCCTTTGACTCCAGACAGAGTGTTCTTTCCAGCCTCCCACACTTCATAAAGTCTTCTCTTTATGGAAAAGAAACTCCTTATGAAATTTATGTGGCCATCAAAAATTTGTCTGTTTTCTTCCCAAGTCAGTCATTTAGATTCTGTGTTCTAGCATAGTGGGCAATTATCAAACAGGACTCAAACAATGCCATCAAAGGAACCATTTGTGACCAAGTTGGTCTATTGACCATGAATGCTATGAACAAGTATATTTAGCATCGTCTCAAGTTACACCTACATGTGTAACTGTGTGTATAGTCAGTCATGCACCAATAATCAACAATCACCACAGCCACAAAATAAAAATAACAACAAAAAACAAATTCCTAAACTACTCTGGATTCAGAAAAAAGCATCACAGTAGAACTGAGTTAAATAAATATTTTCTCCAGTATTTCACTTATCCACTGGCTGTCCTAGCATTAGAATACTTAATTTCCTTCAAAACAGTTCAAGCAGTACCTCTTACATGAGCCTTTCCTGATCTTCCTCACCCCCCAGCTGCTGGTACCCCAACCCTCTCCACATTCCTTCCTATCTGTTCAGATACATTTTTTTTGTATACACTTATATATGTGTATGTTGTCTCCTCTATCATATTGTTAACTCTGTTTTCTTTCATCTGTATTTTCCAGAGCTTGGCATATTATAGGTAATTGATAAATGTTTATTGATTAATTCAGTGCTCACACAGCTTTCCTTTAGCAATAATGGTTCTCCTTAGATCTCCTGTGACCAAGAGGTACTATACAGTAGCAGTAGGAGAAGAAAGAGCCGGCTTTGGGATCAAGGAGAGATGGGCTCAGATTCTGTCTTGTCTGTATACCAGCTGTTCAGTCACAGGCTATTTCTTAACCTCTCAGTGCCCGAGGCAAATTTCTAGCATTTAGAGGCAGGATGGTAAGGGGGTAAGTGAATGGATTCATTGACTGGGAAATGAAGGAATTGGCCCAAATGGTCTGAAGGTCTCTACCTGCTCTAGATCTGTGACTGACATTGGTGTGTTGGAACACTGGGAACTCTCACAATCTTTTAAATCCTCATGATGCCTGAGGAAATCTACTTCAGTCCCCTTGGTTAGCAAATGAAGACAGAGAGGACCAGTCAGTTGAAGTTCCCTGATGAAGGTCACATTGGTAATAAGTGTCAGAGGTAAGATGTCAACACAAGCGTAAGCTTCTTGAAGACTGTTTTTTGCCTTTCTTTGTATCCTGATGACTTGAAATTGTGCCTGGCAAATAGAAGGTGCTTAATAAATGCCTGTTACCTTAACTTGAACTGACATCTAGTGTGCAATTCAGTGCTCTTTTTGTTGTACTAGACTACCTTGTCAATAATGATAAAATTCAATAAGCACTTATTAAGTGCCTACTAAGTGCCAGGCACTGTGGCAAGGGGATAGAAAAGAGGTGAACGTCCCTGCCCTCAAGGAGTTTACTGTCTCACAAAATCATAGTTCTAGATCCTTTGCCATCTAAGAAAATCACAGCTCTAGATACCTTACAATCAAAGTCATGGTTCTAAATCTCTTACAGCCCAACAAAACCATAGTTCTAGGTCCCTTGCAGTCTAGCAAGATCATGGATCTAGGTCCCTTGAAAGCTAACAAAGCCGTAGTTCCATATCCCTTACAATCTAACAAAAGTGTGATTTTAGATCTCTTGCAATCAGAAAAATTATGGTTCCAGACCCCTTACAGTCTGACAAAATCCCTGTTCTAGATCTCTTACATGCTAGCAAGATTATAATTCCAGATCTCTTGCACTCTAAATAAATATAGTTATAGACTTCTTACAATATAAAAAAATCTTATTTTCAATCCTTACTTTCCCCTAAAAAGTCCCAAGTAGTAATCAATACACCACAACTCTCTGTTTAAAGGGAAGTCTGAATTACAATGAAGATGGGATAGTCACATGGCAAGAGTGAGGTCAATGAATGGCCTATGTGCTCCACAGGTATTCCTGTGGTGCTAATAGCAAATGTAAGGTGTCACTGGCATTTGGGGTAGATTTGCTTTGATGAACTCTTGGGGAAGAGAAGAGTTAACTGAGTCCCAAGTCATGGGCATTGCTAGAGGGAAGACCCATACTCTTAAAGTCCTAGATTTGTTTGAGTATCTGAGTATTTCACCATTATTTTCTCTTGTCAGCACATTAATCTGGTGAGATGGACAGAAGAAATTTTATTACACACTTTAGAAAAAGCAGTAAACTGAGTCACAAAGAAACTGAGACTTTCACCGAGTGATACTGGATCAACTCCTAAGTGACACCTGTTCTTTTCTACACTGGAGTGCTCACTCTTCTCATCTCTCCTTTGGGGAAATCTCAGTAATTTTTTAGTAAGTATACATGTATGGTTCTGCACATGCATTCAGATATCTTACCTTACCAAAGAGATTCTGATCTTCCCAATCTAGCCCAAGGCAGCATCGTTAGAAGTGGGGGCTTTTGCCGAAGAAGAGGCTCTCAGCGCCTACAGAAAACAACCATATAGACATCACCTTTGGTTTCCTGCTGCACTAATTAGAGAGAATTCAGGGATGCTGAGTTTGACATGAAGTGACAGAGATTCAGGGCACCAGCCACTCACCAGGCAGCTTAGTAACAATATCCAAGTAACAAAATGTTTCTCTCCTTCCTTCCCTCCCTCTTTCCTTCTCTCTCGTTCTGTCTGTCTTTCTCTATCTCTCTCCATGTCCACTGGCAGAGATGACACTTATTTCATAGCCCTGGTAACAGAGACATTTCTATGAGGATGTCAATTTGAGATATGTTCTTTCCCATAGTTTATCCCTCAGGTCATGAAATTGAATCAGCACAGGAACTAAATAGCCCACCTTTATCCTGCTGGATGCCCTGATGGTCAAGCAGCTCTGAGTGAAAATGTAATATTAACTGGTGTTTGATGATGGCAGATTGGGGCTCAAAGAAGATTGCTGGACCACTCGAGGGTCAGTGAGGGTTTGAATCATTCACCTATAGCTAGAGGTCAATTGCATTATTTAGGAACTTCACTTTAAGGGTATGATAGGAACCTTCCCTCTACTCTGCTCCTTAAATCTAGAAAAAAAGCCTGTGTCTGATATAACCAGAAAAGCTCACTCCCAACCAGGAGATTCCCACTTCCCTCAGCTCTCACTTCACATACACACACACACACACACACACACACACACACATTTACAAACACACACACGTATATGCAGAGCTTTGGCTTGTTTGACAATATTCCTAACATTCATTTCCTTCTTCTTTTCCTCCTTCCTTCCCTTTTTCCGTTCCTTCCTCCCTTCCTCCATCCCTCCCTCCCTTCCTTCCTTCCTTCTTTATTTCCTTTCTCCCTCCCTCCCTTCCATTAGTCTTTCTTTTTTATTTTCTATAGTTTTGTCAATATCTTTTTGCTTCTGTATGACAATAATTCCTGTATATGTAGGGTATGACTCTTCTTCTGCATAAGTCATTGTACACAGACTCCTAACCACATCCACTTAGAGTGGGTCTTGCCATCACTCTCTAAGTTATCTGTGATTTTTAGTTTTTGGAGATTCTGTTCTCCTTTTTCTCAGTCACATGCTTTCAGATATATAGGTTAACGTACATGCAAATAATAGTGATTGTTATGTGTTACATACTCTATCCTCTTTGTCTATATTTATCATACCCAAATTCACCAATGAATATGTGATCTCAGTGATGGGAATATTATCTCCAATAGAGCAGAACTTGACCTACATAGACCTCACTGTTATATAGGATTCTTGTTCATGTCCTCTTTGGAATTCACAAAGGTGGCCCATCTGAAATGCTGGGAGTGTTCTTAGCTTTCTACTGTTATTACATGGCTACCTCCTTGCCATCCCTTATGATCATTATCTGACCTGTTCATCTTTGCTCATGTATATTTTATTACAATACTTCCATGTTCATGAACTCTGAAATTCCTTTGTCTGATCATATCTTCTGTCATTTCACCTCCCCTCTGCCTTACAGCCCTGAATGCTGCTATTTGCCCTCTCCACAACCTCCAAATCCTTGACCCCTCAGTTCTTTACCAGTTCATCATGCCTGACTGGCTACTGTCTCCTCTCTTTCCCATCTTGATCTCTTACTAAACCAGTTCAACTCTACACGGTCCTCTTCTCTTGAATTACTTGTTCCCATTTAAAAAAAATATTTTATTTTTAATCCAAGGAATAAAACAAGCATTTTCATAACATAGTATGATTAAAAAGACCATTACACATAAAACTACAAATTTTCTATGTACAACTTGCTATTATTTTAAAATAGATAATAAAGTTATCATATATATTTATTTTTTAAATTTTTTTCCTTTTTTTCTTCTCTCCTCCTCCCCCTGCCCTCAAGAGGGAGACCATTAGACACACATAGACATATATACATATACACACATTATGGATATTTTTGAATATGTATGTAAAATTATTCTAAATATACTTCTATTATCAATTCTTTTTTCTGGATACAGATAGTGTCTTTCTTCATATGTCCTTTATTTTTAATTCATGTATCTGTAATAGTCAATATGACATAGCTGTTCATAAAATAATATTGCTTTGACTGTATATAATGTTCTCTTGGTTCTGCTCACTTTACTTTCCACCATGTTGTGCAAGTCTTCTGATACCTTTCTAAGATCACTGAGCTCATCATTTCTTACAGAGCAGTAGTTCCATCACAACTCTAACCACAACTTGTACAGCCTTTCCCCAGCTGAGGGTTGTCTTCATGATGTATCAACAATCTTGTCCAGCCAAGCCTCAATCCTGGATAACTACCGCTATCCTCTGCCTTGGCTCCTACTCATGTGTTGGTGAATGAAGCCAGAAAAAAGTCATGAAACCATGTTGACTAGGTCCACTATAAATTTATGAAATAATATTAATTGGACCCTCACTGAAGCAAGGCAAACCTTTTATAATTTATTGATAAATCACTTTCCAATTCAACACAGGTTTTTCTAAATCTCAGTTTTCCTCAGTCTCCCAAAATCTTTTCAGCTGGTAATCTCACCTCATATTTCACTGAAGGCTGAGGCTATTAACTGGGGGGCTCTCTCTTTTTTCTCCTTTGTTTCACTTTATCCAGATGTCTTCTGCCACTATCTCCTTCACCATTTTTCACATGAAGAGGAATGTCTCCTCCTTGTTAAAGCGAACCTTTCTACAAGCACAAGTAATCCCTTTCAACCCCATATTTCCCATTAGATTGACCTGGTAAGATTTGAATCCAGGTCTTCCTGATTCCAAGTACAAAACTCTATTGATTATATATCACAATGGCTCTATACACATACACACATCTTATACACACACACACACACACACACACACAGATTTACCTAGGTACCTAGATACAAACACTTATATTTACTTGCATGCATATGTAAATAAAAAATAAGTAGAAATATGTCTATATAAAAAATAAAAGCAATATATTCCCCAAGGTAAAATTATGTTTGGAGATTTAGAGTGTTGTTCTTCGTTTAGCTTATTTTTTTTTTGGAGGGCAGTTGGGATTATGTGACTTGCCCAAGGTTGCACGGCTAGTAAGTGTTAAGTATCTGAGGCCAGATTTGAACTCAGATCTTCCTGACTCCAGGGCCAGGGCTCTATTTGCTGCACCACCTAGCCACCCCTAGAGTGTTGTTCTTGATGAGAATTAAGGGGAAAAAAGGATAGTAGCAGAATATTGCCTATATCCAGAGTGTCTGTATATATCCAGGACCACAAATACTGGGAAGAAAAAAATTATCCAACGTGTTAAAAATAATATCAGCTATTGAAACTTTCTATTGTATGCTTATCTTTTGATATGCCTATCCCTTATCTTACCTTACTTAAAAATAAGCAGTGTGTTTTTCTTATTAATGGGTCCAGAGAAAGAATAATGCTTGGTCAGCACTTGCTGGCCGTGTTCTCACACTAACACTAGGATAGCCACCTGGTAGTTACCATTTTCAAAATCAGCTTCCTGTTATTGAGATGTTTATTTTGCTTTATTTCCATGTAGGAACAGGACTTGAGCAAACCTTCTCTATCTCACTCACTCTAGCATGAATTCTAGTTTGGGAGAATGAAGATGAAAAGAATAATAATACTTCTTATCAAGGAAAAGAAAACACATCATTGTCTTAAATTCTTTTCCTATTTAGAATCATAATTATTAGAGTTAGATAGGAACTAGTCAAACCCGAAAAATTTGGAGCATCGACTGACCCTTCTTAAATTAGGGCATCATCGAACCCTAAACTAGGGTCAGAACTGACACCTTAAAAGTGGGATGGGAATGGGAATGGGAATGAGAAAGGAAAGGCTATATCCTGAGTTGTAACCAGAGAACGTTAATCATGATTCTCTTCAGCTTAAGGTAGGAGGAGAACATCTAGTCAAACCTGCTCATTTTACAGTAGAGTAAACTGAGGCCCAAGAAGAGGATGTAATTTATGCAACGTCAAGCCAAGTGACGCCTGGAAGTTGCAGTTGGCAAAACAAACAGGAATGAACAAACAAAAACCCTGATTTTCAGGTCTAGTATTTTTCCAACAAGCTATCTACACTCCCATCAAGCATCCTTTCCCTTTCTTCCTCATAGCCTTCTCCCTCCCTTGTTTCTCCTCTTCTCAAATCCCTCCAATATAGGAGACTTTCCATACTTGCTTCTAGGTTACAAACTTCCAATTTTCTAGCTAATTGGTTATACTCTTGCTCTGATATCAGAGGTGGGGGAACAGTCAGCTTCCGTAAACTTTCATGATGTGCAGTGATGACAGATTTAGAAGTCCCACCCACCCAGCTGGCAAGAGTATGGGCATATATGTGTGCTAATTCTAGGAAGCAGCTCCCAATTTGGCCATCATAGACTTCCTCCTCCTACCTTAAGCTGAAGAGAATCATGATTAATGTTCTCTGGTTACAACTCAGGATATAGCCTTTCCTTTCTCATTCCCATCTCCATCCCACTTTCAAGGTGTCAGTTCTGACCCTGTTTTAGGGTTGTATGATGCCCTAATTTAAGAAGGGTAAGTTTGATGTCCCAAATTTTTTGGGAAGTGAATATTATCCTGGAGTCTTTACCTTGTTACCCCACCTTCCCCTTCATGCTTTCTTGGGTGCATCTAATGAAACCATATCATCTTTCTTTAAACGAAGATAGAAAAGAACATATTATCTTTGTCATCATCTGTCTCAAGTAGCTTGCATTCTGTCTGTCAGCAACAGACAATGCCAAGCTAGGACTAGCACTGATTCTTAATATCAAAAACCCAGTTTCCCATCCTTCCTATTTTTGCTTTCTGTACTTGGATCCTGATTTGGGAATTCAAATTCAAAATCCTCATTCTCTTCTTTAATATAATTTATTGGAGGAGACTGCCTCCTTACATTACCTTCCCCAACAACTAACTGGAACATGAAGTGCTGCCTTTGGATAAAGACTTAGGATTTAGTTGGAATGGATCTTACTGATAATGGAGCCCAATATCCCTTATTTTAGGCATTAGGAAGCAGAGGTCTAGAAAAGCTGAAGGACTTATCCAATTCCGTACTGATAGCAACTAGAGAAAAAAAATGTTTGACCTTAGATCATCTGACTTAGTAAAAGGCAGCATGATTGAACAGAATATGCATTGGTTTTGCAATCAAAGACCTTGGATTCAAATATCATCTTATACTAGCTGACTATCTTCAGATAAATTAATTGACATCTCTGGTCCTCCGTTCTTTACACATGAAATGAGAGGGTTCTGATAGATGATCTCCAGTTTAAAATCTATGATCTTTTTTTGTTCCAAATTAATGTATCTTCCTATTATACTGCAACCACCTTATCTCTAAGAAATACACATGGGCTAGAAACTTAAAAGAAAAGGACTGAAAAAAATGGGAGAATTTCTGAGTTTTACCATGAATTAATTTGGCATAATAATACCAAATATATTGTATTGTATTTGCATATTGTGTCTTAAGATTTGCATAGCACTTTACAAATATTCTCTTATCCTTACAACAATCCTGGAAGGTACATGTTATTATCTTCTTGAAAAAGAAAAGTAAACGAGGAAGCTGAGGTCCAGAGAGATTAATTGACTTACTCAGATTCTCACAACTACCAAATGTGTGAGGTCACATTCGAACTTGGATCTTCCTAGTTTGGTCCAGTGTTCTAACTAGTGCGCCATCTAGCTGCCTTTAATAAATTTCTTAATTTAAAAAATGTAGTTGTCACGGTCATCATCATAGTAGTAGTTGTAGAAGTAGTGATAAAATACTAATTCACTAGAATGGCCTTGGTTGGCAATCAAGTGAACTCAAACTGTCAAACACTTTGAGACTTTTCAAACTTGTGATAAATCAGTGAGAGGAATGATTCACAGACAGTCCATCTGTTCCATCTCCAACTCTTAAGTGTCAGGATAAGTAAAGAAAGCTACCTGCTTCACCTCCCCCCCCATGCCTGGAATTGTCTCCATCTTTATCCTACTTCCTAGCATCCTTCAAGGGCCAATAATATCCTGTCCTCTAGAAGAAGTCTTTTCTCCCCCTTAATTCCAGGGCCTTGAGATTATCTCCTTTATATCATATATATATATATGTATATATATATGTGTGTGTGTGTGTGTGTGTGCGTGTACACATATATATGTATATACACAGGTACATGTATATATGTATATGTATACACACATGTGTATGTATCACACACATACACAGACAGTGTATATATGTATGTGTATGTATGTATACACATACATATGTGTATATATGAAATACTCAGCTGTTTCTGTTTTGTCTCCTTCCTTAAATTATGAGTTCCTTGAGGGTAGAGACTGTTACTGGCTTTCCTTTGCATCCTCTGTGCTTAGCACAATACCTAGCACATAGTTGGGCAGCTAGGTGGCATAATGAATAGAGTGCTGGGCTGAAAGTCAGGAAGACTCATCTTCTTGAATTACAATCTGGCCTCAGACACTTACTAGCTGTGTGACCCTGGGCAAGTAATTTTAACTCCATTCGCCTCATTTTCCTCATCTGTGAAATGAACTGAAAAAGGAAACAGCAAACCAATCCCATATTTTTTTTTTCAAAAGAACACCCTAAATGGGCTCGTGAAAAGTGAGATGAGACTGAAAAGTAACTGAACCACAAGGACAACTAAAACAAAGTAGCTTATTAACACATTTTTGTTGACTGAATGACCTGTGTGGGGTTGAATTGCCTGTAGAAAATTCACAGGAAAATATGGGTAAGAGTTAAATAGTACAGGGAGGCACTGACATTTTTTCAGACTGCTCACATCAAAAGATCAGCATCCCATTGGAGTTTTGATAAAATCAAATTGGGTGAGTATGGAGACACCATCTCACTTAGCTACTTATATCTAGTTAGCCTATTTTTCTAGACTTGAAAACTCATTCAAATATCTGCCAACTGCCTCCCTCCAAAAAAAGAACCAGATTAGGAGCCAAAAAAAATCTAGAAAATAGGCCTATTATCAGAAGTATTTTTTCCCCTTATCTGAAGGTGCTGAGAAAGAATGTCCAGTTGGTATATGATGATAGAGAGGCTGGTTATGCAATTCTCATGCAAATTATAGTCCTCAAATCAATATAACATGCTTTAAATTTACATTAACATTTAAATTAATGAGAAACTCAATGTGAATTATGAAGCATTGAATGTTCAGGATTAGATCTCATCTTGCCAACTTGGAACTGATTCCACTGAATCACCTTCTCTATCTCATAAACAGTTTCTGGTCTTTATGTGTTTTCAATGCTAGTGAATTTCAGGCTCGCAAAAGGAGACATCTTGATTTCAGCAGGCAATGAAATATGCCTTACCCATCAAGGGCATATAAAATGCTGTATCACCTCTCTTCCTAAAGGGATGGCTTCCATGACTGATTTGTAGACAGAGATCTTTTCTTGCTAGGGAAGCTGATCTCCAATCTCTCTCTTGGAACTGATATGATGAAACCAGATGACATAAAGTGCCCATTATATAATTCCATGTGCATAGTACAGGGGGTAAAGAAAATAGAGACAAACAGCTCTTTTATACTGGAACCTCTGAGTTGAAAGACAAATGAGCGAATTTAAATTTCATTGCATGCCTGAATCTGGTCTTCCTCATCTCCAAAAACTGGCTATCCAGTCTTCAATTAAAAACCTCTTGTATTGTATTCCCATATACCTAATTCAGTGCCTGGCACATTAAAAACAAAACAAAACAAGACAAGACAAAAGAACAATTCTATTACCTCCAGAGGCATCCCAAGCCACTATTGCGTTTTGTCAATTAGTTAT
Source organism: Pseudocheirus occidentalis (assembly GCA_028646575.1). NCBI lineage: Eukaryota > Metazoa > Chordata > Mammalia > Diprotodontia > Pseudocheiridae > Pseudocheirus > Pseudocheirus occidentalis. The sequence continues at coordinate 173,266,831 of CM053601.1, read as the reverse complement.
GTCCAACTCTTTATGACCTCATTTGGGGTTTTCATGACAAAGATACTGGGGTGGTCTGCCATTTACTTCTCCATCTCATTTTACAGATGAGAAACTGAGGCAAATAGGGTTAAGAGACTTTTCCAGGGTGACACAACTAGTATCTCAGATCAGATGTAAACTGAAATCCTCCTGACTCCAGGGCTGGTGCTCTATCCACTGTGCCACCTTGCTGCCCTCAAGTCACTTTGGGATGGCTATAATTATTGCTAAGACTCCTCTTACATGAGATTAAATTTCCCTCTTTCAAATATTCTAAGTTGTACATTCTGCAGCCAAGTTGAATCCTTTTCCCACATTGTAACCATTTAAATTTTAGAAGATTATCATGATGTTCTCCATAAATATTATCTACTTCAGGCCCAGCATTCTCAGTTCCTTCAAATGATTCTTGTATGACATAACTTTCAGTCCTTTTATAAGCCTAGGAACAATCTTCTGGGTGCTGTTCCAAGTCTGAATAACTCCAGGATGAAAAAAAAAGAAAAAGAAAGTTACAGAGCAGTAGCCCAATTATAGTTTTAAATATCTAGAGCTTATTTTGACATAAAAAGAAAACTTGATCTTAGTCAATTGCCATCTATGGTAAATGAATAGGTCACTTTGTACATGGATATAGCTATATGATATTGAGGCATTTCAACTGGATAAACATATTATATCTTTTAATGTGTCTCATCACCAAATCCCAAATGACTAACAAACATTGGCAATTCTACCTCTGTAGCACGTTGCTATCTATCCTCTTCTGTCTATTCACACAATCTCTGTCAGGTCAGACTCCCATTACTTCTGTCCTGGACTATGCTGTGATAGCTTCCTAAGTGGTCTTCTTGCTTCCAGTCTCCTCTCTCTCCAATTGATCCTCTACTCAACTGCCAAATTAATATTTCTAAAACACAGAATTGACCATGACCCTTCTCTACTCCCAATTTTCAATGGCTTCTTATCATCTGTCATTTGAAATACAAAACCTCCGCCTCACACTTAATGCCTTTCAGAATCTGTTTCCCACTAACCTTTTATAGGCTTATTTGGCATTGATCGCCTTCATGAAATCTCTATTTTAGTCCAACTTCCTGCCAGACGTTTCATATAAATGGCACTTAATAGAAAGGAGAGAATATCGGATTTAGAGTCCAAAGAACTGGTTTCCAAGGCTAAGTTTAAAATTTACTAGCTATGTGGCTGTAGAATAATTTCTATATGGTTTGCTAGGTGGCAAAATAAATAGAGAATTGGCCCTGGAATCAGATGGATCTGAGTTCCAATGTGACTTCAGATACTTAACACTTTCTAGCCATGTGACCTTGGGCAAGTCACTTAACCCCAACTGCCATGCCCTCCCCCCCTCCAAAAAAAAGAATAGTTTCTATAATGGATGTAGCATTTCTTTCCCTTCTTACCTCCAAGTAATGTCAGGAGGAAGGTACCTTAAAATCTATAAAGCAGCAGAAAAAGGTGAACTGTCGCTATTATTGGTGCTTCTCCAGTATAAGTTGTATATCAAGTACTCATACATGCTTAGGATCCCTGTTGGGAAAACTAGCATTGGGCTTGGTTGCTGGAGGAGCTCTGCTTTGTTCTAATGGATAGCAGCAGCAGCAGCAGCAGCAGGGTGAATTCCCTGCTTCTGACCAAAATCAGAAGCAGCAATGATAATTTTCCCTTCTGTTTATCTGAACCTAATACAAAGTCCTTTGGAATGGGTATGACTTACTAGTCCACCACCTTTCATTAGAGGAGCACCTGGGACTGGAAGATTGGTGTTACAGATTTTCAGAGCTGGATCAATCTCAAAAGCTAGGCATGATTGTCTAATATAAAACTGAAAAGAAAACCCCATTGAAAAATACCTGGGAAGTGTATTTGCTTTGCTTAAACATATCCATTGAAGGATACCACTCACCTTCTAGATAATTCAAATTGTTAGGAAATCTGTTCATATGGAAACATTGGGTCATACATTGGGAACTCAAAGGATGTCTTGGGGATTCTGTGGTTCCTCTATTCTTTTATATTTTCTGTGTCTTCCTTATGGGCTTCATTTACTTGGGGTTTGTGTGGAAAGGGGGAGGGTTTTGACACTGATTATACACATTTCGCATTTATCTATATCCGATCATGTTGTCTTCCTTGACAGAACAAAAGTTCCTCCATTTTTAGCCTTATGTCCCCCTTACGTTGCACAGTTACTGGTACATAATAGGCACTTCATGAATGCTCATTGAGTGATTAATTGGTTGGTTGGTTGGTTGATATGGGTCCCCTAAGGATAGCACTGGGGAGCTGTCACTAGTCCTTTCTATATGGGATACTGAAAGAAATCAGAATGGTAAGTTGGGGTGAGGGAGGGGTCTTGGGGAAAGAAGGCTGGACCTGAATTTAGAGGGACCTATGTTTGAATTCCATCTATGACACTAACAGAGTGACCCTGGGCAAATCATTCAAACTCTATGCATCCTCATATTGGAGCTGATAGTGATACCATTTAACCATGCAAGATTGTGGCAAGGATCACGAATGACAAATGTTGGAGAAGATGTGGAAAAATTGGAACACTAATGCATTGTTGGTGGAGTTGTGAACTGCTTCAACCATTATGGAGAGCAGTCTGAGAACTATGCCCAAAGGGCTATAAATCATTGCATACCCTTTGACCCAGTAATACCACTTCTACGGTTGTATCCCAAAGAGATCATAGAAGTGGGAGGAAGACCTATATGTACAAAAATATTTATTGCAGCTCTCTTTGTGATGACAAAAAACTGGAAATTAAGGGGATGCCCATCAATTGGAGAATGGTTAAACACATTGTGGTATATGAATGTAATGGAATACTATTGAGTTATAAGAAATGAGGAGCAGATGGACTTCATATTCACCTGGAGAGGCTTATACAAACTGATGCTAAGTGAGAAGAGCAGAACCAGGAGAAATTTGTACAGAGACAGACACAATGTGTCTGTGACAACTAGCTTCAATAAATTGGACTGTTCTCAGTTGACTTATAAGACAGCTCTACAAGTCTCAGGATGAAAGGAGTTATCTACATTCAGAGAAAGATCTAGAAAGTACAGAGTTTAAATGGAGACTGAAGCAATCTACATGCTATTGTTCTTTTCCATGTTTGGTTTTGCTTCCTCTTTCCCAGCGTTCATTCCTAATTAATGCCCAATGTGAAAGTATTTGCAGATCCTATACTTGATTGCAAGCCACCATGGGGGTGGGGAGTAGGGAGAGAAGGGAGAAAATTTGAAAGTCAAGGGATTGTGGAACTGAATCTTGTAAACTAAAAGTAAATAAACAAATCAATTTTTAAAAATAAATGTCAACTTGCTTGATAGGCAGATTGAGGCAAGTATATAGAAAGTGGGATATTGTCAGGAAGACCTGCATTCTAGTCTCCCTCTCCTTGCTGGGTGACTCTAGGCAAGTCACTTAGGCTCTCTGATTCTCAGCTTTCTAATCCTTAGAACAGGAATCATAATACCTGTAATACCTACTGCTCAGGGTTACTGAGAAACTTAAATGATATAATGTAAGTAAAGTCTTTGGTGCACTTTAAAGTGATATATACAATAAAAATAATTATTATTATCACTCAAACCTGCTATCATAATTAGTGATGTAAAGATTACCCACACAGTACATTTTCTACCATTTCTATTATATGCCTGAACTGAGGCCAATAGTTTATATGACCTGAAACTGGCAGGGACACTTAAAATTATCTAGTTCAACTCCTTCATTTTGCAGTGTAGAAAGCTAGGATACAGAAGTTAATTGACTTGCCCAAGGTCATACAAGTAATACATAGCAAAGCCAGGGGAAGTACCCAGATCTCCTTGCTCTTCATCCAGTTATCTTTCTACTATAATAACTTCTCCCCCTTGCCCAACCCAATATATACAATACAGCCATGCCAGGCAGAGTTCCTAGGCACTTGATACATGAATAATCTCAATTACCTATACCCATTGTTCCAAATCCCTTGAATCATAATGACTTCCAAAGAAGTTGTATGCCCAAGGCCCATTCCCATTAAGGACAGGCATAACTATCAATGCCATATGACCATTCTTGGTCATCAATAAACAGAATATAAAGCTGCATGTTCACCATCAGCTCTGAACTCAGGGCATTGGTGATTTTCCACGTTAAATTAGAAAATGTTTATGCATGTTTGGACAACTTTTCCTGGAGAGAAAGAACCACATGAGTTATGACTATATCCTTGGGTGAAGAAAAAAAAATATGTGTGTGTGTGTGTTTGTGTGTGTGTTTGTGTGTGTGTGTTCTGAGGGATTCTTTGATGCTTGGTTGCTGTGGGCTCCTTTAACTTGTATGTTTAAAGTCATTAATAGAAAGTAATTACTTTAGCTCCAACCTTAATTAAGGAACACCTTCCATTCCGCTTTCATATTCCATCATCCTACCCCCCCCACCTCAATCTTTTCCTCCCATGGATACAACCCCCCCCCCCACAGAGATGTAAATATAGATATACATACACATATATGTACACACATATACATGCACACATATATGCATATGTATGTATGCATGTATGTATATGTATACACACATACAGTATCAACCCTTTAACTGAAATAGTGATCACATTTAGATAACTGAGTACACTGGCTATTACTTTAGACCATTTTTTGAGTTCTTTTCTGAAAAAGAAAGATTTAAATTATTTAGTATTTATTTCTGAAATATGCATATGACAGTGGAATTTATCTGTTCCATACTACGTATTTCTAATTATAGGTGGACTGGGTTTATTTTTAATAGCAGGAATAATTAATTCAATTCATTAAGCAAGGAAAAATTTTAAATGAAATTTATTAATGTTGACTTTTTTCCCATCTCCAATCCAACATCAGCTCGGATGCCAAAGGATATTCTTGAAGTACAGGTCTGATCACATACCCATCCCCTCTCCCCCCTTGCCCACCACTAAATGAACTAGAATGCAGAGGTTCTTATACTTGTGTGTATGCATGAGCATGAGTGTGAGTGTGAATGTGAGTGTGTGTGATGAGTTTTATTTAATTGACTACAGTGTATTCCAGATCATTAAAAAAAACCAACCCACAATTATACTGAAATATTGGATAATAATTCAATTACACTGAAATATATTATCAATATACTTTTAGGATGTTCAATTATCCCAGGATAAGAATCCTTAAGTCAGTAGCGTCTTGTTACTTCTAAGGTAAAGTACAAACTCCTGAGTTTAGAATCAGAAACCTTTCCCAAAATGTCATACATCATATCCCTTCATGAACTGGATGATCTGGTCAAATTAAAAGATGACAGTACTGAGACCAATGTGGACAAATTGTCTTGCAAGCCGACTCAGATATTAAGTGACAGATTAACAATTTAAAACAGTTCTCTGACTCCAAATATAGCATTCTGTGTATCTGTGAAGTCATAGACAGACTGGCCTTGAATAGATAGATGGAAAGAATGCCCACAATGACAAAAATCATAGACCCTTCACATATTTAAGTATGACCTTCATAATGTTTGACATTAGAATTAGTGAGAAATTATTGCTTTTCTTTGTCAAAAGGGAAGGTTCCTTCTGGAGCAGGTGGGGTGGGAAATGACTGTGATGTAAAGATAGAAGGTTTAAACAAGACTTATTTAAAATAATTTAAATAAAGAATTAGTGAGCTGATTCTAGAAACCTCCCCAACTTCTCTGGATGCAGCTACAACAAAAACATAATGAATCATTAGTATTACATGAAAAATGATTTTTAAAAAGAATAAGGAAATGAATAGATACCAAAGCAAAGAATTCTTTGAAGGATCATTATTCTTTCAGTGATGCAGCACAGTGGGTCTTCACCATGTTCAGACTCTTTAACTGGTCCTCAGCAGTTACTGTCAACCTTCATATATTCCATTATGAGGCTCCACAGTTGTAATGGGACTTTTTCTCAAGCTGATTCTTCAAAGTAGGATATAGCATTGACCATCATAGTAATTCTTGCTTTATAGCCATTTAAAAGAAATAGCAGTAAAGTCTAGGATAAAACCTGTAGATTTTTAGCTAAGAAGTACTGATCATCTCAAAAACAGCTGAGTGGCCTCTGTAGATTACAGAATTTTAGGGATGAAACAGTGTCCATCTGGTCTGAAATGTTTCATATTATAAATGAGAAGGCTGAGGACCAAGGAAGTAACACATCTTGCCAAGGTCACAAAGGTATGAAGTGACGTAGCTAGGATTTGAAACCAGGTATTTGGACACCAAAATCCAAAATTCTTTTTTATCATCTACATAATGTTCTCCTCTTATTTGCTATTTTGATCAGAGGATCATAGGGTTAAGAACTAGAAGAGTCTTTGGAGATTGTAAAGTAAAACTCGGAAGGAAGACGGGAGTGTGGAATACTATGAAAAGATAGGGGATAATTTATGGCTTATTTAATTTCTAAATTTTTAGAACTCCAGGAAAAGGGATGATAATTTAACATCCCACTCATATTATTTAAGTATATATAAGAAGCTAGAGAGGAACTAAAGCTGAAAGGATGGGGTGGGGAAGGACAAACTTTCTGAATTAAGTAAGCATTGCTTCTTAGAATTTAATGTTATTAATATTTTAAAAGATTTTTATAACCCAATCTCCATTACTGAATAACTTATAGCCACTTCTAGCAAAGTAGGTATGTTTGAGTATAGGTGTGTGTATATGTCTGTGTATATATGGATGTATGTGTATATGTATATGTATGTATGTATTCCCCTCTGTAATGTATATAGTAAGCTGATAAAAATTATATTCAAAGGAAAGTCAGAGTGAATGGGGGAAAGCTTTTCCTTATAAATGAAATACATTTTCTACTCCTCACACTCTGTAAGTGTGTAACTTTAAGATCACAAAGAAGTTCCATGACAAGCTAATTTTTCTGTTGATGTTGAGATTGAATTAAAACTTGGTTCATTTGTGTGGGGGGTAGACCTACTGCCATGTCACAGGATCTTGTAGTACATGTGCCTTTTGAATCAATCAATAAATCCATTAACTGAATTTATTAAGTGCCTATTTTGTGCTAGGCAATAGACTTGTTACTGGGACTACAAAGACAACAGAAGAAATCACTCAAGAGGCTTATACACTATTTAGGGAGAAACATATACATATGTAGACAGGTACAAAATATTTTAAAAATCAATAAAAGGTTTTTCAGGGTGTGCGTGGTGAGCACATTAGCAGTTGGAGCATGAGGAAACTCTTCATTTGGATATAAGGCTTCTTACCCTCTTTTTCTTTTATTTGTCTCTTTGGAATTCTGGTAAATATTATTGACCACTTCTCTGAATAATGTTTTTAAATGTATAAAATGCAATAGATAGGATTACAAAGAAATCCAATTATATCATCAAAATTCTTATTTAAAGTTCACAAAATCCAGGTTAAAAACCAGTGAAGATGGATTGAGGTGAGTTTTAAAGGAAGCAAGATATCCTAGGAGCCAGAGGCAAGGTTGGAGTGTATTGATGCGCATGAGACACACACACACAGAGAGAGAGAGAGAGAGAGAGAGAGAGAGAGAGACAGACAGACAGACAGACAGACAGACAGACAGAGACAGAGAGACAGAGAGAGACAGAGACAGAGAGAGATGGTTGTCATTTATTTCTCTAAAGTCATTTAACTTAAAAACATCAGAACCATTTTAACTAATATGTGTCTTCTATTCCAATACAATGTATTCTATATGCTATACTATGCCACCACCGCCACCACCCAACTTGTACCTTCAATATCCTACAGTACATTCTCGGAGGCCAGTGAAAATAAACTTTAAGTCATTACTGCTGTCCATGGTACTGAATGGGGAGATTACATTGTGAAAGGTGATAGAGGCAGAACTAAGAAACCCAAAAGGGTCCTATCCTCTCATCTGGACTGAAGGGTTTGCTATACTTTTGATATCCATAGGGAAATTAATTGGACAACTGGAGACTCTAGCAATAAGGAAGCTTTATACTATTAATCTCTCAGCTTAAGCATACTAATAACCTTAGTGGAATCTTATTGATATTTTTTCAGTATACACTAGCGAATATAATTCAACTGGGGCACTTTATGAACAATATGTCAACAATATGGCAGAGTTAGAGAAACCAGTGTTGTGTGTAAGAACATATTGTATCTGTGGCTCATAAAAAGACCTCCCTTTAATGTATCCACCAAGTGTTGAAAAGCAGGTAATTCAATAAGTCATTTCAATAAACATGTATTAGGTAACTACTGTGTGAAAGTCCTGTGGTAGGTAAGAGACATTCAAAATACAAAAAGCAAAACAAAACAAAACAAATAAACAAACAAATAAACAAAACCCTGGATATTCTCTGTCCTCAAGGAGTTTACATTCTACTGGAGAATCATAATTTTGCAAATCTATATATAAAAACAACCTTAGTGCATGGTGGGATCACATTTATTTATTCATTTATGCCACATACAAAATTAATACAATGCCATGAGTTGGGGGAAATTAACTGCCAGCATAAGAAGGAGGAAGCATGACTAGATAACAATTTACTTGAAAAATATCTGGTGTCTTTAGTGAAATTCCATCTCCCCTGTTGTTCTACAATCTTTAGCATTTTTGCTCCCATGATCTCAGAATTTAAGAGTTGAATGTCCATGTAGTTCCATTTATAGATGGAAGGGATCACTGATTGTATTTTGACTCATAGATAGCTCTCCACATTCTCACAAAAAGAGTTTTAAGATACTTTATTTAAAGCATTCTTAAAAATCTCTGCCAATTATACATTAACATTTCATTCATTTACTAGTTTAGTGATCCTGTCAAAAATTAAATTGGATCAGTGCAGCATGATCTCTTAATGAAAACATGCTCAATGCTTTTCATTAGTATGCAATTTCCAGTGACCTTTTTTGCCTTTCCTTGTACTCCCATTATAGTTTCTGGCACTTGCAGGTGCTTAATAAATGTCCTTTGACTAATACTAGAAGTTCAATGTCCCAAAGAGAGTGGTGACAGACTCATAACTTCCTTCTTTAGTCGCAGTATTGATTGATTTTTCTTTTGGTCTTTGTTCCATATTTGAGGAAAGCCATTGACAAATTGGAGCAGGGCAGAAGGAGGACAAAAACAATAAAGCATTGGAGATAAAGCCATGTGAGGGTCAGTGGAGAAGGGGGAACTTGTGATATTTCCCCTAGACAAAAGACAAGACTTGGGGGAATCATGATAAGGGTAATCACATTTTTAAAGCATCAGACTTTTTTTTTCCTTTTCTTTTCTTTCCTAGAATGATACTGAAATAGAACCTGCAGGCTTAATACAAGGAAACTTTCCTAATAATTGTATCCATCCAAAGTAGGTTCCTCTGATGACATTTTGACGGTGAAAGTTGGATCATCACTAGATAGGACAATCAAGAGGGGATTCTTGCTCAGAGATCATTTGAATTAAAACACCCCCAAGTTTTATTTCACCTCTGAGGTGCCATGAAAGTTCTAAGAAGAGTACAAAAATCAACAAAGAATTTATTTAAAAGATGGAGACGTAAATTTTGAAGAAGCATCAATAGAGCAGCAATATGGTCAGTCTTCTTAGTTCCCTGTTCTGCCATCTTTTCCCTGACAGCTCAGGAAGATGGGGAATCTGGGACTGAAGTTATATGGGAGGGATTCTATTAAATATCAGGGTAAAATAATATCCCTGTAATTGAAGAATGGTTGACAGCAGCAATAATATCTTGCAGAATCAGCTGGATTTTATGAGGTGCCTTAAAATTGTCTAAAAGTTTTACTGATGTTCTTTCATCAGTGTCCTGGACCATTGCCAACATGGATAATTACATCATGCCTACTGAAATCCCCCTGCAATTTCGAGGGAAAGCACTAATTCTATTGCTTCTTCTAAAAACAGTTGGCCCCCTTTTCTGGCCAACAATAGATATTTCATTTAAACCTTCAAGTGGCTGTATTTTATAGGCACATAATGCACAGAATTTATGCCCTCATCATACTGTACTGCAGCAAGAGTTGTGACTCCACAAGCATAGATGCTAAACTTCTGATAACAAAGTGAAACATTTAGTCAACTACTTTCACGGTGGAAAATATTTATACATATCCAGAAAATTTACTTTTTTCTTTCCCCTTTCACATGAAGGTTAAATACACTATAGATGTGGCTCATTTTCTAAATAGCAACATATATTTGGAAGAAAACCAAAAATGTCAAAGCTCTGAAAATGTGGTCAACAAGATGTGAAGCATCTGCAGATTTAAAACATTTGGATAAATGAATTATTTCTTCACTTTTCAGGTAGGTGCTTTGCATAAACTTCATGTAGAAAGATGATTTGGGATCCTTCAAGAATGAAGTGTCAAATTATATTGTATACCTTTATTACATACCGGTGTCAAAGGACATGGGAAATACTCAGGACTTAGTTTACCTATTTTAAAGCCTGACAGATCTTATTTATACCCAGAAGGTATGATTGACTCACAATATAACTGGATCTCTGCTAAACAGGCTTTTATTGCATGTTTTATATCTTCTCATTCTCCCCTATCATTACTTTAAAAAAAATCTTCTTCCCTCAGGCACAGTGCTACCTTCTTTGAGATGAAATGAGATATTGGTAACCTATTTGGAACTTAGTAGGTACTTAGTAAATGCTTGTCTTTCCCTCTCCTTGCCTTTCCTCTGTGAAGTGACATCTCCTTTATAAAGCCACAAATTTTACTTAATTATCTGTTAACATTTTCTTCCTTATTAAATAATTTGAGGCCAGGGAGTGATTTTTTTTCTTACTTTTTTGTCTTTGAAGTAGGTAGGTGGCTACCACTGTGTAAAGTGCTCACAAGGTTTTGGGAAGAGCTAAGTTTAAATTTGGTCTCAGATATTTACTTAGTTGTATGACCCTGGGCCAGTCACTCTGCCTGCCTCTGTTTGCTCATCTGTAAAAAGGGGCTAATAGTAGTGCCTATTGTCCATTCCAAACATGAGGGATGGTATTAGTAGATGATTGGTGTGAGCAGGAGATGACTGGGCAAAAGTAGATAAATATTGACAGAAAGACAGATAGACAATCAGACAGATAGACCAATGAATTTATACATAGTTAAATACATGCATACAATATGGATAATATGGACAAGTTAAAGGCTGTGGTGAGAACAAAGGAAATTATTAAATGTAGTGCCAAGAAGGTCATAAGTGGCCTTGGAAATAGCTGTTTTGGTATAGTGTTGGGTACAGAAACCAGACTGCAAAGGACTGAGGTATATATAGGTAGTGAGGAAGTAGAGACTGCAAGTTATGGAATCATAAGTTATATAGTTAAATTTTAGACATAAAGTCAATTTTCTCCTTCAATATTTCATATAAATGTATGTGGACATCAATCTGATTACAGATAATCCAGATTATCTATCATTTGTCTACATTATGTGTCTAGTATAGACATGAATTCAGTCCAAAGTTGCCTTTATTTTCACAGAAAGACTTTGGTATGCCGGGGAAACAAGAGTCAAAATGGCTGTCAGCTGTAAATAACAAATGTTTCCAATATGAGGGCCAAGCACCTTGGTCTGAGTAATGTTTCCAAAAGGGCAATGAGTTGAACTAAATATTATGCCTTATACATGTATGTATTTTTCACATACATGTGGATGATGCAATCATCATTTATATATAAATCTGCTTCAAAGAGTTTCTGACTTTCTGTCATTTTGCAGGTTTATAATCAATGAATGACAACAGTGTAATTGCAGTCCCATAGGAACCTACAGAATTTTTAAAGTGATAAAGATTGGGAACCATAGACTATATCAGCTGATTCTTATAACCATCCTAGAAAGTGATATTGTATTATTATATCATAAAAGGGAAAATTCAGGTTTTGAGAAACAAAAGGATTTACCAAATATTATACAGATTATACAGCAAGTAATCTGCCAAGGTTGAATTTGAATCCACTACTTCTAAATCTAGTTATCCAATAACCCTCACTGAAGGCTTCTCTCTATGTGAATAGCATTCAAAAGAAATTGCCCAGCATGTAACTTCCAATTCAGAAATTAATCCAGTACTTGTAAAGCTTATGTATTCTATAAGGTCAAAAGGTGGGTTTAGGTTATGACTGGTTGCATTTTTGCCTCTTTATTTGGTCCATTTCTCTTCCTGTTACACAGGGAGGTCCATGATTCACTCATGACAAAAGGCCCAAGGGGGACTGTACACCTTTTCTTCCTCTTAATTAGGGTCGACTTCATGACAGAGGTGAGATTTATGGTGTTGTAGCACACTGGAGTGTCCTCAGAACATATTATCTAGCTCTGTAGGAGTTAGGGATTTTAGATTGGCTCAAGATTGATAGGCATTGCAGTACCATAGGCAATCTCTTTGTTCCCAGAAAAGGACCTCTAAGTCAGAGACACAATGCTAGTGTTGGTACATCTGTGCTTAAGTGCAATTCTTTACTAAAATCATTTGTGTGTGCATTGAGATCTATTATAGAACATTCGGCCATTCATTTGGTTCTGTGGTTCTGCACATGAAATACGGAAACATTCATTCTTTCCTTTTAGTAACTGCAAATAGAGTAAGGGAAAATCCATAAGAGTGCAAATAACTTATAGAACAGATTGACTTTCTACTCTGAATATAAAAGAAACTTAGGTTTACTTATTCATTCATTTGGGTCTGCTGTTAGGCATCTCCTTATTCAAGTATTTGCATTTGCCATTGAAGAATCAAGCAGGAGCAGAAATCCGCTCAACTCTGGAGATGATAATCTCATGGTAGTCACATTTATTTCTTCTCAAATAATGAGACCATTGGCTAGTAATACTTAGATTGTTTTGCTTCTTGGTTGTCTCTTCATAGTTTTATGGGATCCAATCTGAAAGTCCTAAGCACGGTTTGCTGTCTTTCATCCTTGCCTATGACCTCTCTAAAATCTCTTGGTCTGATAAAGTAGCTTTAGGCTGTTGGCCATCCATGGCCAACTATTTAACAGGTTGTTTTCCCTTTGTTTTTTGAAGAGGACCATGGCATCGGGGAAATGATGATATGACTTGCAGTTGACTTGAATTTGAATGAGGGAGGGCTGGGCAAGGTCACCAGCCTCACTATCTCTTCCAGAGACATCTGGGTCCAATGATCAGATATTCATCAGGATGACTGAAGATAACCCAGGATGCAATGGGAGATCCTGGCTCTTTTAGGTTATGGCTTGTTATTGGACTGTTTAAGAAGTGAGTAAAGTGATGGCCCTTTTAATTAGAAAAAAAGAAGAAAAATTCCTGTTGGGAGGGGAAGACCCTCAGGGTTGCTATTCCAAAGAGAAATAATCAGCATTGAAATTCACTCTAAGCCAGGAGGGCCCACTTCATGGAGCTTGGACAGGGATCTACTAGAATGCTTTATATATAGATCTGAGGATCATAGATGTTTGACCGGAAAGGATCTTAAAGTCCTCTACCTCAAACGTCTTATTTTAAGGAAGAGAAAAACAGGAGTAAGAGAGATGATTCACTCCAACAGAAAATGATGCAGCTATAATAGAGCCTTGTAGTAACAAGAGTTCAAAGGTAGCTCTTCTGCCGGGGAGTGGAGGGGCGGGGCAGAGCAGCTACGTGGCTCAGTGATTAGAGCACTGGCCCTGGAGTCAGGAGGATCTGAGTTCAAATGTGGCCTTGGACACTTAACACTTACTAGCACTGTGACCTTGGGCAAGTCACTTAACCCCAATTGCCCTGCCCACTCTAAAACAAAACAAAACAAAAAACACTGTCTGCTTAAGTTTTCCCATCTACAAAATGGAGGTATAATAGCACCTATTTCCAGGGTGTTTGTGATGATAAAATGAGATTACCTTTGTAATGAACTTGGTAAACCTTAACCTAATATATAAATAATAAATAAGTAATATAAATAAAATAAATATATAAATAATGGTATCAATGATAATGATGATAATGATAAAATTTTGTGATTCCAATATAGGTCCTTTAATTCAAATCCCCACCCATTATCTTGTTTTTTTCTTTTTTGGATGGGGGAAGGCAGGGCAATTGACTTGCCCAAGGTCACAGGGCTTGTGAGTGTTAAATATCTGAAGGTGAATTTGAACTAAGGTCCTCCTGACTCCAGGGCCAGTGCTCTAATCACTGAGCCACCTAGCTGCTCCTCTCCACCCATTTTTTACTGTATTACAAAGCTTATAACTCTGATGGCATCTTAGATATTACAAAGGACATAAATAAAATTACAAGATGCCTTTGCAAAAAAAATCTATCTCCTAGGTAAGGAATTGTCTAAGGACATACAGAAAACTTTCATATATGAAAAAGCTTTCCATCCAATGGGATAACAGGTCAACAATACGAACAATGTTAGTGGTCATTTTGCTTTGATTGTGAAATTCTTCTAAGAATCTACAAGTAGATGAATGCAAAATCCATATCCTGGGCATGAGTCTCAATGTCTAATCACACACTGACTCCGCTACTTTGAATGTAAATGATATAGATTTTCTTTTTATCTGAATTTTGGTGTTAATGTTTCTGAGAGAGTAAACAATTTAACAACTGACATTTATATAAAGCTTTAAACTTTACAAAATGTCCAATATTTGTTCTTTGATTTAAGCCTCATAAGAATACAGTGAGGCAGATATTACTGGTATTTTTATTCTCATATTCTGATGAGAGAAACTGAGACTCTGATAGGTTAAGTGATTTACTCTTGGTCACTCAGCCACTTAAGTGACAAGCAGATTTTGAATACAGCTCTTGACTCCAAATTCAGTATTGTAACCATTGCAGCACAGGGCTTTTTTCTTCCTAAGTGTGTGGGACACGAAATTAGTGAAAAGCTTCTCAGTCTGGAATGTACCCCCCCCCTTGAGTGCCGTACCCGTCAATTACTTTTATCTTCCTTTGTCCATTTCTTCCCGCCCTGGTGATGCCCTTATCATCTCCCTCCCTTTTCCTTCTCGGTAGGGAAGGGATTGGTAAAGTAAATTTTTTCACCAATGAAAGAAGGCAGTTGACCAGGAGACAGGACGTCCTAATTAGGTCTTTAAATCCTTAACCCGGTCTTAGGAGCTCTCTCTCTCTTCTGGCTGGCCTCATGCATCAACATGGGTAAGAAATCTGAGATGGGGCACCCCTTTCTTCCTAGGGGAAAGGGAATAAATTCCTCTTCTTATCTAAGGCATCTCTGTGTTTACTTTTCTAATTAAATTAAGAATAATGGGTATTTTTTTTTTACCACAAACATAAGCAAAGCATGAATATCAGAATATCAATGAAGTAATATGAGTATTTAGCCTTTGGTGTCCTTCCTCTCCCCTGACTCCTTATAGTGTTTCAAAAATAATAGTGAAAAAACTTAAGAAGAGAAATTGTTTTCATTAACTTGGCACATTATTTGCTTTTGCCCTAGTGTATGCAGATTTGCTTAACTAAAAATCTCCTTTTCCCCTAGAGCAAAACAGGACCAGGGTTGTTTTCATTTAACAATCTCACTTCTAGCTCAGCACAGTACTCCAAAAGCCTTAGTGTAGTGTTGAGCTTATATAATTAAGCTGAAACTTTGGGGGCACCCTCTACAGATAGATAAGAATTGAATTCTATGGATTTTCATCTCTTTGACAAAGCCCAAGAGTATTGGGGAGTATTTACTGTTATAATGTAATGGAGGGCAAGTCCAGGGGAGGGCTTCCTTGTAATATTTAAGGACTATATTCCCCAGAAAACTGGGTCCAACCTCAACGACTTTCAATATTCCTACAGTATAAAGAGAAAATGGAAATGTTCGCTGTAGGGGGGTGGTTGGGGAGAATGTTTTTCTAGGGATGAGGCAGTAGTGTGAGAGGACAGGAGTCACTGGGAGAGGAGCAATTAGCAGCTTAAAAGAGAGGCTGCATTAAGGAAAGGTACAGCCAGGGAATTCATTCTTCAAGAGATTGTCCCAAACTTTCTCTATAACGACTTAGAAATGTCTTCAGCCTAGACGTTCTCTCCACCCCTGGGTCTCATGCATTGGGAGTATCATTTTCCCCCCTCCCTGTGGCCTCTCCTTCTGATTGGCTGGGTCTTTCCAGAACCTTCATTTAGGGGAGGAATTTCAGGCCAGCTGCACACATGTAATGTTAGTGCAATAGGATGACCATCCCCTCCCATTAACAGGCCTGTGTGACCTGCTCTGAGCTCTGGCCCAGCTCAGAGCTGTGATATAGTCTGAGTCACATGGCACCCATTGTGGGAGGAGATTGCCCAATGGAGTAACAAAAAGAGCAGGAGAGTCAGAGCAGAGGGAGGAACTTCCCTAGGAGAACTTGTTTGTAAGGAGGACCAACAGAAAGAATGCTTAAAATGTTTATACACCTTGGATTGGTGATAAGTACTTTGCTAAATCTTACCTCCTGGTATCCTAATAGTGATGTTCCAAATAAATATTTTGGTTTTGCCTTTTGATGAAGAGAGTTTATTATACATTACAAAAGTATCCTGGAAATACGTATGCATATTCATATCAGCTGTTATGGGTATTACATTGACATTACAATGCCCCACCCTCCCGGACTTTCTTTATGTTGCCCCCCCATGGGTACCTTCATCTCTTCCCTTTTCTTCCCCTGCTTTTCAGCTTCATTTTACATCTTGTTTTCCCTCATTAGAATTTAAGCTCCCTGAGGGCAGAGACTATCTTTCTTTCTGCTTCTGTTTGTATTGCCAGTACTTAATACAGTACCTAGCAAACAGTAACCATTTAATAAATGCTTGTTGACTTGACTTGGCTTCCAGAAAGGCAGAGCTGACACGGAGCCAGCACACACCTGGGTCTGACGTTCTGAGTTCTGGCTTCTGAGTAGATAACACAATAATTATGGTTTGAGACTTTGCTTAAAGCGACTGAGCAAAAACTATTTACATGATTATTCTCTGACAACCTAATGGCTTGCCATGAGTTTAGATAAACTGTGCCTTTCTCCCAGGTTGGCATGCCTAGTAATTGCTTGGGACCATGACTCACTGATTGCCTTGGGGAGTCAGAAAGTGAAAGTGTTCTGATTATGGGCTCCATGTACATTAACTATCTGATTCACTTCCTTTTTCATCCAGTTTGCTTCATGTTTCTAATGAAAACTTTATTAGCTTTATGTTCTTGAATAAGCCTAGCAACAGAGTGACCATGGCGGAAGACCTTATGAGCCATAGATTCACATGCCACCCACAATAGTGTCCTGATTAAACCATTAAGATGGTGGGTATTTATAGCAATAATAGTAGTAGTTAGTAGCAGTAGCGGCAAAGATGACTACTCTCATTTGCATAGTGATTAATGGTTTATAAGATGGTTTTAAGATTGAGCTATTAAATGTTTTAACAACTGGCTCTCAAAAAAAATGTATGTGCAGGGAGAGGCTTCTGGGAAGATTTTAGAGTAGGTCAGAAAACTTTTGGCTCTTCAAATTTTCTCCACAAAAAAAGACAAAACACAGCAAAAATAAACACAGATTAAAACAATAGCCCTCCTAAAACAACTTGAGAAAACCCCAGGAAAGACCAGACCTCCAAGAACAGAGGTTTGGCTTGAGTGGAGTCAAAACACCCCTAGGCTGACTCTTCAGAGAAGAATCAATAAACAACAAACCTTGGGGTCAGCTAGGTTGAGAGTCAGCCTCAGCCTTAGAAGCTTTCCTTTTGCAGACAGTGTGGGTCTGACAGCTGAAGTGAAGACTGAAGGACCTCTCACTGTTGAGGGACTGCTGACCAGAACTGTCCTGGATGGTGACTGTGGGGAGAAGGAGCCAGCACACACCTGGGGAGTGCAGTAGCAAGGGGCAGGGTTGTGGCTTCTTTCTGAAAAGCAGATACACTGGTTTCAGCTCCAGGGCAGAGAGGACAGTTGTCATTTGCAGCCACCAGAGGCACTGCAGGAAGCAAGATCATTTGCAAGATAATGTGGCTGGGGGCCCTAGCCATGGCTTGGGAGTAGAGAGGAGAGCTCAAGGTTGGACCCTGAGATAAACTTCAGAAAATAAGAGTAAGAAGAATCTGATATTTAGGGCATCATTCTCTACATCTCAGGACTATAACTTGAGTACACTAATAGCTGCTAAAAACAAAATAAAACAAAAAATAAAAATGATTAAACAAAGGAGAAAGAATTCAATCATAGATGGTTACTATGGAGATAGGGAAGATCTAGGTTCCTATTCAAAAGAAGATAATGTAGCTAAAAAAGCCATTCCTTTTTCAATGAGAAACTGAAATGGTCCCAAGCACACACCCAAAATAAAGTCCTTGGAAGAACTTAAAAAAAACTTTAAAAATAAAATAAGGAAGACTGGTGAACAATTAGAAAAATAAAATAAAAGCAAACCAAGAAAATTATGAGAAAAAGTCAATGAACTTGAAATAGAAAATTAAAAATAATTTGAAAAATAGAATCTGGCAAGTAGAAGCTACATGTCACCAAAATTATTCAATATTGTTTTACACCATTTACAACACTTAGACAGTATAAAATACCTGAGCATATGCTTGTGAAAACAGGCACAGGAACTATGTGAAAATACACATAAAACACTTTTTATACGAATAAACACACATGTAAATAACTGAAGTAATATCTATTGCTCATGGATAGGTGAGGCCAACATAATTTTTAAAATGACAGTTTTACTTAAGTTATTTATTCAATGTCATCCCAATTCAATTACTAAAATTTATCGTACTGAAATAGAAAAAAAATAACAAAGTTTGTTTGGAAGAGCAAAAGGTCAGGATCTTCAAAGAAACTTGAGGGGGAAATGTGAATAGATTCAGCAATATCAGATCTTAAAGTATAATACAAGGGAAAGCATTGTTGAAGTTATAAAAGAACAATTTCATTTTTTTTTTTTGCTTTTTGGAAGGGAGAGGGCAGGACAATTGGGGTTAAATGACTTGCCCAAGGTCACATGGCTAGTAAATGTATCAAGTGTCTGAGGTTGTATTTGGACTCAGGTCCTCCTGACTCCAGGGCCAGTGCTCTATTCACTGCGCCACCTAGCCGCCCCAATTTCAATTATTTTAAATAAAAATTTTCTTGTATAAATAGACCCTATGTGGCCAAGAATAAAAGGAATGGAGAAAATCAGGGGGAATAAAACAACCTCTCAGATAGGATATGATTGGATTGGGATATTCCCGTGGTTTAGAAAAACATGGAAAGACTTGGCTCTATGAAGGAAGACTCTATCTCCTTTCTGAGAGTTAGATGACAGGTAGAAATAAGCATAATATGGTCTCATAGATACGTGTAGGAGTATATGTGAATATATGTGTATGTTTATAGATATCTATGTATACATATACACACATACATATATATCTTCACACTTTTTGTAGCCTTCTTTAGGATGTGTATGTGGTAAAATAAAGTAGAAAGTATATAGCAGAGAACAAAAGAAAAACAAGAAGTAAGCAAAGAAAAGCTGGACAGCTTTGAAAACAATGTGTAGTATTTATTATAGGTTTTTTGAAGTGGAAATTCAAAATGGAATTCCTGGGTGGTTTCCTCACAACAGCCCAATATCCTGGAGACACGGATTTGGATATCGGGGAAATTACTTGTCCACAGTCAAGCAAACAGTAAATGTTAGAGCTAGGTATTCTGATTTCAGGTACAAAGTTATCATAAAGTAGGTGATTAATAAATATTTACTGGTTGATTGCTTTTTCTACTATAACCCAGGTGCCTTCTCTGTTTAATATAACTCAGTGAATAATCACTTTGCCTCAAGGCAGATGAGAACACAGTGAAAATGAGTACAATTTCTGGAACTACAGAAAGAAGATCAGTCTTAGACAATGGGCAGAGTTCTAGATTTAGAGCTAGGATCCCTGGGGTGTGGTTCCAGCTTTGTTATAAACTAGCTACACTAAGGGTATGAATCCAGTTTTCAGGACCGTAGTTATCTAATTTACAAGAGAAGAGTTTGTAGTTGACAACCACTTAGTTGCCTTTTAGTCCTATCATTTTAATGTTAATTTAACTTCTCTTCAAGTTCTAAAATAGTTTGAAGCCACTTCCAGGCCTGACATTTTGTTTTCTATATTCTAAGGTCTTTTCCATCTGTCATGGTTTATGTTCTGAGGTCTCTTATCAAATCTTTTCTGGTCATGGAAGGGATCTTCAAAGTCATTCAGTCCAACTGCCTCATTTTATACATGTGGAAATTGAGTCAATAAAGAGTTGTGACATGCTTGTGATCATATAGCTAAGATGCGCCTAAACTGAGATTGTTTGGCTTTTGATGGACCATAGTGAATGTAAATAGCAATTGTTTCTGTTCTGGCCATAAACTTAGAGAGTCTTCCTTTCCCAGATGGCTTCCTTCC
>CM053601.1:173208490-173240681 GCA_028646575.1 Pseudocheirus occidentalis | reverse complement strand
GATGGATGGATGGATGGATGGATGGATGGATGGATGGATGGATGGATGGATGGATGGATAGATGGATGGATAGATAGATAGATAGATAAGATAGAGGGAGAGGAATAGAGGGATAGATGGATGGATAGGTGGGTGGGTGGATGGATAGATGAATGAATGGATAGATAGATAGATAGATAGATAGATAGAGATACTTGTATAAAAAGAGGCTGGAGTCTAAGAAAAGACTCTGAACTCATAGTAAATTTAAAACAAAAATGATCAACTAAATAATTACAATGACAGCAATGACATGAACTGACACTTCTGTAGCACTCAAAGATTGTCAGAGTGCTTTACCTACATTATCTCTCCTTACCCCTGCAGCGTTCCTGGGAGGTAGGTGGTATTATCATCCCTAATTTTTTTAGGAATCACTGTTGAATATATTCAAAAGTATAAATCTAAAACCAAGAGCTAGCATTTAAAAAACTGAGACATATCACCCCTATTTTAAAGTAGAGGAAACTGAGGCAGGAAGAGGTTAAATGACTTGTCCAGTATTACAAAGCTAGTAAGTTGCTTGAGGTTAAATTTGAACTCAGGTCTTCCAGATTCCAGGTCCAGCATTCTATCCGCCATCCACTGTGATACGTCATTTAGTGATAGTATCTTTTCTAATTAAGTTGTTCATACCTTAATTGAAGGGAATTTTCTGTATTTGGAGATTAAGTTTTCTATTGTAACAGAGGGTCTCTAGGTCTGTTCTCCCAGATTCCACTTGCGGTGGAAGAACCTATCTCCATCCAGGGTTCTAGCTCGCTCTGAAGAGTTGGGGAGGGATGTCTATTTAATGTGCTTTGTCTGAACCGTGCCCTCCCCCGTCATGTGCTTCCCTCTATGACTACTGACATCAGTGAGTAAGCCAGACTTAGCTTTTAGAGTGGGGTGTTTACTAAGGTGATAAAGTAAGAACAATTTCTGTGTAACATCGCCACAAACCTCCACCCTCCAAAAATACCGAAACCCAAACCAAAGCAAACCAAAAACATAGGACATGTTCTTTCTCTAGTAAATACAGAGTTCAGGGGAAAATAATCTTCAGCTTAGAGAACACATGTAACAGAGGGGTAACATAGTTCTGAATATGTTTATATATAAGTATATATAGGTATATATGTATGTATATATAATATATAATTAGATATATATAATATATAATCCCCTCTTTTTGTAGGGTATTCATGAAGTTTCTCTTAGGACTGGTAGAGTTTTTCTTTTGTGATCCTTATAGAGCTTTGAAATCCTGAAGTGTGTTTGGTTTGTCCTTAACTCCTAAAGAAGACATTGCATTAGCTATTTTAGAGATTTACTAGCACTAGGATATTGATAGAAAAACCAAAATTTTTAGATCCTCCAAAGTTCATAAGATTCTCCTCTGGTCTAAAGGTGGGGGAAAGAGGCTGAAGTGTCCTCATTAGCTGATGTAATTCCTTCTCAAGGGTTCGGCTAGTACAGCTTTTGGCAGTGAGTTTTAGAATAATTAAACATCTGATCCTAGGCTAGCTTTCTAGTTTTACACATGCCCCACAGGGCGTGACTGTCTTCTCATCTAATGTAAATATACTTCCTATTCGACGCAATCCATTTTATCCAGTGTCTTTAAAGATCTCGTTGCACCTGGTCTAAATCCTCTGATTGATGCATGGATTTAGTAGAGGTATAATGAACTGGTTAAGGTACCAGTGCATCACATCTTATTAATTGCTTTAAGTGGGACAGGGTGATGGAGTTTTTGATAGACTCAATTGATCCCCACTGTTGCACATCAGTTAGACAGCCTACAGACACATGTTGGATGTTATCATGACCTCCAGTGAACACACATTAAATGCCTATTTTAGGGAGACCGTGTAATATAGGAGAAATAGCTCTGGCTCTGGAGTCAGAGGACCTGGATCCAAATCCTAACTGTAAGAGTGCTACCTTTATGACCTTGAACAAGACGCAGAACCTCCCTGGTCCTCACATTACTCTTCTATAAAGTCAAGGGATAGGTGACCTCCGAACTGCCTTACGGTTCTAGATCCACGATCTTATGGTCTTTCCATCCTCAAGATACTAGGCCAGTTGCTAGAGAAACATGATTATATCACACATAGTCCCTGCCCTCAAGGGCCTTCTAGTTTAGGAGACAATCAAAGGAAACACATAAATACAGCAAGAAAGCAAAGTGTATTAAATATCTCGTGAGTTCTACGGACAGTGGGAGCTATGAGTTCACACAATAAAGAGATTGATACGTAGGCTAGTGTGGTCTGGAAATACATCATGGGAGAGGTGGACCTTGTAGAAGGGGTTGTACCCATATAAGTAGGGGGATGAAAAAGAGCCTCAAACAAGAATGAGTTAAAGGAATTTGGAGTGCTTATCCTGGAGAAGAAAAGACTGAGGATAGACAGCTTAGAATTCTAAAGTAACTGAAGGGCTGTCACATAAAAGAGAGATTTATTTTGTTTGGTCCTTGAAGAGAGAATTAGAGTGAAAAAGTAAAAAAGGAAAGAAAAAAAAAAGAAACTTGAAGTGTATGTGGGGGAAATCTAACAACTGAAGTTTTCTCAATATGGTACTGTGTGCTTTGAGAAGCAATTGGATCTCTTTTAGATTAGAGTCACAGGAGTTGAAAGATGTAGTGAATAGAGTGCCAGGTCCAGAGTTCCATCTTCCTGAGTTCAAACCTGACCTCAGACACTTCCTACCTGTGTGATCCTGGGTAAGTCACTTAACCCTGTTTGCCTCAGTTTACTCATCTGTAAAATAAGCTGAAGAAGGAAATGACAAACCACTATAGGATCTTTGCCAAGAAAACTTCAAATAGGGTCATGAAGAGTCTTGCACCAAAGAAAAATGGCAGAAAAGTTGGGCAGTTGTAGATGACTTGTGATTGGAACAATTGAAGAGAATATTCACATTGAAGTGATGACAGAGACATTTGAATATGTTTGGTGGCCTTGGAATTCAATTTCAACCAAAAACCTCTAATATTCATTCTATCTCTAAATACTATATATGATGGTCAGTATTAAGATCAGGGGACCAGCAGTTTGGAATGCAGAGAGACCATAGATTTGATCTGATCCATTCACTTTTTAAAATGAAGAAACTATAGTTTAGCATTGCCCAGGGGTACAGAGTGTCACAAGAGGGTCTTGAACCCAAGGCCTCCAACTTGAAATCCATTCATTCAATGTGAGAACCCAAGTCTGGGAAGCTCTCCAACTTTGCAAATTCTTCCCCACCCTTTTTCACTGACAGCTTTTCCCTTTCTCAAACTTGCCCTAAAGCAAAGTACAGATTTTAGGTGTTAATTTAGGTTTTAATGATTATTTTACCTCAAAATGTAAACAGAGATGTTAACAAAATTATAGTGAAGCAAGTCACATACTAATTGTTAACAGACCAAATGTTAATATTGTGTAAGCAGCTTATATCAAAATGGATAAACAAAAGGCAGAAAATTCTCTTGTTGGATTACGTCTCCTCTATTATATATGTAGTGATTAATGACCTGAATAGTAGATGATCTGTTTTAGGGTCTGTTTCCATGTTTTATGCATATATACATAAATATATGTACTTATGTTATATATAACACATACCATCCCCTTACGTAGTAATACGTTTAACGTAGCATAATTGTAGATATGTCTTAGCTAACATGGATGATGGGTTTGTTGTCAGAACTTACAGCAGCAATGCCCAAGTCACTGAAATCCAAAGTCCTTGAAAATGAGTATGGTTGCCAAAAAAAAATGTTTTAATGTCTTATTTTGTATGTACCTGTGGCTTCATTTGTGTAAAGAACTCTACAAATGAAAACTCCCTTCATTTATGCAAAAATAACACTTTCGTTAGTTTTAGAGAGTTACCTGGAGAACTTAGAAGTGGGTGGCTTGACCAAGGTCAAATAGCTAGCTTCTATAGGAGTCAGTATTTCACCTCTCAATTCAAGTTCAGCCCTCTAGTCAATCTGCTCTATGGCCTCCATAGGTCTTGTTTAACTATAGAAAATATATTAGTAAAGTTAGCCTTTTCAACATTTCAACAGAGAGACAATCTACAATGATATATTAGTATTTAAAACTATAACGTGCTAGTCTAGAGGTTCACCTTATACTGGCCAGAGGTGGAAGTGTTTGTACAAAATAAAAGGGGGAGTTCTATGCAAGCATCTTTCCATCTCAGTTCTGCAAAATCTAGAATCCAACTTCCTAAAGGACATTCCTCCAACACATACATGCACATGTGCTCAAGATCTTCAGTCCTCCATTGAGTTATTGTGGAACCACAGGTCAACCAAAGTCTTCAGCAGATAAGCTTTGCCTTCTTGTTTCATATGGTAAATACTCTCATTTACACATAGGATTTCTAGTAAAGTAAAAAAAATCATTTATATGAATAAATTATCAGTTATCTTTCCTCTTTATCAAACTTAAACCCATACATCAGGCTGCCCAATGACCATAATCCCTGTGGGATCTGAAAGTATGATAGAGTCAAAGGGGAAATAGAGTAAGTGATATTTAACTCATCAACACTCAGACTCACATGTACTTCACACAGGGAAGGGTTTAGATGAAGAAGTTATACTATGTACTCCCTTAGGCTATGTCCCTCAATATACTTTATATCGATTTTCAAGCCAGCAAGGGTATTGTATGACAAAATGAAAAATTTCTTATGGAAGAAAGCCAAAGAGGAGCAGGGAGATTTTAGAATCAGAGGACCTGGACTTGAATCCAAGGTCTTCCTTCCACTCATTACAGTTGTGGAATTATTTAATCATTTATCATTTAATCTCAAAATCTTGGTTCTCTCATCCATAAAATGAAGGGCCATGGACTTTGCTAGCTTTCAACTATCAAGCTATCTTTAAGAAAACAAATGAAATTGAAAGGGTAGACTGATGAGTAGTATTGAATAATTAGATGCATTTTAATTAATTAAAAAGTAAAGAAAGTTATGTGTGGGGGGCCTGAAAACAAAGGATAATGAGTCAGCAAATAATTTCCTCACCACCTACCATGGACTCCCCTTTATTCTAGACTCTGTGGGCGATACAAGATAAGTTGAATATGTACTTCTCAGGGAGCAAGAATGATGTTATGGAGGAAAACAGGGTTATAATATAGGTATAGTGTAATAGCAAAGACAAGATGCTAAATTAAGGGTAATAGGCTGTAAATGGTGAAGAGGAAGATCAGAGAGTGTTGAAGTAGTAATACAAATATCTGTGGGGTAGGTTGGGGTAAGATTCCAGGAGAAAACTAAGAAGTGCCTAAGGAGATTGGTGGGACAACTTGTAATGAACTTTTAACAGGACATGTGCAGCATGAGGAGGCTTAGATTTTGCAATTGGTAGCATTGGAAGTAATGCCCATATCAATGAACATCAACTTCTTGAAAATTTGGTATTGTTCCATTTTTGTTCCTGTATTCTCAGAACCTTGCATCATATCTGACACACATTTATGGCATTTACAGAATAAAAAGATCAAAGATCTTTTTGATCATGTGAATATTTGAACTTTTTAATGGATTACATTCATATCATCTTTGAAGTATATAAAATGCTTCCCATATCCTCGTTCTTTTTTATCCTAGCCGTGACCTTGTTGGTGCAGATTTGATTGTTCCCATTTTCGAGAAAAATTAATTGAGACTTAGAGAAGTTGATTTCCGAATGGTCAAGAAGTAGAATGAGAAAAGAAAAATGAAGGATCAAAGACGCATAGATTTGGAGCTTGATGAGATTGTAGAGATTGTAGAGATTGATGATTTGTCATGGGTCAAACAACTAATATCAGTTATTCAACAATTATTTATTAAACACTTCCTCTATGTAAGCTATTATCCTAGGCACTGGGAACACCAGTACAAAGAAAGAAACAATTCCTACTTGAAATACACTTTGAGTCTAATGGAAAAGATATCAAGTTTATGCTGGATTTGCATACATATATTTATGCATACATGCACATTTACATATGTAACACTTATCGTCTGTATTGTATATAACACATGTGTTACACACAATACAGAGAATAAGTGTTATTTTACTTTATGCAATGTATTCATTTTCCAATATATGACCTTTAGATTATATAATTAAGCTTGTGTATAAATATGTAAATATGTACATACATATATAAAAAGATTGTTTTATATACATTTTGTAATAAAATAGGAAGTATATATTATAAATCTATTATGTATACATGGCATAAACATAAAGTAAATAAAAGCAAATGTATACAGAGTAATTAAATATAAGGTAGTTTAGAAGGAGGATAGCAGTAGTGGAGAAGCTCAGGAAAGGCTTATGGAATCCAACATCAGTACTTTATCCACGAAGTCATTTCACCTAAAATTAAAAAAAAAGTTATCTATTTTAGTTTCCTTTGAATATAAAACAATAACAAAACCTGGTTGAATATTTAGGTGCTTAATAAATTCTTACTGAATTGAATTAAGTGGTTATTTTAGAATCTGGATATTGATAGGACAGAGAGGTTTAATTCCATTTCAAACAACTATGTAAATCATAACTATGTAATAACTATGTGAATCACATAGTAGGTGCTTAATATGTTCTTACTGAATTGAATTAAATGAGTGCAATGCACAGAGCACTCATCTTCTTGAGTTGAAATCTGGCTTTAGACACTAACTAGCTGTGTGACCCTGGGCAGGTCATTTTACTCTGCCTCAGTTTTCTGATCTGTAAAATGAACTGGAGAAGGAAATGCCAAACTCTTGTAGTATCTTTGCCAAGAAAACCCCAAATGGGGTCACAAAGCCTTACAGAACTGAAAAACAAGTGAATAACAACGTCTGTTTCAAAATCCAACATACTTTCCTCTGCACCACTTTGTGGAAGTGTTAGGTGATCCAAGTTGCATCAGTTGTATTGGTCCTATTGCCTGGCTATACCATCATTATACTCTCATGGTGTGTATAGTACATTCACTGATTATAAATAAGGGAAGTTCATTCATTTTAGGCTAGAGAAAGTCATCACCTCAAGAATGGTATTATTTTATTAAGATATGAAACGAAGTGGGAGATTGTGTGTGTGTGTGTGCATATATGTGTGTGTGTGTGTCTGTGTCTGTGTCTGTGTCTGTGTGTCTCTATGTGTGTGTCTGTGTGTGTGTGTGTGTAGACATGAAACTGAGATTTCTAGATTTTATGACCAGTGGTCATTCTTTCACATGACTTTCCTTAATTCACTACCTATTCTAGCAGGACAAGGCAACTTGGTGTTCCCCAAACCATCATTCCTCATCCACCTTGATATATACTTAGATTTTGATTTTTTGGTCTCTTTTTTTATACCCCGACAATCTCCCCATGATCCCCCTAGCTCACTCCATTGACCACATCTTTGCAAGACAGAGCAAGGTGGCAAAACCAATAGACATAGAGCCAAATCTTAAAGAGTAACCACATTCCATATCCATAAACACTCACCTTGATTGGCTGCCTGGGATGGAGATATGTCATTGTACTTAGTCACAGATCAATTATATTTTCGTGCATTATTTTTATTCATATTATTCTAGTCATTGTGTATTTCATCCTGCTGAGTCATCTTATTTGATTCATCATCCTAGAGGTAGAGTGTTGTACTTAGAATCACGAAGCTCTGAAAGGTTCCAATCCTGCCTCAGACACTTACCATGGAACTTCAGTCAAGTCACTTATCCCCTCTCTCAGCCTGATTTTCATGACCTGTAAAATGGAATAATGATAGCATTTAGCTCTAAGAATTATGAGGGTAAAATAAGATATTTTAAAATTGAATTTGTATTTCATTAAATATCTCACAATTATAGTTTAAAATTATTAACATTCTTTTTTTAAAATTAGGATTGTCATATTCTCTCCCACCCACCCACTGAGAAGGCAAGCAGTATGATATTAATTATATATATGAAATCATGCAAAATGAAATTCCATATTAGTGTGGAGAAAAAAAAATAGAAAAAGTAAGTGAAAAACGTTTGCTTCAGTCTGCATTCCGAGTTCATCACTTCCCTCTTCGGAGGGAGATAGTATTGTCCATCACGGGTCCTTTAGAATTGTCTTGAGTCATTGTCATCCATAACTGATGATCACCTATTTCTGTTACTGTATACCATGTTGTCTTGGTTCTGCTTGCTTCACTAATAAGAGGATATTTTTAAGGGCTTTGCAAACCT
The DNA here is from genome assembly GCA_028646575.1 of Pseudocheirus occidentalis. Classification (NCBI taxonomy): domain Eukaryota; kingdom Metazoa; phylum Chordata; class Mammalia; order Diprotodontia; family Pseudocheiridae; genus Pseudocheirus; species Pseudocheirus occidentalis. The sequence continues at coordinate 173,232,438 of CM053601.1, read as the reverse complement.
GAAAAGAGCTGTACGTATATCAGTTTTACAAAAAAAAACCCTATTTCTCTGAATTTCTCCCGTGTATCTTTTATTATAACGCATAATGTTCCATGACATTTAGGTATAGTCATTTGTTCATTCATTCCCTAATTGGTGAGTATCCACTTTGCTGCTTCCCTTCCCCCCTGTTGTTAACAAAAACTACTGCTATAAATATGTTGACCGACAGCCCTTGCATGGTCTGACCCCAATACCTGCAATTCATTCCTTCATCCTTCCCCTAATTTTGAATCTTCACTGTCCTTCATGTGTCACCTTCATTGCTGCCTCCTATGAGAACATTTTCCTTTCCCCTCAGTCATTCACAGTAGTCACGGGTCCTCAGACTGCGTGTCTGATCTCTCTTGTTTATAGGGTTGATATTATATAGTCCACTTGTTGATTTGATTTGTAGCTCCGCTAGCAAACTTGAAGTTCCATGAAGGCAGGATAGTTTTTCCATTTTGTGTTTGTATGCCCAGATACCCAGCACGGTGCTTTATGCATAGTAGGTGGTTAAAAATGATTATTTGATAGAACTGAAATTGAAATGCCACCCCTTAAAAATTTGACTTCAAATTAGTACAGAATAGCCAGGCCAAGTTGAGGGTGCCAAGAAGCTGTAATTTTAAGAGTATAAAACACAGGAAATCCAGCCAGTGGCTAGGTCATGGAACACAGCCACTTTATCGTATCTTTGTGTACGGTGAAAAAAGATTGTTTTTGTTTTGTTTTAATGTGGAAGACTGTGTTTCTTAGTTTACCGATTCTTGGATTTCAGATGTGTCCTTTCATTATTCCCAAGACGTGTAACTCATTAGAACTAAAAGAGAATGTATAGATCAGAAATTTAGTATAACTTCATTTTAAACAAGGGAGGAACAAAGGCTTGGAGAGGTGGGGGGAGTAGAGAATTAACTTGTCCAAGGTCACTTAGATGTTGAACAATAGAAGCAGAATTGAAATGTAGACCTTCTACCTTCATAGCAGCGCTTACTCTTAAATTTTCCCATTCATCTGTAGTACTTTTGTTCATAAATCTCAGTATTGTTTTTCTAAGTACAATCCTTTATGGCACTGGCTAAACAAAGGATTATTATTCACAGTTATTGGCGGGGGGGGGGGCTGGAATGTTTTTTCATTAGTCAGTGTAATCCAGGCAACACTGTGGTCTCATGGATAGAATACTGGATTTGTCTAGAAGACCTGAGTTCAAATTCTACCACAGACCCTAAATATTCGTGTATTTCTAGACAAGTCAGTTAATTTCTACTGGTCTCAGTTTCTTCAGTTTTGTGAGACTCAAATGAGACTATTGTAAAGCATTTCAAACAGTGCCTGGCCCATAGTAAGTATTTAAAATGATTGCTCCTGCCGTTCCCCTACCCCTCAGAATATCACCTATTCTCCAGAAGTTGTTCTGAGGATAAAATGAGTTAAGATTTGCAAAGTTGCAAAATTTAAACTGTTCATATATCTAAATATAGACATACACACACATACACACCACACGTGTGTATAGATAGATGTGTGTGTATCTAAGGGTAGAACAACAAGCATGGGTAGCTATTTTAAGGAGAGAGATTTGGGTTTAGCTGCTAAAAGACAACTGCTTATCTAAAAGAGCTGTCCAGCATGCAATGGGCTGCCTCCAAAGGTCCTCGTCTCAGTTCAGGGCATCTGGTCCAACCTCTTCATTTCACAGATGAAGAAACAGAGCCCAAGAGATGATGTATCTTCCCCAGGACTACGGGATGTGAATTCAGGTCCTGTAAAAACCAAGTTCGTTATACTTTGCACTCTACCAACCTGCCTCTGAAAAGATTTTCAAACTGCCGAAGGGATGATCGCTTGTATGGGAAGGTGCAGAGGACATTCCATTGGGTTGGATTAGACAACTCTGAGGTTGGAACTCTGAGATCCTATGACAGTGTTTAAAAGATAGGAGAAGGACTCACTGTGTGGTGCAATGGATAGAACACCATTCCTGGAGTCAGGAGGACCTGAGTTCAAATGTGGCCTCAGACACTTGCTAGCTGTGTGACCCTGGGCAAGTCACTTAACCCTGATTGCCTCCCAAAATTAAAATGATAATAATAAAAAATATGAGAAGGATAGACTGGATCCAAATAAAAACCTGTAATACATAGACATGTGCCTCACAAGACCTAGAAAAGAACTCTTGAAATGTATTCACTCTGAACAAATGACTGTTACCATAAGATAATTTCTCATTTATTCCTTGTGCATTTTAAATTGACTGCTACTAGATCCAGTATAAATAAAAGTATGAGTCTCATTAGTATGGGCAATATTTTGCCATAGAAAAAGTATCAGACCACATTTCAGAGGAACTGAGTTCATAAATCCTCCTCTATGACTTATTACCTGCATGATTTGGGGGTAAATCATTTCCCTGTCTGAGCCTTACTTTCTCTTTTGTAAAATGGGTGGCTGTGAGGCTTAGTTAACAGGGTATTGGCCAAGACCTGCTCCTGCTCCTTTGATTAGCTATGAGCAGTCATTTAACCTAATATAGGCAATTATAAACGTCCTAATTGCCTCACAAGATTATTTTGAGACTCAAGTGGCAGAATGTATATCAAATATTTTCTAATGTTTAAGGTACTATAATATACCTAAGGTATTATAATATAATACAGCATTTAAGGTACTGTAATAATAAGTATAATAGCAGTGATTATGATAGTACCTTAAACACTGGAAACATTATCATTAGATTTTATTATCCTGAGGTTCTTTTCTAGATGTAAGTTGTCTATAATAAGCCTTAGATAAATATTATTAAGTAGAATTGATGCTATACCAGAGTTCTTATCTCTTAGATTCTTTTACTTATAGAAGGTAATTATGAAATTGTTATAAGCGGGACATGTGATTTCATCCATGTGGGGAGCTAGCTCCTGCTATGAAAACTCTCTCCACATAATGAGGTTGGCAGTTCTCTGTAACTTACAATTTTGGAAGGTTATCTGGGTTTGGTGAATTTTAACGATATGCCTATAGTCAGACAGCTGCTATGTGTCACATGTGGCACCTGAACTCAGGTCTTTCTGAGACCAATCTGCTGTACCACATTTCCTCTTTATAGAATTGTCTATAGGTAGAAAGGTAGATGGATGGATGGATGGATGGATGGATAGATAGATAGATAGATAGATAGATAGATAGATAGATAGATAGATAGATAGATAGATGGGTGGGTAGATGGGTGGGTAGATGGGTGGGTAGATAGATAGATGGGTGGATGGGTGGATGGATGGATGGATGGATGGATGGATGCAGAGATGGAGGGAGAGATGGATAGACAGATGGATACAGAGATGAAAAGAGAGATTACTAGATAGATAGATAGATAGATAGATAGATAGACAGACAGACAGACAGACAGACAGATGCAGATAGAGAGTGAGCAGAGCTGGGTGGTACAGTGGATAGAGCCCTAGACTTGGAATGAGGAAGACAAGTTCAAAAGTGAGCTCAGGCACTAACTTGCTGTGTGAACCTGAGCAAGGCATTTAACCTGTTTGTCTAAGTTTCCTCATCTGTAAAATGGGATAATCATAGAACCTTTCTCCCAAGGTCTTTAAGATAATTAAATGAGACTCTTATTAATAAACTGGTTTGCATAACTTAAAGTGCCATATATATGCTAATTATTATTAAAATAATGATTTTCTATAGTTCTGTATAAATTGTATTATTTATAGAGTTTTATATTGAATGTTAGTGTTTACAGAGTCTTGTTTGTTTGTTTGTTTTTGGCCCACAGAAGATTTGTGAGGCAAATACTAAAAGCCTCAATTTATATTGTTCAGAGAAATTCAGTGACTTGTCCAAGGTCACACAGGTAGTCTTGAGTCAAAATATGAACCCAAGATTTCTCTTAATGCTAGACCCATCACTCTCCTTTCTACAGTACAATATATTAAACTACATGCATATTTAGGTTCCTAAATTGAGCATAACTGAAGGAATGGTAGCTTATCTTAGTGCAGAGATGAAGGTGGGAGGAAAAACTAAAAAAAAGATAGGAGGCTTCTTTTGAGCAGTTTTATCTGTCGTGGCAGTTTAGTGCGGGTGTTAATATTAATCAAAGGTTAAAATGAAAAGGTTACAAGTAGATCTTTAACTAATAATAGTTAGAATGCTTTAAATTCCTACAGAAGAAAAGGCTGCAGAATGGGGAATAAGGAAAGACTTAATCATGCTTCCCATTAGAGGAGAAGAAAGTCACCATTTGCCTGGGCAGGCTTAATATTTAGTAAATAAGGTTATTTCTGGCTCTGTTCCCAACTTACGATTTCTTTTCTTCCCCTTATGAAAGAATTCCACCCAGGCTTCTCTGATGAGCCCAACCATTTTACATCTTGCCCGGCCTCCCTGTGAATCCTGATTTCAGCCCCGGTGCTCAGGCTTGTTAGCATTCAGTAGTATCATTGTTATATACATATTTATTGGTCCGCAGCTAAAATTAGGTTTGCTGAGCAAATAGATTTTGTGCAGTCATCCTAAACAGATCGCTTCCCAGAATGCCGAGGGACCCGCTGACAACTTGACTTACTTCCTCATTTGTCGATATGTTGTAATATTTACAAAATGGGAGAGGGGAAAATGGGGCTAAGAGGGAAGAAATCCTGTAATCTGCCAGCATTAACCTTGGGAGGCTTGCAAAGAGTTGTTTGAAAAGTGAGCAGTTTGCAAATAACAATTGAAAAAAAAAAAGGAAAGAAGACACTGCTGGGAATCATTTCTAACTAAAATCTACCTTTCTTCATGCGATTTTTGTTGAGTGATTTCCAACCCCATTTGGGGTTTTCTTGGCAAAAATACTGGAGTGTTTTGCCATTTCCTTCCCCAGCTCATCTGACAGATCAGGAAACTGAGGCAAACAGAATTAAGTGACTTACCCAGGGTCATACAGTTAGTAAGAGTCTGAGGCCACATTTGAACTCAAGAAGATGAGTCTTTCTGACTCCAGGCCCAGCATTCTACCTATGGTACCACACAGGAAGACTGTCAAATTTTGGTTTCGTTACTTGGTTTATTGTATTGCAGACTTCACTGGATATATTTTTATAAAAGTAGAGGCTGCTGAACCTAAGGGGAATGTCACTCTATTTGGAGTCAGACAACTTAGGATTTAAATTCCAATACTTCTTTTTGCACCATGGGCAAGTAACCAGAGAGGGAGCCTCCTCTAGTGGTTCAAGTGCCAGAGCTGGAATTATGAAGACCTCTTTTCAAGCCCTGCCTCTGACAGATCTTACTTGTGTGACCTGATCTAATCCCTTAACCTCTCAGACCCTCAGTTTCTGCATCTGTAAGACTAGGAGAATGAATGAGATGGCTTCTCTGCTGTTTTCCAGCTCTACATATAGGATTCTTGGATTCATATCCATTTTAGGCCTCAGTTTCCTCTTATGTTAAATGGTAGAATCATAGATGGAGAAGTAGAAAAACCACAGGCCCTATCCAATCCCATTCTCTTATAGATGAAGGAACTGAGGCCCAAGAATGATTTACCTACAGTAGAAAAGACAGGCTTCGAACCTACCTCTTTTGACTCCAAATCTTAATTTTTTTTTTTCTACAGTACTACCCTGCTTCTCATACCTTCCAGCTCTATATCCTAAGAGGCTGCAGTATCCTGTCTAAATGCAGTGAGAGAATTTGTCAGATATGCATATATATATAATGACAAATATATATATTCTTATTTTGTTTTGGTATTCTCAATGTTTGACACTTAGAAAGCACTCAATAAATGTGGATTTATGATTGATAGATAGTAATCACATACAAAACCCAGCTGAAACCTTTGGCACCTGTTTGGACCATAGACCGAGCTGACCAGAAAAGGATGTTAGTGGCTGGTTTACATGTCCCTCTGGAGTTCACTTATGAAGCATGTCTGGCACTGTGGTAGGTACCAGGGATCCAAAAACAAAAACAACAAAAAATTGAATCTATTGAAAACTTAGAGTCTACTTAGATTGGGAGCTCTTTGAGAGCAGGGGCTGCCTCTTACCTTTCTTCATCTGCCTGGAGCTTAGCTGATTGCCTAGTATGTAGTAGGTACTTAATAAATGCTCATTGAACAACCAAATGACAGTGCATACATGGAGGGTGGAGTAGGGCAGGGAAGCAGCAGGTGTATTAATGACTAAATGGCAAGTACATTATATGCGGAGATGCAAAGCAATGTCGTGTGTGTGTGTGTGTGTGTGTGTGTGTGTGTGTGTGTGTGTTGTGATGAGGGATGAGTTCAGAAAAGTTTTTCATGTAAAAGATGGTGCTTGGATTGTGCTTTCTAAGAGTTGGAAGTGAGGAAGGAAGGAAAGCATCCCAGGCTTGGAGAATGGCCAGCACTAAGATAGAGAGGCAGGATATGAGATTTCATTATGAAGAATGACTAGGAAGTCAGGATAACCAGAATGGGTACTGCCTGAAAGGCACTGATATCAAGGAAGACTGGGAGGTAGGTGGGAGTGGTGAGCAGAGGTTTTAGATTCCAGCCCAAGGATTTTGTATTTTATCTTCTAGTTACTAAGGACACACAGAAGGTTTTCAAGAAGAGGGGTAGGTACAGTCATTTGTGTTTGAGTGACACTGCTTTGCCAGCTGTGTGGAATTTGGATTGAGGAGGGAAGACCCTGGAGAAGGGAGACCAGTTAAGAGTCCCCCACCATAGTCTAAGTGAAAGGGTGTGCGTGAGTGGGGAAAAGAGAATGTGTGTAGGAGATGTCAGTAAGGTAGATTCACAATGTGTGACTCAGTAACTGATTGGTTATGAGGGTTGAGGGAAGAATCAAGGATAACTCCTCATTGTAGTCGGCTAGATTGCGCAGTGAATAGAGCACCGGCCCTGGAGTCAGAAGGACCTGAGTTCAAATGTGACCTCAGACGCTTAACGAAAAAACTAGCCCTATGACCTTGGGCAAGTTGCTTAACCCCAATTACCCTACCTTCCCCCCTCCAAAAAGTAAAAAACAAAAGATAACTCCTCATAGGGTGCTTTGTAACTACTAATATTTCCTCTGAGTTAGGCATGATTTGAAAGTTAATAGACTCACTGGACAGAAGTTACAGAGATAGAGATTTTAGTTTGATGGGAGAGGTGATGTGAAATAGCAAACAAAACTTTGGATGGAGAATCAGGAAAGGTCTGGATTCAGACCTCGTTTGGACCCTTACTGCTTGTATGAGCATGAACAAGAGGTAGTTCCCTCTGGCTGGCTGGCTGGCTGGCCCCATGCCTGGAAGGTTCTCCCTCCTCATCCCTGCCTCTTAGCATTTCCTACTCTCAGATACTTTCATCTTCTCCAAGAAGCCTTCTTCTACTCTTCCTTAATCTTAATGCCTTTTTTACATGTTTTCTCTCCCCTCTTTAGACTTTGAGCTCCTTGAGAACAAAGACTTTTTTTCTGCCTTTCTTTAGATCCACAATACTTAACACAGTGTAGCTGTTTTACATAGTAGAAGCTTAGTAAATGCTCATTGGCAAACTGACTTGTAGAATGACAGAACCATAGATTTAGAGTAGGAATAGACCCCAGACTTCCAATCCAATTCCCCCCTTTTTTTAATAGATGAGGAAAGTTAAATAATTTTATTGGGTCACACAAGTAAAAATAAAAGCAGCACTTGAACTCAGTTCTCTGATTCTAAATACAGGAATGATAACCTCCCTGAAACTCAGTTTTTTAATCAGTGAAGTGAGGACATTATCTTTAATAGTAGAGGCAATTAGATGGTGTAATTCAGTGGTTCTCAACCTTCCTAATGCTGTGACCCTTTAATACAGTTCCTCATGTTGTGGTGACCCCCAACCATAAAATTATTTTCATTGCTACTTAATAACTGTAATTGTGCTACTGTTATGAATTGTAATGTAAATATCTGATATGCAGGATGTATTTAAATTGAACATAACCCACAGGTTGAAAACTGCTGGTGTAATCAGTAGAGCCCTAGATCCAGAGGTAGGAAGGCCTGAATTCAAATCCAACCTCAGACACTTACTATCTGTAGAACTCCAGGAAAGTCAATTAACTTCTGTCTGACTCAGATACTATTATTGTCCTTATTTCTGTGAAACTATCTTATAGATTGTTGCAAAGATGAAAGGGAAAAAATGAAATAATATTTATAAGGTGCTTTGCAAGCCTTAAAGCTGCATTTCTAGGCAGCTAGTCACTATTAAATAATAATGCACAGAATTACTATAAGAATAGAATGAGGTGACATATAAAGTGCTTTGCAAGGCTTTGCTTCAGCACTATGGACATGTTGCCTCTTATTATTCGTTCAGGAAAAAACCAGTCAGCCATGAGATCTGTCCACAAGTGGAATGGGCTGCCTCCAGAGGTGATGGGTTTCCTTCCACTGGAATTCCAGAAGAAGTGTCTGGATGGTCACTTGTTTTATATGGGACTTTTATTCAAGTACAGATTAGACTGGAAGATCTCTAAAGTGCCTTCCAGGTCTTACAGCTTGTGTTTCTGCATCTTTAAGAAAGAGGCCAAGAGAGGTCAGTGGAGACACGATGGTTGATGAAAAAAGAAAAGATCAGACAGATCCATGAAGGTGTCTTCATGCTATGTTATATTCTTGGATTACTTTTTTTCTAGATTGCTCCCACAGCTTTGGTGAGAGGACTTGTTTGCAAAGTATTTAAGATCTGCCAGATTTAAAGAAAATCAGACCTGGCCAGAATACCCAAGAGTAGCCAGTCCTCATCATCCATTATCTCTTTGTTTTGGTCTTTGGGACTGATGGCCTGCGTTCATCGCAGAGTGTATGAAAAGGGAATTCTCCATGGTGATTGTTGGGTCTTGGTGTGTTTTGTCCCTGTATTAATGCCGTGCTAAGGCACCATATGGATGTTAGCAGAAAATAACTGGCTTGAAGTTTTCACCTTGCAGGAGGGGGAGATGTGAGGTGTAATTAATGAAGGATGTAAGACGTTTTGGCATCCTGATATGAAAGGCTCTTGGTCAGGGCTGATTACTGCTCTTTTACTCATCTGAAATGAACAGCTGCTGAGCTACAGAGTCCTTTAAATAAGGATGTGGCTGCAAGAACATAGAGTATTATGGAGGTGTGTACATGGAAGGAATCAGAGCTCTTCAAGCTAGAAGAGTCCTTAGAAAGCATCCCTCTCAGCCCTTTCCTTCTACTTATAGAAAGGGTCCAACTGGGAAGTTGGTGTTATCTCTTTTGAGGTCGTCAGATAGAAGCTGCATTACTATTTCTCAGATATGTTATGATTGGGGTTCCCATTATACATTGTAAATGTTCACACTGAAAATTTAACGATCTTCTCTCTGTAATCCAGTTAGACATGGCTTCAGCATACTCTTAGACATAGGATCTAGCATTGGAAGGGAACTCAAAGTTGCTTTAAATTGTATTGTTCTAACATTGGTGATTTGGATCACTTTCCTCCCATGGTGCTACTGATACTTTGGACATCTTCCCTTAAGAATTACCTGTTCTTATCCTTTGGCCTTTTATCAATTGGGGAATGAATCTTATTCTTGTAAATTTGAATCTATTTCCTAGATATGTAAATACACAAACATATGTGTTTCTCTAATAGTCTTACTTCCCATATGCAAACATGTGTACATGTGTATATGTATAAATACATATATATTCATCAGACAAACTTTTTCCCAATTATCTGTCTTGTCATCTAAGCTTAATGGATTAAGAAAAAAGCTTGCCTAATATTTAATTGAATATAATCAAAATTGTCCATCTCATCTTTCCTGATCTCTCTGCCTTCTTTGGACATGAATTCTTCCCTATCTGTATTTCTGAAAATTCCTTCCATATTCCTCAGGTTTGTTTGATATGTAACCTTTTATATCTAAATCATGTATCCAATTAGAACTTAGTGAGATATTACTATAAATCTAATTTCTAATCGACTCAGTAGTTTTTATTATGAGTCAATAAATATCTATTTCAAATATAATTGGTGCCAAACGTTAGGTTTTTTTATCCCAATGCAAAAAAAATCATTTATTAAGTACCTACTATATACACAGGGCAACAAAGTGGCACAGTATTCATAGTACCAGGCCTGGAGTCAGAAAGACTCGTTTTCCTGAGTTAAAATCCAGCCTTAGACACTTATTGGCTGTGTGACCCTGGGAAAGTCACTTTTTGCTGTTTGCCTCAGTTTCCTCATCTGTGAAATGGACTAGAGAAGGAAATGGCAAATCATTCCAGTATCTTTGCCAAGAAAACTCTGAATGGGGTCAAAGAAGAATCGAACATGGCTGAATAGCCACAGCTGACACATGGTACCATGTAGGATACAAATATGAAAAAGTCAAATGGCCCCTTCCTTTCCTTAAGGAGCTACATTCTACTGAGGGTGGAATCAGGAATGACGCATACCCACTGAAATAAATAGAAGGTAATCTGTGAGTATAGGACTTCCAAATATTGTACATCAAGAAATGGACTTGAGACCATGTCTATACTAGGGAAATAGCTCTGGCGTTTATCCACGTCACTTAGAAAGGAACAGCGTGCCTCCAAGAGGAGTAATTACCTTGTATGTACTTTACCAGATACGCTTTTCCGGGGGAAATGTTGGAGTTTCTACCATTTTATTGGAAGTTAGTTAGGTGGGCCTTGAACTCTATGAAGTGGTTCGGTTGCCATTACAACCTCACGTGGGGGCAGAGGTGAGAAAATTTTGAAGTAAAGGACCTCCCGAAATCTTTTTAGCCCTGTAATTTTGTGTGAATAAAATGTCCCTGATCAGTCCCAATGACCCAGCCTAAACTGAAGCACTGAGGCATTTTTGGCAAAATAAAAGCTATTGATAGCCTATCATTGACCTTGTGAGCACTCTGTTGCTTTCTCTCTTGATACTGCTGAATATGATCACACAAAATTCATTATAGGGAGTAGAACAGATTTAGTCATCAGGATTTTAGAAGAAACATTAACAGAAGAATCCAAAGCACTCTGTGTGACTTGGGTATGGGGGAAGATATGATCCTAGAAAAGAAATTAGGGGTGGGGGGTGGTTCAGAGTTCTAATCCAGAATTCTGGCAAGTAGGGTAAATTGAGAGGATGATGGCTTAGCTTATTTAGCACAGTACCTGGTTAAATATTGTTTGACTGACTGATGGGGATTAGATTAAAAGAGATAAACAAAGCTGAGACCTTTGCTGAGAAGACAACAACATATTCCCACTCATCCTGCTGTTGACTATGGGCATCCCATGTGGCATGACTTCTGTACCTAGTGGGATAATGTGATCAGTCAGTTTCAGCCATGAGGGCTTTGCAATGATTGGAGGCCAACTCCTAGAGAAGGGCATGATGGCAGAAGGACCTTCTGAGGACAGAGGCCGGGAGTTGAGTAAGGGGGGATGGTAGGGTAGTCATATGCAGTGGTGTGATGCCAGAAGAAGACTGTGAAGAAATGAAGAAGTACCCCATCCCCCAATCATGGTGCCTAGGACAGAGCTCCAGTTGCCCCATGCTAGTCTGTGTCTAATGAGACTCTGCTTGGAATATTTCATGAATCCTGGATACTATTCATTTGGAAGATTATGTAAATTATACAAAGTTGAAGGATTGAAGGAGATAATAAGAAAAATTACACTGTTGGATAGCTTTCTTGAATATTATTATTTTTGTGGAGACCTGGGGGTAGGAGAAGGGAGAAGGAATGGAGAAGTATGAATTTCTAGATCTTTATTTTCATCGGAATAAGAGACATTCAATACGGAAAAGTTTCTTTACACATGCAGACCAACATCTTATCTCTAACTTGGAGTCTTTGGGAGATGCCTAGGGCTTCAAGAACATAAGCTGTTTGACTTGTTCATGATCACGCAGACAGCATGTGTTTGAGGCAAGACTTGACCCAGGTCTTCCTGTCTAAACCACATCGCATCCCAGTTGCCTTTAAAATAGCAATGCAGAGTTGTATGTTAAACCTTGGGTATGGGGAGGGTAATTCCCAGAAACAAATATTAAAAGCCAAAGTGTTACAGGGAGTTGGAATTACACATAACCCAGATTAAGGTAACACAAGATAGGCTAGATTGAATATGAAAGCTTGGAGTCCCTGACAGTCTTCTATACAATAAAAATCATTGGATTATGAAAGTCTTCCCAAGGGAAATTTTGGAAGCTGGGCTGCAGAAATGTAAGGCAAAGTTGGATGAAACATTGAGGGTTGTTGCCAGTTTCTAATATCCATAATTATGTGTGTTTGTGTGCATATGTATATGCACATGCGCCTCAGAGAGAGAGAGTGAGAAAGAGAGAGAGAGAGAGAGAGAGAGAGAGAGAGAGAGAGTGTAAGACACAGAAAAACACACCTATTATTCAAAGGCATTTATAGCTTTTGCTGACTGTGTATTTCATAGTATAGTTAAGGGGTGATTTTATTTGGGTTTTGTAGTACACTTAGAAAAGAAAAGCGTAGGTTTTTATTGCACATAAACTCTTAAAAGTGCTGCGTAGAGTACTGAGCAAGTCCCATTAGAGTGGGTAGAAACAGGTAGCTGTTTAATCACCTTTGCAAAAAGGGAGTGTGTGATCCAGAGGGACTAGAAATTGGGCATGGGATTACACTAGAAAAAAATTAAGCATTTTAATTAAAACATGGTTGATGCATCTTACATTGTAGATGCCCCTCTCCTCATCGTGTTTCAGCCATCTTCTTTGAAGAGCTCAAGGTCTAGACTTCTCTTCTAGGCCCAGGAACACACATGGTCAAATGAAGTGATCCATTGTCCACAACATGGCCACCCAGTGGAACACTGAAGAAAGTAGCCTTGAGACAGGTCTTAGCCCTGCTCCACTCCCTTCAATCATTCTCAAAGGACAAGGGGCTGGGAAATGAAAAAGTGTCTATGAACAAGCTTTGTGTTAAGCACCTATTATTAGTGTCAGTTACTATGGTAGGGGGATACAAGGATAAATATAAAACATTCCCTCCCTCACATAGCTCACATTACACTTGGGAAGGCAGCACATACATATTTGCACTTATAAAACATATACAAGCCAATTTTGTTTTGGTGGGAGAAGTGGGGATCATTAGATCCTTTCTGCAATAATCAGGATATAAATATATCTACAACTACATTCTCCACAGTCCTTCCTGTTTTCAAGAAAAGCAAGTGTGTTTTCCTTTCAACAAAGAAAAATCAGCTTATCACTTTACAAGAAAAAGGTATTAAGTATTGAACAGGAAATATATTAGTTCCTGGAGATCCAAAGATAACAATTAAACATACCCTGACCTCATTGGGGAGCATCAAGTGGATGCGTATATGCATAGACAAAATAAATTCAAGGCCATTTTAGTGAGAACTTTTAAAGTTATTTTTCCTTTCCTTTTCTCCTTTTTTGGAAGACCATGCATCTTGATCTTTAATTTGGGAAATATGAGTTTTGTCATAATGTCCTGTGCAGTCTCCTTGGATGACCTTTCAGGCTCCTCTATGACACAATAGAATTGTTTGATTATTGGTCATGAGAGTAACTTTTGATACTTTTAATTTGCTTGGCATTCTGAATTTATTAGCTTTCTTTGGTACATGATAGGGTTCTGGTGCTCTTTCCCATAGTGCTTTGCAGGTGGGTGTCTGCACTCTTGACTTCCTATGTTCCTGCTGTGTCAAACCTGAGTTGCTTCTTTGCAGAGGTAGTAAAGTAAAATACTGTGGTGTGTTTCAGTGACATAAACAGCTTTCTCCTTTGATCGATGCCTACAGATTGCTGTAACACAATGGGACATAGATACAGATATGTACATAGATTATAGATAGTTATAGATAGAACATATATGCACATATCTGCATGTATGTAATAGTGTCAATGATTGCTAACATTTACCGTAGAGTACTTTCAGGTTTTCAAAGGCCTATTTTATCTCATGACCCTCAAAATAACCCTAGAAGGTGGGTACTATTTTAACCCACATTTTGCAGAAGAGAAAGCTGAAGAAGATAGAAGTTAAATGACTCGTCTAGGGTCACACAGCTAGTAAAAAATGTGAACTCAAGTCTACTGCCCCTAGGGCCAGCACCGTATCCACTAATCCACCTAGCTGCCTAGGTATAGCTGTGATGGGTGGACATTAAGACTTGCTCTCAGTATAACTTTCTAAGAATTCCAGCTGTCCATATACGGCATAAGTTGTCTCGCAGAGGAGGGAATTCTGGCCTTTTCGTGGTCTTCAAGCAAAGGCTGGATGAGCTCGTGTTAGGTCTGGCAGAGAGAGGGTTCTTCTTTGGTTGAATTAAGTGAACTCAGTGCATGGCTACAAAGGTCCTGTCTAATGCAGAAATACTGTGAACTCTCTGGAGACATCTTTTGTCCTGTTTCCTACATGCTTTTCATCATCTGTAGCCTGTAGTCTATTTATGCCCACATTGAATCTTTTCATTGTCCTTTGAGTGACCTGTAATTTTGATTCCATGGAGATGGTAATGAGTCCTTGATCTGTAGCGTCACCCAATGAATAGTGGCATTGAAAAGGATAGGCTTTTGTCTCTAGGATGAAATTCTTATATTAAGTCCTAAATGGAGCCTTTCTCCAAAGGTAAAAAGGTTTCAACCCACTGACTAGGGGATCCAGGTTCTCTTTCTAAATGTGACTTCCATCTACCAGGTTCACTTTGGTTCAGCAATATACCTTCAAATAATGGGGCGTGTAATTCATGTTTAATAATCCTAGATGATGCCTGAAATAACGAACTCTAGCTTTATAAAGACTTTTGTGCTTCTCACAAGGTCATGTAGAAGAAGTAGCAATGACTTTTGCTTAAATCTTCATTCTGATGTGTGTGATTAAGGGCAGAAGCTGAATTTAACAAGGTAAATGTGCACAGGAGCCAGAAAGTCACGCAGATTGGCTGAGGAGATCCACCTGCTGCTTTCCCAGGTGTTTCTAAACTTGATGAAATAAGGATGAGAGCCTGTGTCGATAAAAGTGCCAAGTCTTATTTTTTTCATGGTTAAAAATATTTGGCAGACTTTAAGGACTGATATTCCTCACACTACCTCCCCTCCCCCCATAAATCTCAATAGAACTAAGTGCTTCTTTGAGTGGACCAAAATCTTTCAGACCAGTGTAAGCATTCCATAAAACAGAGGCTCTTAATTATTAGAGAAGGGTGTGAAGTTTGTGGATAGATTTCAGGAAGCTTATGAATCTAACTGGAAAAAGTATTTCATTATGATTGGTTCATTTTTTACTTTTAATTTTATTTTATGCATTTGAAAAAAAAGAATACTCTGAGAAGGAGTCCATAGGCTTCACCAGACTGGCCAAAGGGGGCCATGACAAGAATGAGATGCATTAGAGAAGCCCTTTCTAAAAAGCAAAAAACATTAGGTAATGAAAGCCATTCTTAATTCTTACAAAATAAAACTAAGTTGTGAATCATCATACTTTGAATCAATCCAACAAACATTTGAGAGGAAGTAAGGCAGAATGGAGGAACAGTTACTGTCACAATTAGGAAGAACTAAGTGGTCCCTGAGGTCCCTTCCAACTCTAGATTTCTAATTTTGTCAACTGGAGTCAATTCTTACTAATGTCACTCATTAACTTGTCATGGTCAAGTCACTTAACCTCTCGTTGCCCCCAAGGATTTCTAAAATCATATAAGTTACAGATAATTTCAAAATCTGCCTTGGCACAAGGCTTTTCCATACCAGAAGTTCCCTACCCTAACAAAATGCCCATGTAGAGGTTTTTTTAAAGGTTAGATGATAACATTTTGTTCATGTTCATCAAGCAACAGATTGTCTTGGATTTAAGACGTAGCCAAGAAGAATATTCTGTAAAACATTGAACTTGAAGTCAGCATACAACAGGAATAAATTATTGTAATAATAATTACTATATTATATACTCAGTATCATATTGTGTTATGTTCTATAATTAATAATAATAAATTTATTCATACACTTTTTCCTTAACATTATCTCACTTAAGTCTCACAAGAACCCTCAGGTAAGGACAACTCATTACTATTCCCATTTAATAGAAGAAGATACTGAGGTTCATTTAGGTCAATATCACAATAGCTAGTTAATGTCAAAGTCAGGATTTGAACTCTGGTCTTCCTAATCCCAAGTTCAACACTGTCCATAGAATATTATGACGCCTTTTGTGTTTAGTCATGGCAGCTAAATGCCACAGTGCAAAAAACATAGAATCTGAAGGTAAGAAGATGAATTCCAATCTGGCCTCAAACACTTATTAGCTGAGTGACCCTGGGCAAGTCATTTCACTTCTGTCTGCTTTAGTTTCCTCATCTGGGGATGATAATAGCACATACATCCTAGGGTTGTTATAAGGATCAAAGGAGATGATTGTAAAGCACTTAGCCTAGGACCTGCCATAAAGTAAACACTCTGTCAATGTGAGTTATGTTAAAACTGGAAGGTGCCTCTGAGATCACCTTGTTCGCCTTCCCCTCCCCATTTTAGAGCAGAGAAAGCTGAAGAGCAGAGGTCATATGTGACTTATGCCTTGTCATAAGTCACAAAAGTAGGCAGCCAGTCCCAAAAGGGGGATTCCAAACCCACTGTCCTCTCTATGCTTTAACACTTACTACTAGTGGGACCCTGGACCAGGCTTTTTACCACTTTGGATCCATTTCCCACTCAGGAAAATGGGCATAACGATGCTTGAACAACTTCACTCACAGGGAAAACAGCTCGTATAGAGTAAAACATGATGTAAATTTGAACTATTATGAACTAGAAGGCATAAATCAAGGATAACAACTTCCTAACTTGCTCTATTCTTTAGAACTTTTCTTTAAACAGACCATTATCAAGATCTTGAAAGCTAGGCCAAATATTTTCTCTTACTAGAGTATATTTTTATCCCACAGAAACTGAATCTGGATTTTTTTTTTAATTTGCGGTGATCCTCTGTATGACCTCTATCCTTTGGTTTCTCCCACTGAGCTAAATGAATTGATTTGGAAACTTTTTCACGTTTCCCTCATATTTCACTGACTTTCTTTTATTTTTTCTTCCCGGAATCAGTTTCATCTTTAAAACGTAAATGTAGCAGAAATATTTTTTTGGGAGGAAAGATTACAATTGTTATGGGTATGTAACTCCCTAAAATTAATGAGTATTATAGGTCACGGGCTAGAAGCACATTTGAATGCAAAGCACTTTCATAAAATATATTATTAACTAAGTGAAGTTATTCAGACATCATTATTGGAGAAACTGAGCTGTTGAATTGTGGAGAAGCTTCAGTTGGCTGGAATCTGGGCCTACTTTACTGCAATTGCTTCTAACCACAGATTGGCATTAATCCTGTATCCTGCATCTTTGTTTTGGACAATTGCTTAACTCATGACTTATCTATTTTAGGCCAGTAAGGACTTTAGAGCTTCCCTCAGGTCAGGGGACCTGAAATGA
This sequence comes from Pseudocheirus occidentalis, assembly GCA_028646575.1. Classification (NCBI taxonomy): domain Eukaryota; kingdom Metazoa; phylum Chordata; class Mammalia; order Diprotodontia; family Pseudocheiridae; genus Pseudocheirus; species Pseudocheirus occidentalis. The sequence goes on along the minus strand of CM053601.1, from coordinate 173,214,947 downwards.
CTCTGGTCCAAATTTCAACTTTAATATAGTCATTAAACCAAAGGAAAGAGTCCCCTTTTCTAAACATTCCCTCTCAATCTGATCACCTGCAACCTTAATTTTGGGTCTTGCATTGATGTTTGTGCAGATTCTGTATGCATGTATGGAGGAGGAAATACATGTTGATGATTCATGTAGCAACTGATTATTCCATATAAGAATCACTGTGGATTAAGAACAGGAAGGGATTTTTAGCTCTCTAAGTATCTATTCCATATTCATTTTCTAAAGGGGGAAACTGAGGCCCATATGACATGGGGAGGGGAAGGCAAATAGGAATTTGTAGAACAAGCAAATGCAATTACAAATCCAGTGGGAATTTCATGTAATTTCCAGTATTTTTTTCAAACCAGTGTATCATTAGATAGCTACGTGACTAAAGGGGAAAAAAGGAAGAAAGCAAGTTGTTGAAAGCAAAGGAACACAATTTGAAGGACGGTCTCCGGGTGGTATTTGTGCTACACCAAGTGATCTTTGTGTACATAGAATATTCGTCCAGTCTGGTAGAGTATGTGCATTCCTTCTCTGATGGGATGGTGCCATCTTATTTCTACTGCCCTTGCTTCCTGGTTTTTCCTCAGTTGTCTCTACCCAGAGAAATAAACATTTAGATACAGTGGTTCTCAACCTTCCTAATGCCGCAACCCTTTAATACAGCTCCTCGTGTTGTGGTGACCCCCAACCATAAAATTATTCTTGTTGCTACTTCATAGCTGTAATTTTGCTACTGTTATGAATCGTAATGTAAACATCTGACATGCAGGATGTATTTTCGTTGTTATAAATTAAACATAACCCATGGGTTGAGAACCACTGATTTAGAACTTTGATCCCTGAGTAGACTTTCTTTCTCCTGGGAGAACAATCTGGATTCAGTTCCTTATAGTGCACTAGCATTGAGAGGACCAAAAGTTCTCATTAAGGGAACCTTGCCATCAATGTAATTTTTTCAGGGCCTTTATGAAATATGTGCCATGCACAATTCAAAGACAACAATTTCTGCCCTGAAGCAGTTTAAACTCTGTTGTCTTTGTGTGTGTGTGTGTGTGTGTTTCTGTTGGGGGACAAGTAGTGGTGGTAGATATATACAGAGATGAATAACTGTACAATAGAAGTGTAAGGGTAGGGGTCAAATGAGTTTAATCACCCCTCCCACTTTAAGTATCTAATAAGATACTAAACTTTGACACCTTTATTAAGTATGACCACCTTAATTGAATCAATCTGTGAATACAAAACATCTCTATTGAATCAGCGAAGGCATTTCAACTAAGTACTACATGATTTATATTCCTATTGGTTGGGAAGATTATTCCTACCCTGTGGAAGACTTGTATAAAATCTGTAAGCTATTTTAAAATTGAGCATTCCAAGGTCTGGCAACTTAGTGGTTCAAACCATCCTAGTCAAAGCCCTGAGAAGAAATTGCTTAAAGAGGGAGAATATGTTGGCTTCCTTCCCTCCACTGAACCAGAGGAGGTCAGATAACTTAGACTTTTTTCATTGGCATCCTAGCTGTATCCACAGAACAGCAGTGACAGGCCGCTGTGTCTGCTTCAGTAGCCAAGGACAGTTAGACACACTGAGGAAAAAGAAGCTTCAAGTCTCTGCAGAAGCCAATCATTAAAAATTATTCAATCAATCAATCAATCAATCAATCAATCATGCCTAAAGAGGAGCTTCAAAATAACCCTTTAAGGAGAAAATGGATATTCGGCAACCAAGAGCTCTTTCTCTAAGCTTGAACCCACTTCCCATGAGACTTCGTATGTACTGGATGGAGAATTTGTCACACACTTTTTTTAGATGTTTGCCCCAACTATTCTTACTACGCCAGCCTAGTTAATACTCCTTTCTAAAATCTGATGAAGTCTGGTGACTAATTTATAGCAGCTGACAATCATGTGTGAAGCACACCGCATTGGAAAGACACTGAAACTGCTGTTCAGTATCTAAGTACTGATCACCCACTGAAGACTTGACATTCCAGTGTGAGTGGAAGTAGACATAGTAGTTACAGAGCATGTAGTACATATAGATGGAAATACAAAGTATTTTCTGGGAGCTAGAGAGTGCTAAGAATCAGAGGATGTTCCATGTAACAGGTTTCTGTCGGGCATTGATTGGTGTCAGAAATTATAAAATATGGAAAGAGTCTGGCACTAGATTAGAGAACCTGGGTTCAAATCTTACCTCTCTGAAGCTGTGTGATGTTGAGCAAGCACCTAATATCCTTGTGCCTCAGTTTCATCATCTGTAAAAGGAAGGTGGTAAAAAGGTGGCCTTTGAGTGACCTTCCTTTTCTAGAATGGTGAGCCTGAAATCCTGGAAAGGACAGGATTCCAACCAATGGGTGGGGAGAGGGGTGAATGGGTGGAAGGTATACCCCTACAAGATTTAAAATGGTGAGTATAAGAAACGCCTGGAAATGTTTCAGCTGAAATTCTGGGCCCCAGTTAAGAGATTCTAACCTAAGTAGTTAAAAGAAAAATAGGGAATATGGAAGCAGAGGGAGAGATAACAGAAAAAAAGCTTCTTTGAAAGCCGCCCATTTGCTCTGGAATCACTAAACAAGGAGTTAAAAATGGCACCCCAGGAACCTCTTTGTTCCTAAGCAGGATTTGCATGATAATCCTTTAACAAGGGGAATTTCCCTTCCTCTTTTCTGCTTTCTTTGAACAAAACAGATCAAACTCATTACTCTGTTTTCACAGAGGAGGCCATGTTCCCCTACCCATGGACCCTTTTCTAAAGCTGTGCTAATCCCTCTCTCTTTCTGCTCTTTGCCCCTTTGGGCTCCCCTATTAAGAGTCCCTTAGTGGGTTCTCTTTCAGTTCTGTCGGCCATAAGTAGTCTTTCTGCTCTCCTAACATTTCCTGACCTTCTGTTGGCTTGCTCATGCCCAGACCTGGGCTTCCTCTCCCCACCATTCCCCCTGCACTCACATTGTTACTCAACTCCACAGAAGAATTGTAGGCCAGTTAGCATTCAACCAGTCTAGTCTGATTCAGAAAGATGGCTTTTATTCCTTTTCTTGAATTCCCAGCAGGGATTTTCTGCCAACTTCTGTGTGTTAGGGTTTGGCACAGTCTGATTAATCAGTCTAATGAATTGTCCCAAGGTGGTGTGAATGACCATTTTAGCTTGCAGGTCTGCCCAGGCTGGAGTAAGTGGTTAAAGAGTTGCCATTCCTATATCTAGCTGGACTTGTTTTGCTAGACCCTTGCCTCCTGAATGTCGGCGTAGTTCAATGGCTAAATGACTGAATTTAAAATCAGAAAGACCTAAATTCCAAGTTCCAATTGTGGGCTGTGTGACCTTGGATAAGTCACATAACTGCTCAATACCACAGACAAGACTCAGAGCAAGCAACAATTGGCACTGACAGAGAGAGGTTTGCTTAATGTGAATTCCCTGGTTTTAAAAAAAAAAGACTGGTAACTACTGGATATATTACTCAGAGAAATATTGACCAGTAGCAAGATGGTCATGGTAGAGAACTCTTTTGCTACCCTGTGAGCTTTCTAGTTTTATGAAGATAGTATATTTGTACATTGTCTGTATCAGGATATTTATTCCATATGCTCTGCATGATTGCACATATAGAACCTATACCAAATTGCTTACTGCCTCAGGGAGGGAGAGAGGAAAATGAGGGAGAAAATTTGGAATTCAAAAAAATTTTTAAATAAGTGTTAGTATTTCTTTTGCATATAACTGGGGGGAAAAAAGACATTTATTTCAGACCCAGAAAAGAAATTTGCAACCACCAAAGTCCTTGGCATATCCACATAGTTCACCATCAGAAATAGATATGATTTTGTTATGTAAATAACACTGAAGAAAATGTATTACCAACTGTATTGACACTGTCCCCTAAGGACCACTGTGTCTTTCTATGTGACTTGCAATTGAATCCATCTGTGTGGAATTTTCTCCCTTATAATGTGAACTAACTTTAGGATCAGAGACTGTTTCCCTTTCCTATTTGTACCCCTGGAGCTTAACACGGTGAATGGAAAATAGTATTCACTTAAACCTTTTTTTTTCCATTTAAAATGATCCCAGCCCTGCACCTGTAGAGATAGGAAAGTAGATGGTCCCAGGAGAAGGGTGTTAGTTACAGCGATGGTACTCTAGGGTGGTTTGGGATCGGATAAAAAAAGACTGATCTTCCAGAGGATTTGGAGATTTAAGGAAGAAAGACAGTAGTGTCCAGCCTGCCATGGAGAAGAAGCAAGCCCCATGAGGAGGACGTATATCCTAAAGAGGTTGGTGCTCTCTGAAAAAATTCTCTTCATTCCCTCCTCTTTTCTCCTCTCCCCTCTATTGACTCCCCCTCCAGTTTCTGTTTTAAGTACATTTATTTTAAGCAGCTGTAGTTTTAATACTGTGAGTTCTCCCACTATCAGCACAGATCAGTCTCTACAATTTAAATGATCTTGAAGAGTTTTGTACCTGAAAAATCCATCCCTTTGTGACCAAATCTGCTGGTGACTTTCTCTAAATGTAAGTAGGTTGGGCACCTGACACCAAAATGAAGCTTTTTTCCAGCTTGGTAAGAACTACCAAAGCGTGGTTCCTTTTGGTCTGTCCTTCAGGAGATAAGGTAATATGGTTCGGGGGCCAGACTCGGAATCATACTTCCTAGCCAAGTAACCCTGAACGAGATATTTCCCAGGCATATCCTGACTGCAGGCGTAGGCCTCTATCCTCTAGGTCACTGAGCTGCCCTTGGCAAGTTAAAATATATCTAGGAGTCTCAAGCCTGCTCAGCCAGTTAGCCCTTAGGAAGCCCTTGTGTTAGGCGCTGTACTCAATGCTAGGGGTATTAAGAAAGCCAAACAAACAAACAAACAAAAGACCCATTCCTTTCCCACTATCTAATGGAGGAGACAATGTGCATGTATGAACAAGATATATACAAGATAAATTCAGAGTGGTCTGAGAGGAACATGCTAAGATCTGGAAGCACCAGGATAGGCATCTTGTTTCAGGTGAGTCTTTTTTTGAGACTTAAAGGAAGCCAGGAGACAGAGATGATGAGGGAAAGCGTTCCCAGCATGGGAGACAGCCAGGAAAAAGACCCCTGGTCGGTAGATGGAGTATTCTGGCTGAGGAACACCCTCTGGATGTTCTGGGTCTGTGTCTCATCTCCTGACTCTAAGCTCACTATATTCCCCTGACAATTTACTTACCTTTCCATCTGTTACTTGGTACGGTCTTTGTTCTATGTGATTATACATTCAGTGCCGGGTGAAACTTCACTCTAGATTCTTTGCAGTCTTAAAATCTCCAAACAGTTTTCTTTTAATCTTCGAGGTGATCACGTCTGTGTTACGCTGCTGATTTTTTCTGCTTCATGTTTGTAGGCCTGCACACAGACATCAAAGAGAGAAGCAATCTTGTATTATACTTCTTGCATGTTGCTCATTGCAACCTTTAATTACAAGCCAATCCTTTGAAAAAAGACAGCTTGTTTGCCTGCAGGTCGAACTCCTTTCCTGTCAGAAGACAGAGAGAAATCAACATATTTCCCTACCCTAGCTCACAAAGTTGGGGAATATGGATGAAATCCAATTTATCACATATTTACAAAGAGCCCATTATAATAAGCTGCCTTAAGCATCTGGGGATGTAAAACTATATATTTTCTGACCTCAAGATTGTGACCATTTAATTTCACAAATTCTGTTTTCTGGCTCTATGTCAGCAAGGAACCCAATTAATGCTTCTCTTTCTCAACCCTTCCCAAAGTCCTGATGTAGAACTAGATTTTTTAGGTCAAGCCACCCCCAATATTCTGATGCCCCATGAGTTTGGAAAAGGCTACAATAGGCAGTTTAGGGAGCCTCTCTGAATTTTCTTTTTCTCATTTATAAAATGGAGATGACATGCAGATTGGCCCCCAGACTCAGAGGATCACAGCTTCAGAACTGGAAGGACCTTAGAAGTCATCCAGACCAACTGAGACACAGAGAGAGAGGGTGATTTCCCCAAAGGTATATAGGAGGAGGTGACAGAGACAGTAGTTCAACCCAGGTTTTTGACTCTGACTCTGTATTACTTTGTGTTTTCTTCTCGCATTGGAATGCAAGTTCCTTCACGGCAGAACTGTCTTCCTTGCTTGGTATTGTATTTCAGATGCTTAACATAGTACTTGGCATACAATGAGCACTTTTATTTTGAGGCAATCAGGGCTTCCTTAGGGTCACACAGGAAGAGTTTGAGTTCGGATCTGAACTTGGGTCCTTCTGACTCCAGGGCCAGTGCTCTATCCACTGTACCACCTAACTGCCCTGTATAATAAAGCTGCACTTTAAATGCTGCTGCTGCTCTTCCTCCTCTTCTTTCTTCTTTTCTTCCTTCTCCTCCTCGTCCTCTTTCTTCTTCTTCTTCTTCTTCTTCTTCTTCTTCT
>CM053601.1:173186914-173207990 GCA_028646575.1 Pseudocheirus occidentalis | reverse complement strand
TTCCATACTCTTTATGGTATTCCTGTTTTTTGACACTAATCTTACCACCATGAAAAAAATGCATTACTTGTTCTAGTCCTGGCTATGACAATAACAGTTTTTGTTTAATTAAGCATGGACTAGTTCCCTATGTGGACCACAGTTTCCTTCTGTAATGAATAGAATAGTAAAGAATAATCGTTAAGGTCCTTTTCATCTTGAACATCTGACCGTTCAAAGATGTGAATAGTATTTTAGACTTGGTATAGTTTAATCTAATCTGTCTTTATGGACTTCAAGATTGTATTATTCTGCGTAGAGCCACCATGATCCCCTGGGGTATGATCAGGTCACTGGGAAACTACTATCTAAACTGATTGTACATTCTGAAATTGATTTCATGAGATCAATGATAATGACCACTTTCTGATTGGGAAATCCATTAAATTTAGAACATTGGTTGATACTGATGCAATCTCAGGCAGTCTTACCAGAGATAATGAAAATCTCACTGTCTCTGCCTTGATTAGACCACATCTGGATTATTGGGACCAGTTTTAAACACCACACTTAGGGAGTGGCATTAGCAAGCTGGAAGACATCTAGAGGGAGGCAGAGGATGGTGAAGAATTCTAAGAGAATGACACAGGAGGATCCACTGACGGAGGTGAGGATGGATGTTCAATTAGGAGAAGAGAAAACTCAGAGGGAAGAGCATGGTAGCTATCCTCGGGTATCTAAAGGGCTGTCACTTAGAAAGTGAGTAGAATTGTTTTCTTTTCTCCCAGAAAGTAGGACAAGCATCAGTAATTAGCAGCTAAGAAGAAGCAAAATGTAGGTTTGTCATAATAAAACTTACTTCAAATTAAAGCTCTCCCAAAGTGGACTGTGTTGGCCAACAGTGGTTCCCCCCTTGGTGAAGGTCTTTAGGCCAGTGGTCATTTGTGTTGTAAATGGATTTTTTTCCTTTCACATCTAGACTAGGCTAAGTGGCCACTAAGGTCCTTTTCAATTCTGAAATTCTGTGTGATATGATTTGTTGTTGTCCCTAATACTATTCATCGTGATTACAGTTGGGGTTTTCATGGTAAAGCTACTGAAATGGTTTGCCATTTTCCTCTCCAGCTCATTTTTATAGATGAGGAACTAAGGCAAGCAGGGTTAAATGAATTTTCCAGGGTTACACAGCTACTAAGTGTCTGAGGCTGGATTTGAATTCAAGTTTCCTGACTTTGGGCATGGCATTCAATCCACTGTGGCACCTAGCTGCCCCAATTCTGTGATTAGGACTAAACTAAAGTTAGAATGGCCAATCCTGAATTGGTCATTCCTAAATCAGATATGTGCTAAAATTGGATTTCAGGCAAAATCCACAAAAGAGAATAACGGTGACTGAAAGGAGGAGAAGAAGAAGAAGAAGAAAGGAAAATACAGAACTTGAAGTCTCAGCCCTGGGTTCAAATTGTGTCTCTGATAGTATATTTCACATAAATACTTCACCTCCCTTAGCCTTAATATTCTTATCTGTAAAATGGTTATGATGATATTTGAACTTTCCTATAAGATTATTATGCAGAAAGTGTTTTGTGACCTTTAAAGGGCTTTTAAAGAAAATGAATGGCACTTGTTATTATTATTAAATTCATGAATTATACTTGACTTCATATAGTTCCTCTCAAAAGAAAACTACTTGTTGAAAGTAAAAGTTCCTCCTTGATTACAGCTGATTAATAAATAAAAATGTTTGTGTTTCGACACATATCTTTGCATTTCATAAATAATAACAAGAGCAGTGACCTACATTTCTGTAGTGCTTTACAGTTTCTGATGCACTTTGATCCCAGCCCTGTGAAAAGAATAATACACATATATTCCTCTTCAAATTACAGAAGGGGAAACTGAGCTAAGACACAGTAACTACATGCCCAAGATCACACAGCTAGTGTGTCTTAGAGTTGTAAATCAGACACAGACAGCGGTTCCAAGTCTGGCATTCTTTCCTTTACACCAAAATAATGCTAATGACAGTGACAACTATTAGTAATAACAGTAGGTAGCACCTAAATAGAGCTTTAAGGATGACAAATCACTTTACAAATTTTGATCTTCATAACAAAATTGGGAGACAGCTGCTTGTTATTATTCCCATTTAACAGATGAGAAAACTGAGCCAGATAGAGGTTGTCACTTGGGTAGAATCACAAAACTTAGTAAGTGTCCAAGGCTGGGATCTGAGTTTAGGTCTTTCTGATTCCAGGTACGGCAGTACTCCCATTCCTGTACCATCCAGCTAGACTATGTCTTTATTACTTTTCATGCGATAGAATATAAAACTAGCTAGAAGGGACCTAAGAGAGTAAATGAACTGACACTGCATATTTTACAGATACAAACAAACAAAACCTAAGTCTCTGCAAAGGGAAATCAGAATACTTCATGTAATACCAGCAAACAGGCTATGAGAACTTTCCCTTGTAAGAGCAACAATGCAAGCAAAAGAGTTTTGTTAAGTGATCACTGTGGTGCCTAATACAGCTACTCTGTTTTTTCCCATGCTGTGGAACTTTTGGCACACAAGACATTGGATGTGCAGTTCCAAAACCTGGGTTTAAATTTTACCTTGGCTACTTTCTCCCTGTGTGACTTTGGGCAGATTAGTTTACTGCTCTGGGTCTTAGTTTCCCCCCATTTGTAAACTAAGAGGTTTGGATAAGATGGGCTCTTAGATCCCATTCAGTTCTAAATTATATAGACATCAACTAGAATGTTAGTTTAATGCCATTCATTGTAGGAAAAAAATTCAATCTTTTGTCAGCTCATCAAAACTGCTTTCTTGCTAAAATATCAAAAATGCTTAAATAAATCTGGCATTGAAGCAAGAACCATTACAGTGGAAATAGCACTGGACTTGGAGAAAGGGGAGATTTGGGTTGAATTCTGCTTTTTACAGGCCATCTAGATGGTAGAGTAGACAGAGCTCCAGGTCTGAAGTCAGGCAGACCTGAGTTCATATCCTACCTGAGATACTAGCTGTGTGATCCTGGGCAAGTCACTTAACTCTGTTTGCCAAAATTTCCTCCTCTATAAAATGAAGATAATAATGCTTATAGAACATAATCTGCTGTATTGTTAGGCTCAAGTGAGTTAATCTTTTCTGTCTCCATTTGTAAACCTTGAACCACGGTTTTGCTTGGTTTGGTTTTTTGCTTTTTCCAGAGGGTTATTGGGATTAAGTGACTTGCCCAAGGTCATACAGCTAGTAAGTGTCTGAGGACACATATGAAATCAGGAAGATGGGTCTTCCCAACTCCACGGCCAGTACTCTTGTCCACTGCCCTGACCACATTTTAGGAAGGGCATTGATAATCTGAAATGTCTCCCAGGGTAGGTAACTGGGGTGGAGAAGCCCCATCTAGTTCATTCGATATGAGGGGATGTAGATCTCAAGATGTCTCAGTGGGGCCAAGAAGCCATCTACAATGATCCAAAGGGTGGTCATGTAGAAGAGAGATTAGCCTCAACCTATTTTGCCCCTTCCCGAGGGCTTAACTCGAAGCAGGGGATAGAAGATGCCTAGAATTAAATTTGAACTTTCATGCAGAACAAAACTTATAAACGATTAGAGTTCTTCGATTAAAGTTCTTCAAAGTGCCATGAGCTCTTGTGAAAGGTGATAGAACTGTGCTCCTCCTTCCCAATTGTACGCTTTCAAGTAATAGCTGAATGTTCATTTATCAAGTGTTTTGTAGAGAAGACACCTATTCAGATATGGGTTAGAATGAACAGCTACTCAGGGCCCTTCCAGCTCTGAAATTCTGTGATGCTCTGACATGATTGCGTCCATGTCTATGCAAGCCATGGTAAGTGGAGGTTTATGAGTTTGTTGGAGCATTGAGATAGCTTTTCTGGATCAATTAGGAAATAGCGCTGATTGTCTTCCATAGCATGAGTTTGTTAACCTAAATGGGCTGGAAAACTGTTCCAATTTTCTGCTTCACTTGGCCAGTGTAGACAGTCTTTGGCTTTTATTATGATGGCAGTTAAAAGCATTTCCCTAGTACCAAAAGCAAGATTTCTCCCATATAGCTCTTACTTTATTTACTTTTGTTCATTGAAACTCTTCATTCCTGTCTCCAAATAAATCTATTAGTACAAACAGCAAAGGAAGGAAAGAATCCATTTCATAGAAATTAACTGGTTTGCACAACAGAGTTGGCTTTTTTATGAAGTCACCAACATGTTCACTAATGCACACTGATTTATTTTCATAGAGTGGAAGGGCTTTATTTATTTATATATTTATTAGGGCTTTATAGTATCTATATGTGTTTTTCCAAAAGAAATACATATATATATACACATATATATGTATATATATTTAGAAATATATATTTACACACACACATATTCACAATGAAGATGACCATCATCTCCACTCTCCTGTGCAGGTCTTTGCTTCCTGTTACTCTTTGTCCTCATTCATCCACTCTTCCTTCCGCATGGTTTCAGAAGATAAAAATCTTCCTTTTTCCAAGGCAAAGCCTTCTCCCTATGTATATGTCCTTGATCCCACTCCCTCCTGTACTCTCTCTTCTTCTATTCAGTTGTTATTTTAATTGTGTTTGACTCTTCCGGACCCCATTTGGGGTTTTCTTGGCAGAAATACTGGAGTGCTTTACCATTCCCTTCTTCAGATCATTTTATAGATGTTGAAACTGAGGCAAGCAGGGTTAAGTGACTTGCCCAGGTTCACCCAGCTAGTAAGTGTCTGACAACAGATTTGAACTCAGGAAGATGAGTCTTCCTGACATCAGGCCTGTCACTATCCACTGCGCCCTGTTTCTTGGTGACATTTCTCCGCAGATCAACCTCTCGGCTCTTTATTCTCTCCCTCTCAAATGTTTCCTCCTCCCTCATTGTACATATATGGAAAAAATCTCCCTTCTTCTTACAAAACAAAACAAAAATCCTCTTTCCCATAACTGTGCTACTCCTCAAATTAGTATTTTTTTCTGTTGTTCCAAAATTGTAAAGGAAAAAAAAGGATTTTCCTTTATAACTTGTCAGTTGACTTCTCTCAGATCTTAGTCCCCAAACAGCTCTCTTCAGTATCATTAATAACTCTTGTTATTGCCCCACCAGTGACCTCTTAATTTTATTCATTTTTTTCCTTCTCAACCCCTACATAACAGTTGTCTCATAAATGTTTAATAAATTCTCATTGATCAATTGACTGATTAACCACTTCTGACTTCTTGATACATTCTCTTTTTCCTAGTCTCCATGACACTCCCTGGTTCTACTTTTCTGAGTGATTCTTTGGTAATTCCTTCACTGATTCAGACTCCTCGTGCTACTCCATAGATACAGATTCCTCCTTGACCCTCTTCTCTTCCCTCTTTAAAGACTGTCTCTCTCCTCTCTCTCATGCACTTCCAAAGCTTCAAATATCACCACTATGAATATCACTCCCAAATTTATATCTCCACCTCCTCACCTCTCTTTGGAGCCCAAAGTGCTATATTATCAACTGCCTGATGACTGTTTCTACCTGAATATGTTATAGGATCATAGACTGAGATTTGGAAGAGACCCCGGAGGCCATCATTTTATTTTGTAGATGTGAATACTAGAGCCAAGAGAGGTTAAGTGACCAAATTCACACAGATAGTAAGAGGCAGAGATCAAGTTTGAGCTCAGGTTCTCTGACTCCAAAATCAGTCTTCTCCTTTGCACTAAATTTCCTCAACATCTCAAATGCACAATGTTTAGAAGTGAACACATCATTTCTCCCCCTACCGAACCTTTCTTTGATTTACCGTTGGTTACGCTACCATCCTCCAAGATATGTAGACTCAAAAGCTCAGTCACATCCCTTTCCTTCACTGTCCCCCAATGCAATCGGTTTCTAATTCTTCCCAGTTCTAGTTCCTGTAAAAACTTCTCTACCATTTATCGTCTTTGTTCCATTTTTAAAGTTTCTAGTTCAGGCACTAATCACCATGTTTCTGCACTAATGTGATAGCAGCTCGTTGGGTTATTCTCTGTCTTCTCTTCTCATCAATCCATTCCCTAAACTACTGGCAAAATCGTTCTTTGCTAAAGGGTTTCTGTCACAACACTCCTCTGTGCTAAAACCTTCAGTGTTTTGTTTGTAAAATTCTAACTTCTTTGCCCAGCATTCAGTACCTTCTACAATTTGGTTCCAACTTACTGCCCAGACTTCTCGCATACTATTTCCCTTTACATATATTCTAAATTCCAACCAAAGCAAACTGTTCACCACTCATCCATCCACCCAACGACCTAGCCTTTTCATCATCCTGCCCTCTCCCTGTCTCCTTCCCTATACCCATGCCTACAAGAGTCATTCTCATTACCCTACCCCATTTCTGCCTGATAACATCTTTCAAAGCTTAACTTACATTGCCTCCTCAGTGAAGTCTTTCCCTGTCTTTTTATCTCCCCAGTGCCCCAAATCTCTTACTCTGTCTTTAAATCTCCCCAGCCTCCCAGACCCCTGACTCTTTTCTTGAAGTCTCCCCAGACCCCCAGATCCCTGATTCTGTTTTTGCATTTCCCTACCACCACCACCCCGATCCCTGACTCTCTTGAATCCACCCCACCCCCAGATCCAGTACTCTGCCTTTAAATATCCCCATACTCCTAGATCCCTGACTCTGTCTTTGCATTTCCCTGTCCCCTAGATCCCTGACTCCACAAAGCTCAAAGTGATTTCTCTCTTCTCCAGTTTCTCCCTTCTCACATTCTAATACGTGCAACAATGGTTTCTGTATTGTCTCATTGCCTGTGTCTTATTTCATTTTCATGCTCTCAGCCCATTGCCCAGTGAGTTAGCCAGTAAACATTTATTAAGCACCTTCTGTGTACCAGGCACTGTGCTTTCTATGCTGAGCATACAAAGAAAGGCCCTTGAGGAACACGCCACCTAATGAGGGATACAACCAGAAGCAGCTATGTCCAAGCCAGCTGTCCAAGAGGTCACCAGGGAATAACCAACAAAGAAAGGAAGTGGAATTACAATGAATTAGGAAGAGCTTCATGTAAAAGGTGGAATTTTGCTGAGACTTAGACAAAGTCAGCATTTAATAGGTATTTTAAAATTTGAGTTGCATTGGATTGGATTCTTTTAATATGTCATTGCACACAGTAAATGCTTAATGAATATTTGTCGAATTAAGCTTATATAATGGACTTCTGGGCAGCTAAGTGTCACAATTGGTAGAGTGCCTGGCCTACCATCAGGAAGACTCACCTTCCTGAGTTTCAATCTGGCCTCGGACCCTTAGTAGCTAGGTGACCCTGGGCAAGTCATTTTACCCTGTTTACCTCGGTTTGCATATCTGTAAAAAGAGCTGGAGAAGGGAATGGTAAACAACTCCAGTATTTCTGCCAAGGAAACCCCAAATGGGGTCATGAAGATTCAGAAACCACTGAAAAAACGAATAAACACCAACAGTGGACTTCTATTTAGGGCTGAATGAAATACATGTAGGTATGATATCCATCTGTGAGGCGTTAGGAGGATGTGATTGCGGGAGGCAAAGGCATAAAAAAAAGTACAGATATGTGTCTGCTTTTCTGGCCTTCACATACGTGTACATAGAAATGGAACTACAGGGTCATGCCATGATTGACTTTCTCTTACTGCCCTCCCTTCAAGAATGACCCAAAGTAGACTATAGTAAATAGTGACCCTTGCTGTATTTCAGTCCCTCAGTGAAACCATGGATGAATCCTACCTTCTGCGGGCCCTGCAACTTTTAGCAAGTGATTTACCTCTTTGTGTCATAGTCCCCTGGTCTGTATAGCAGGCATAATAATAGCGTAGCCATCGTGTAATAGAAAAAGGAATGGATTTGCCATTGGAGAGCTTTGTTCAGATCCTCATTTTAGCTCTGTGTCATCTTGGCTAAGTCCCTTCCCCTTTGATAGGGTCATAGATTTAGAGCGACAAGGGACCTTTGATGTCATTAAATCCAACCTCCTTCTCTTGCAGATAGGGAAAATGAGGTGCAGAAAAGTTAAGCGATTTGCCCAAGATCGCACAGCTAGTAAATATCTGAAGCGTGATTTAAAACCAGGATTGGCTTGACATCAAGGCTCTGTACTACTGTGTAGATTTCCTCATCTGTACCATGGAGGATTTGTGTACTAGGTGTTTTCAAGACACTGTCCAGCTCTGATAACCACCATAATCGCGGAAATGTCAATAGTATTGTAGGGTTTGTAAAGCATGTCATGAGCATTTCTCATTTGGTCATCCCAACAATCCTGTGATGTAGGCAAAATAGATATGATTATCCCCTCTTCTCAGGGAAGGAATCAGGGGCTCAGAATGCCTGTAGTCCCCCAGCGCGTCTGGGCCAGAGCAGGGACAAAGCCCATGCTTCCTCAGTCCAGTAGGCCTTATACTGCGCCATCATTCCTGGGAGTCTGTGAATCTCTTGAAGGTCTATTGTGAAAGCCAGATTAGATAATAGATGTGAAAGCCTTTTTAAAAATTGAAAAGCATCGTTACAAATATAAGATATTATTAGGTTTTGATTTGAGGACCATTTTCCTGCCTGCCCACAATGTTTCCTTTTAGTATCATCCATTAAAGTGCTTCTGAAAACATGTGTTTTTGACTAGGCTAAGAAGGTATTAGGCTCCCTGAAGAGAGCTGAAACATGAACAGTGGCTCATTTATCCTATTAATTCATTATTACCCTGACAGAAGCATGCCCAAGAGACTATGGTAGAGGATGCTTTGAAGAGGATGAGGAGGAAACTGTGTGGGGCATGGTGGAAAGAACATTGACTCTGGGGTCAGGAGACCCTGGTTTGAATCTTCCTACCAGGGTAAACTTGGACAGGTCAAGTCACTTAGCCTTTCCACATCTCAGCCTGTTTGAATAAAAGAAATTCTAAAAAAGTGTAAAAACTGCATGTTACCCCTCTCCCAACAGTAAGATGATGGAATCAAGAAGCAGAATGAGACATACATTCTTGGACATGACCAGCACAAGCATCTGTTTTGTTTGACAATGGAGATTTGTTATCAAGATTTTCTTTTTCTTTTTTTTTGTTAGGAAGTGTGTGTGTGTGTGTGTGTGTGTGTGTGTGTGTGTGTGTGTGTGTGTGTGGAGAGAGAGAGAGAATAAATGCTTGTTAAATAAGTTTCAAAAATAGAATTGAACAAGATGGCCTATAAGTTTCCTTCCATTTCTAGATCTGTGATCCTATGTTCATAAATAGAAAGTTGTAGAGTGTGGGAAGCTGTCTAGATGTTATTAGATAACTGGGATGGCAGATTCCAGGTAGATGGGTGGCAGCAGGACTCTGTGCACCTGCAGAACCAGTGTGTTGTCTAAAAGACGGTTAGGTTTCATTGAAGTCAAACTTGACATAAATCACAGTCTGGCTCTGAAATCTGTCTTAAAAGTGAGAATACATTGAGGCAAATTGTGAACTAACATTTATCATGTCAGAGAAAAAGTTTCAAGAAATGCTACAGAAACAAATAGCATGGGATGTCCCCTCAAGCCCACTATGATAGCAAATATATTTGGGTAGATGGAGCAGGAAAGACAAACACCCCTGGATAATGGTCCCAATAGGGGACTTTGTAATCATTTTTTTCCAAACTGCTGAGGAAGTCTGAGTGCTCTCAGGACCCTCTAAATATAGGCAACCTTGGGCAATGTCCTGATTGCCTCATCCTAGTTACAGGCGTGCCTTGAGAGATTTGCTACTCTCTCATCCCCTGAGTCTCTTGAATTGACTTTGATACATCCTTGTCATTTTGAAAGTGAGTACAAAGTGTGTGTTTGGTTCCTACTAAGGATAATAGTTGCAAGGGGCTCCTTGGAGGAATGATGGGAAAAAACTCAGATAAGATATTTGTGATCTCCGAGGTTAAGAAAGCACGCCTGGAAACTTAAATGCATTTCTCATTCATTTTGATGGTTTCTGAGCTCTGTGGTCAGACCCTGAATCATCTTGCCATACATAGCTTGTGGTTTCCATGAGCCCAAAGCCTCACAGTCGTAAGTTCTGAAACACAGTCAAAACGTCTCTCCAGTGATTCCCCAAAGTAGTTGCCTTGACTATGACATTTCCCATTTGTGTTACAGCAGGGGCTGATTCCAGGCTCTTGGACTCAGGACTCACATTCCAACATTATACAGAATTCACTTAAATGTGACCCAGCTAATAGTCCTCATTTGGGTTTTGTGTGAACAGCTTGCATATTTATAACTTCAGCAATTCGGCCTCATCCCCTACTTCTCCCTCTCTGCCGTGACCTAGCAGATGGCAGGAATGGTTTTTTTGCATTCCCTGTGCCTAATATGATACCTGATACAAGCCTATACCAACTGCTTCTCTACTTAATTGTGAATTCTGTATAAATCAGTTAATAATAATTTATTAAGTGCTTACTGTGTATGAATCAGTGGGACTTGTTTAGGATGATGGCAATGATGGTAAAGGGCCTGCAATATGAGGGCTAATATAAGTAATGTAGGGGTGTTTAATCCATAGAGAAGAATTACAAGGGATATGTTAGTATGTCCAAGTATCTGAAAGTTAATCTAATGGAAGAGGATTCAGATCTGTTCCATTTGACTTCAGAGAGGAGAACTACAAGTGATGGGCAGTTGTTACATGGGGAGATTCAGGCTTGACATCCAGAAAAATAAGCTAACATGTGAAGTTATCAAAAAGTGGGAATGGGATTTTTCCCACCACCTTTAAGCAGTATATAGATGAGATCTCAAGGAAACATCATGATGTGGAAAGGGATCTGAAAGCAGGGTGCCATGGAAAGAGAGCTGAATGTAGGATGCTGAATTTGGAGTCTCAGCCCCATATTCTAATTCCAGCTCTTCCACTCTTTAGCTGTGTGATCTTGGACATATTTGCTGATTTCCCTGGGCATCAGTTTCCGTATCTCCTAAATGGAAATGTTGAAGTAGATGACCTCTAGGTTCCCAGCCAGCTCTGTGTTTTATCATCCTAGAATAATACTCAAGTATATTGTACAGAGAATTTTTTTTTTAATTCAGGTATTAGGTAGACTAAGTCTCTTCTAACTCCAAAGTTCTTTGATTCAGAGTTAAGGGATACAATATGATAAAATGGAAAGAAAGCTAGAGTTATTTTCAATCAACCTGTTTGTGGAGCTCTGGCTCTGCTGTGTGACTTTGGGGAAATCACCTGGCCTCTCTGATCTTCAATTTTGACATTCATAAAATGGGGATTATACGATCCTTCAGTAGGAAGGAACTTAAGAGACCACGTAGACCAATTCCCTCATTTTAAGAGCTTCCTTTTCCTTTAACACTTTAAGAAGTTCTTTCCTCAAAATAAATATGTAAGATGAGCTATTCCAGTATCATTGATCTCCATTTTACAGACAACAAAAATAAAGCAGAGAATATTCAAGTAACCCCCCTCAACAACAGCAATAACCAAAGTGTCTGAAGGAGCATGTGAAGCTGAATCTTCTGCTTCCAAAATCCAGTGCTTGTTCCATGACATCACACTAACATGTTTCTTATCTATCTCCTAAGGCTGCTGTGAGTTTCAAATTTGATAATAAAATCTAAGCTCTTACACCCAGAGTCATCACCCTTAATAATATATTTTATATGGAGTCATTCGAATAATTGCTATCCTTAATAATTTCAAATGTATTGAAATGAAATGTTCATCACAAATCAGAAAATCTGAATTCTGAGAAAGTCATCAGATGCTACCTGCTCCCACCTCTATGTGCCTGAGAATCCCCTCTCTAACATCCCATGAGTGGTCATACAACCCTTGGGGATACTCTTTCCTAAGCTTGCCACTTCTCCGATACTCACAAGTTCTCAGCATTGAAAGGGATCTCCATGGCTCTGTATTCCAAAGTAGACCTGAGCAAACAACCTACCTGACCTGTGGCCTCCAACGAATAAGTGGGCACTCTCTGTTTCCCAAGAGAGCATGTTCCACTTGGGGGAAGCTTGGTTGTTAGACTTGTTTTCCACCATCTCAACCTTGAATTTCCCTTTTGACAACTTCTGTCTATTTTTGCCAGTTTCATAAGATCATCGGACTGGACAGGGCTACAATCGTCATGACTTCCAACTTCCGGATTTTACAGATAAGGTCTAACAAAAGCCAATGAGGGAAAGAAAAATGTCTTGCTCATGTTCACTGAGGGGTGTGAAGTAGAAATCAAAGCCAGGCCTTCCTGTCTGTAAGTCCAGTTGTCTGTCCACTAAAGAACACTACTTCATTGTCAGAAAACATAAAGAACACTACCTCATTGTCAGAAAACAATTATTGTGTCAAGAACCATGCTGTGCTCTGGGGATACAAAGGAAAACACCCTTAAGGAGTTCACATTCTAATGGAGTGGAGAGTACATAAATAAGGATGCATAATAAAAATTTATAGTGTAAAAGCTAGGTAATCTAAGTGGGAAGACATTCAGTCCTAAAAGTTTTAGAGTTTGATCTGAGGAGAGTTGTTGTTTGTTTGGTTGGTTTTTAGTTAGATTACATAGATTTTCACTATTAATAGAATGGCTTTCTCTAACTCACTTCACATTCCCCTCTGTACCCTTCTGCCTGGACTTGAAGGCAGTACACTCTGGTCCTTTAAGGAAGCCATAGAACCAAGAGCACCTTCCACCAGAGGAATGATTGAATTTGCCAGGAAAGTCTGCACTGTGTGTGCTAATCCACAAGGGCCATATTGAATATGACAGTGTCAGGGTTTCCCCTAAGGGACCTTTCTGGGGTATACAAAGCAAGTAAATTCTCACTTAAATGCTCTTTATTTTTAGAACGATTTGCAAAGAACAGGATTGGAAGGGAGGGCTAGTGAAGCAAATAGATGGTTTCTTAATTAATACAGTAACTTCCAATCAAGAAAGCCTTTTGTTGGAGAGGCAGCTCTGCTCCTGTAGTCATGGGCCTCTCAGACAGCAAGGCAACTGGAAATACATCAGAGAAATACCTCCCTGCATCCTCTGTCCTTTATTTATGCTTTGAGTGACATCCTCAGCAACTTTTCCCCATCAAACTGGCATGAATCCTTACATCTCAATTCTTAAACCATCCTTTTAATGTGATCATAGGGAATAGGGCCCATTCTTTGTGTGCCCTTTTTTGAAATATAGTGAAAACTAGATAGATGTGTGATCAGATCAGATTTTAATGAACATGTCAAGCCCCATGGATCTCTGTGACTCAGTTTACTTATTTGAAAAATATGGATATAACACAAAGCTACAGCCAGTTCTAAATGTCCATCATTTGCTGTGGCTTCGTTTGCTCAACTAGGAAATGGGAAAATTGCTTGACCATGTAAAGCAGGGATTCTTAATTCTGTGGCGGTGCTGGTGGTGGTGCTGGTGGTGGTGTATATCTCTTTGTGTTTGTGCTGGCGGTAAACCTTTTTAGCAGTTTGGTGAAATCAAATAGCACTATGGTTTGTTGACTACATTCATCGTTTTAAGAACTGTTAAATTTTAGTTAGATGAAAGTGAAAACAAAAAACGTTTTTCTAATTGAGGTTCATGGATGCCTTAAAATCCATCTGTAGATACCAGGTTAAGAACCCCTGCTCTCAAGATACATGAACTTGGCAGACAGACTTCATAATAATCTGGAGAGATTTATATAAACTGATGCTGAGTGAGGGAAGCAGAACCAGAAGAACTTTGTACACAATTATAGACACATCGTATCTGTGATGGCTGACTTTGATAGACTGGGCTCCTCTCAGCAGTGCAAGGTTATAAGACAACTCCAAAGGACTCATAAAAGAAAAGGCTATTTACATGCAGAACAAGATTTATAGAATCTGAATGCAGACTGAAGTAAACTACTTGCTCTCTTTCTCTCTTTTTTTTTGTTTTGTTTCTTCTTTCTCATCATTCACTCCATTGGTTATACTCCTTCTTTCCAACTTGCCTAATGTTTAATGTGAAGATATTTGTAGGACCTGTATCGGATTGCATGCCGTCATGGAGGGAAGGGTGGAGGAGAAGAAGGGGGAGAAAATTTGAAACTCAAGGGATTTTGGAAATGAATGTTAAAAACTAAAAGTAAACAAATAAATACATTTAAAACAAAAAAAAGATACATGAACTTGAAAAAGGTTGTCAACTGGAACCGTGGAAAGACTGTCCAGTTTGGAGGTAGAGGATTTAGGCCTAAATCTTAGCTCACTTACTACCTAGTGACCTTGGAGAGCTCACTTCATGACTCTCATATCAGTTTGTTTAATCCTAACCTCTTTCCCAACCTTCAGTCTTAACATCTGTAACTGCCTCTTAGGCACTTAGAACTGGAAGTCCTTTTGATATCTTAAACTCAGCCTATTCAAAACTGGGCTGATCATCTTGTTTCCCTCCAAACTCTCTCTTCTTCCTCACTTCCCTGTTATGACGAAGGGGGTCACCATCTTCCCCAGTCATCGAGGCTCACAAACTAGATGTTATCCTGAACTTCTGCATCCTTTTCTCACTCTCTGTATTCAAATCCATTGTCAAATCCTGCTTCTTTATACCTTCCTAATATTCCTTAGGTAGGCTACCTTATCTCTTTTGATGCTGCAGCTGTTCTGCTGTAGATTCGCTTCCCCTCACATCTGGACTACTGAAGAAGACTTCTTACTGCTTGGTCTCCTTGCCTTGTCTCTCCATACCCCAACTCATCCTACCTTCAAATGTCCAACCAATCTTCCTAAAATGTATATCTGTCCATATAATCCCCCACTCCTTGCCTGTACTAATAATCATGTATAAAATCCTCTGTTTGGCTTTTAAAGCCTTTTATAACTTGGCTCCATCCTCTCTTTCCAATCATCTGACTCTATTCTCCTCCTCTCCCTCTTTATTACCTTGTTGACATGACATTGGTTTTGTTCCTTGCACATAGTACTCCATCTCTAAGCTAGGGACATTTCCACCACTTATCCTCCATTTCAGAAATGCTCTTATCATCACCTCTACCTTGTAGCCTCCCTGGATTTCTTTAATTCTCAGCTAAACTCCCAGCCTCTGAAAGAAGCCTTTCCCAGGCTTCCTTAACTTTAGTGCCTTCTCTCTGAGATCGTTTCCAATTCTGTACCTGGCTTGTTTGTGAATGGCGGTTCCCATGTGCTTCCCCTATTATTAGACTATGAGGTCCTTGAGAGCAGTAACTGGTTTTTTGCTTGTTTTGGTTTTGATTTTTGGCTATTCTTTGTATCCCTCCCACTTGTCACAATGCCTGGCACATAGTGGCTACTTAATAAAGGTTAATTGACTGTCTTCCTAAAGAATGAATTGTAAAGGAGAGAGACTGGAAATAGAACATTTTGAAGGGTATTCCAATAATCTGCTAGAATAGTCCATGCAAGAGATGATCAGATCCTGAAAGAGGAGAGTATGAATAGAGGGACTGGGATGGATATGAAAGGTACTATCAAAAAAAATGGCAGGATTTGACAATTTATTGGGTATAGGGGAAGGAGTATGAAACAGAGGAAAGGGTTCTACAGTGTACCAGAGACAATACCCCAGGATCTAGTTATTAACTTTTCCTATTCAAGAACAGGGCTTGAGTGGCTTAATTCCAAATTGTTCCCTAGGTTTTTCATTGACTTAGACTAGTGCAGATCATAAGACATTGATCACCAAACCAAATAGCTTAAAAAAATTTACATTGAAAAATCTTAATAGGAATTTGATTTGGCAAACCATTCAATATCAAAAAGTTATTTGAGGAAAGAAATTTGAAAGGAGTTGGATAATTTTAAGAATTGGTAGCATTTAGTCTGAATTTATTTTGTATGGGGATAGAGACCGGATCTGTGATTTCACTGACATATGGAATCCCCAGATGAGGAAACTCTCTCTATCAAGGCTAGTCAACACCTTCTCTGAAATGTGTAATCTGAGATATTTTCTGAGCACATGTAACTTGTGGAGGGTAACAGCCAGAATGGATCAGATGCAACTCTTGAATCAAGGTCTTCTTCTCTCAGACTGTTTCTCTATGAACTGTGCCATATTGCCTCTAGTAAACCTTTGGGATTACTAAATTACTAAAGATGTCATAGAATAACTTAAAAAAACACATGATAAATTATGCATGTGTATTTATCTATCTGTGTCCCCTAATAAAAATATAAGAACTTAAAAACAAAGATTGTTAACCTTTTTGTCTTTCTGTCTCCAGTGCCTAGCACAGTGCTGGGTAGACTTTAATTAATATTTGGTGATTGATTGATTGAGGCTTCTCAGCCATGAAGATATAAACCAAGAAGAAGACCAGAAGTCTCCAATTCTCCTCTCCCTTTCCTCTCCTTGTCCTGCTGCCCTTCCCCTGTCCCCCATTCCTTATGTCCACCCTAGACAAACAGTAATAAGCTTTTATACTCTCTATCTTCCCCTTTCTCAGCATGACTTATTAGGAATAAAAAGCTTCCTTCCTTAAGATATTTCCTCCTTACAGTTTCCAAGATGATTCCTTATCTTCTGTCAGTTGCATTTCATATGGCATTTTAGGGGATGTTATAATCTCATCAGAACCACATTTACAACTTAACTCTTAGGGGTGGACTATTCTAGGTAGATTTGGGCATGAGGCTAATTTCATCTATTATATGTGAATTCTTGTTATCCTCCATTCAGAGAATGACATTTCCTGACCTTATCCTCAGATACTGGGCTCTTCCTCCAGCCTTGTTTGATTCCACTTATTCCATTGGCATGAGCCTGTAGCCACTGGAGAAGACACGCTGAATAAACAGACAGGAAGTATGTAAATACATGTAGAGTTATTCCATATTTCAGAACCAGAGAAGGAGATAGACATGGACGAGTGAGCATTCTAAATAGGATCTGACATGAAACTTAACCCAGAAGTAAAACTGAAGACCGAACTTGGCCTGAGCTACAAAATGGAGTTTCTTTAACTCCATTAAAAAAAAAAAGAAAGAATGGGAAAAGAAATTGATTGCATACTACTGCATATCTTAATATTTAGATGGGAGTATTAGCATTGGTAATGTAATATGTATGCAGAATCTTCAATAAGTGAAGCTTGAAACTACTAGAGATCTCCCAACAATTGTTGATCTGAATAAGGAAGTGAATGGTGCATTATGGTATTAGAGTGACCCTCATGTGGGGGGGGGGAGAGGGAGGGTTAAAGGATTATTAAAGTTGAGGCACTGTGGTATAGGGAAGAGAGTTATAGACTTGGAAATGGGAGGAACCAGGGTACAGATTCTGCCTCTGAAACTGACTGGTTATTTAACCATGATCAAGTCATTTAATTTGTCTGAGCCTTTAGTGGTGAAAATAATGCCCATGCTACCTACCTCATAAGGCAGTATTGTGTGCCTGGGCAAAACACCATGCAATTCATAGTGTTGTAAAAAAGTGAATTTTTTAATTATAATATTATAGACAATTGAATGCTTGATGCTATATTGGATATTAATTTTTAATCTTCCTTAATTCATTTGTGTGTGTATGTGTGTGTGTGTATGTGTGTGTTTTAGTATGGTATACTTTATAATTGGTTGCTATTGGGAAGTAGGGTGAAAATATTGTATAGTAAGGATAAGGCCACATTAGGGAAAGCTTTGCGTGTCAACTTGAGGAATTGGGACTTTATCTCCTAACAAACATAAGAAAAAATAGTAACTGGAGGGTTCTGAACAAGTGGTGATATTGTGAAATCAGTGCTTTACTCTTGAAATTTTATATTATATTGTATATGTTGACAACCATAGTTTATTTAAGAGGAAGTGTGGCATAGTGAATAAAATGCTGTGGAGTCAGGAATAAATGGGTTCAGATTCTACACCTTGACAAATCATTTATCTTCTACATGGCTCGGAAAACTCTGTGAGTCTCTGTGAAATAGGGAGGAAAGTGTGGTTGAACCATATGGCTTCTGGAGTCTCTCTGGACTTTAAATTCTGTAATCACATGACTCATGGAATTATCAACTCCTCCCTATCTGTGTAGCTGGAAGGAATTCCCACACTAGGAGTAATGGTAGTTGTTAAAATCATAAATCCTTGGAATATTCATGTAATTTTGGGTACTTTTATAGGATAATATCTTTTTATAATTAAATGGTGGGTTTGAGGTGGCTAGGTGGTGCAGTGAATAGAGTACCGGCCCTGGAGTCAGAAGAAGATAGAGTACCGGACCTGGAGTCAGGAGAATCTTGCATCTTGTCCAATAAACAAGTAGATAGATATTTCTAACTTTGCAAACACTAGATTTGAAGTCAAAGGAACTGGGTTTTAATCCTAACTATTGTATTTCCACTATATATGACCTTGAGTAAGGTTCTTACTGTCTGGTCATTATTCAGTAGTGTTGAACTCTTCGTGACCCCATTTGGGGTTTTCTTGGCAAAGATATTCTCCAGCTTCTTTCACAGATAAGGAAACTGAGGCAAATAGCATTAAGTGACTTAACCCATGATCACATAGCTAGTAAGCATCTGAAGCCGGATTTAAAATTACTGAACAGTTATTCAGATGGAGAAGTGGAAGCCATGTGATATTTTGTATTCTTGACCTCCAAGATCACTGCCCATGGGGACTACAGTCTTGAAACTGAAAGACATTTGCTCCTTGGAAGGAACGCTATGACAAATCTGGAAAGCATACCAAAAAGCAATGATATCATCTTTCCAGCAAAGGTCCATATGGTCAAAGCAGTGGTTTTTCTAGTAGCAGTTTATGACTGTGAGTATTGGAATAGAAGAAAAGCTGAGCATTTCAGAATCCATACTTTTAAATTGTGGTGGTAGAAAAGACTTTTGAGAGTCCCTTGGACAGCAAGGAAATCAAATGAGTCAACACTTTAAGAAGTCGATTCAGACTTTTCAGTGGAAGGTCAAATACCAAAGCTAAAACTTAAATCTTTTGATCACATAATGAAAAGATAAGATTCATTGAAAAACCCCTGATTTGGGGAAAGATTGAAGGCAAAAAAGTGGGGGGGGATGGGAAAAGGGTGAGATGGATAGTTAGTGTCTTGGAAACAATGAACAAAGAACTTAGATAGACTTTGGGAAGTAGTGGAGGATAGGAAGGCCTGGGATGCTGTGGTCCATAGGTTCATGAAAACTCATTCACAGCTCAACCATTCAACAACAGGCCTGGCACTCTGTCCTCTGTGCCACTTAGCTACTAGGCCCTTGACCCCGATGGGACAGTTTCCTCTTATCTCAAAGGTAGGGTTTTGAATTGATCTCTAAGGCATCTTCTAGCTCTAAATCCTATGTATTTTTAATGCATGGAATGCCAGCTGTTACATCTGAGAAAATTAAATGCAGAAGGACCTTCAGAATTACAAGGGTTATTTTTCAAGGGCAGCAGGAGGAAGCAGTAGGTTAGATGTTCACTTTATGCTTGTCTCAGTCTCTCATCCAATATGTATCTTTGTCTATTTCAGTCTGTATGTCTCTTTATCTCTCCCTTTCTCTCCAAATCATTCTCTACCTGCCTCTTTCTTTTTCCTCTGTCACTATACTGTCTCTGAGTCTCTCTCTTGCTTTTTCTGTCTTGCTTATCTGTCTCTCTCATTCTCTTTTCTTCCTGTCAGACTCTGTGTGTCTCTCCCTCTTTTTTGTGTCTGTATGTCTGTCTTTCAGTCCTGTGTTGTCTCTCTCTCTTTCCTTGTCTCTGCCTCTTTCATTCTAGTGGGGGTTGGGGAGAGAGCGAGAGAAATAGAATTGACGGCTAATTTGTTCTTACTCTTTTGGGTATCCAAGAATAGATCAGACCAAAGGGAAACCTCCAGCCTTTGTATTTATAGGTCATTGATGGTAGGTCACTGAACATGTCTTTTCCTTCCAGGACCATAATTTGTGTGGAAGGAAATCATGATACTAGGTTGAAGTGGTTGGTCTTGTTTCTTTGAAAGCTTTTATTTTGTTTGCTTTGTTCATCAATTAATAAGAATATAAACAAGGCCAGTGCTTCCAGCTCCCTCCTGAATGAACTCTCAGGATCAAATACTCTAGGGAGAGAGTCAATAATTGTGCATGACTGTGATGTGGGCTCCCACAGGGCCAAGTTCTTTCATAAACAGTGAAGGGTAAGTTACCTAGCCATCAGATGCCTCAGTTTACTGACCTGTGAGACATTTGCAGGGACACATTAAATAGCTCTTATATGGTATAGCACATTTAGCAGCTGTCTCTGTGACCGCTGAAGGAGCAGCCCTCCAAGGAACTTGAGTATCATTTCTGTTTGAATATCAGTGATTCAGGGAAAGTGACATTGCCCTTGGCAGACGGAATGTAAATTCACTTTTACATGGGACGCCATATAGATTTTTACTAAAGCACATCAGGAATTCCAATTGCAGTGACTTTTGACAAATTGCCCAGTCTTATAAATGCTTCATGGCTCCACATTCTATCCTTTTTCTTTGTCTCTAAAATAATTTCCTGGAAAATATATGTTTATTCAGAGTCTCTAAAAGAATGTTCTGCAATCTCTGAGTGATCTGTCAACAGTCATAACCGATTGATGAAAACCTCTCATTTTATAATCTTTGAGAAGTTGCAGTCAGCTCACCACCATCCTCCTTGTTATCAAGTTCCCACTAAGTGCTATGTAGGATAGAATCTAGAGTCAAGAAGACCCAGACTCAACTATTGCTCTGTTTTTTGGGCACATCTTTTTTTTTTGCTTTTTTGGAGGGGGGAGGGCAGGGCAGTTGTGGTTAAGTGACTTGCTCAAGGTCACACAGTTAGTAAGTGTTAAGTGTCTGAGGCCAGATTTGAATGTAGGTCCTGCTGACTCCAGGGTTGGTACTCTATTTATTCTGCCATCTAGCTGTCCCCATCTTTTTAAAAATAATATTTTATTTACAACTCCCCTCCAATTATATGTAAAAAGAATGTTTAACACTGATTATTTTTTCAAGCTTTGAATTCTAAATTCTAATGTTCCCTCCTTCCCCCCCTTTTCCTGAGAGTGTACGCAATCTGATATAAGTTATACATGTGCATCATGTCAGACATTTCCATATTAGTCATTTTGTGCAAAAAGATTCAAACAAGAGAGA